>NDFZ01005216.1:195322-369077 GCA_002192655.3 Mamestra configurata | reverse complement strand
CACTAGTCAACAAGATTTTGTCACAAGGAATTTGCTTACTAATTGCGAATTACCTACCTACCCTTATTCCAAAATCATATTTATTTTGTTTTGATCAGGTCTAGTTTTTGTGTTACAGCTACTACCAGTAACATAATTTTTCCTTAAGCTTGTAAATTCCGATATTTTTATTTTTCAATAAAGTAGCTGTTATTTCAGTTTACTGAGTTATTTTAAGCTTATATAATGTAGAAAAAGTGTTCAAATGATTCTGTCAAATTTCTTTACATTTATGGTGAAATTATTTTTAAAACTCAAAAAAGAAATTCTGCACCATCACATTAAAAAAAATGTGAGCTTTATTTTGGCATTTTTTAATATAAAAGGATAGTTGAGTATACTGACGTGCCATCTGCTACACAACTAATCCTTTAATATGATAACGTGCCTGTATTAGAATCACCTGAAAACTTCAGTTTTCTTCTCAAAGCACCACTTCAAAATCATATGACAAGAAAACTGTTCGTGTCTCGATAATTCTAATTTCAGTTCTATGATACTTAAGCATGATCTTAACATAATTAGTTAAAAAAATCTTGTGACACACAAAAAGTGTTTTTTTGTTGACCAGTGTTATTTAGCCACGAGCTCCTCGGGAATACAAACATTACATTTAAAACTTTGTACCAAGTGTTTTTGTAAGCAAGCAATGTTATGGTCAGCAACAATAGCCAATTAACACTGTTATTTACTTAACACCAACATTTTGTTAAATTGTTGCCCTCTTATAGTGGTAACCTTATCAGTTTAAAAAAAAATTAAGCGACTTTATCCAGACCTTCATAAAAGAGGACTTTTGGCCGAAAGGTGTCGTATTTCCACGTTTCCGAGGACGGTTACGCGACACCACGCAGCGAAAAGCGACACCGACAACGTTACGTGTAGGTATAGTTATAGTTTTAATAAGGTTTGTTAATTTATGTATTAGTTTATTATTGTTTAAGATAATTTTGTGTATTTTATGTATGGGCCTCAATTGCCTGATAATAAAATGATTATTATTATTTCATGCTATGTTAGAAACCTATGGCAGACAACTTAATAGTTGACATCTTACCTAAATCCTTTGGACTCTCTTCTGAGGGGTTTAACGTCGCCGTTGGGCTTGCTGACGGGCTTCGTGTTCGTGTCGTCGATGTCGATGAGCGGCGGCAGAGCGACCTTTGGCGGCGGCGGCACCGGCGCTAGCGGCGACTCGGGCACTGGCGAACATATTGAACATTTTAGTGCACTGTGAATATTCGTAATAAATCAATCTACTGAGCGTATGTTGCCATTCCTTACTAAGTTAGGGTCGGCTTCTAGTCTATGGGATGCAGCCGAGTACTAGTACTTTAAATGGAGCGACAGCCTATCTAGACGAGCCTCCACAACCTGGAAAAAACTTCATCTTGCTATGTAATCAAAATCCATTGTATTCAAATTAAGCTGCGGATCTTTCTGCAGAGATTATTTTTTAACGTCAATAGGTAATTAAAACAAAGTCAGTCTCTCAATCTGCCAACCTGTTAAGTGTTCTAACCGAGAAGTGGCGCAACAAACCCCACCACATGTCGGTCGGATAAGTTAGAAGAATAATATAATAATATAAATATCAGTAGTCATCCAAATAATTACGTTTCTGGTAAATTTAATTTTTACTTTCTACTTGTTTATATCTTGTATAGGTATGTGCAGAAATTGTGAAGTACATATATCAATTGATATAATTCACTATTTGTTTTATAATCATAAAACATCTCTGTAAGACTAACAAACATGGGTTTTAACCCATGTATATTATAATCAGATGTATCACCAACCTCCATCAGAGACTGGCAGGTTATCGCAGGGCGCTTCCGCGAGCGGTTCGTCAGAAGAAGGCGCTTCTAGTTCGACGGGTCTGTACGCGCCCTTAGTGCGCCAGTCCTATAACAAATCATTACAATATGTACTCTATGCAGCTACTATAAATACCAATTATGATTTCAACGATTAATGAGACAATTAATTTAATTTACAGCATGTATTACGTCCGATCTACGACACATCTTGAAGAGCGAAAATCAGTCACTGCTCCAAAATAATAACGCCGTTAATTTTGCAAACAAATGGCTACCATAGACCTGCTGTTAACTTTACTATAGTAAAATGATAACTAATAATAATATGCAATGCAGCGCAATCTCTAAACGGCATCACTGGCTACGGTCCAGCTGATTCTACTGTGACATACGTTAGCCAAGGTCTTCCCCTATGTAAACATGGAGACTATCTTGGTGCTGTTACTAAGGGTGTCTTCGCATTTGGTGTTGATTTGGCGTTAAGGCGACTTCATCGCAGGCGTAGTTACGATAAAATTGCGATTACTCTACGCTTGCGCAGCGTGTAGACGGCGCAGTTAAGCATACGGTCGACACACGCTCGATGCGAAAACTAACTATCTAATAGAACCAAGAACTTGGTACGTACCACGACGTAAGAGGCTTCTAAACAGCTCTCTGTCTAGAAGAAATGAAATGCAAAAAATATCACGTCAATTTACTTGGTGTTGAAACAACTTGTTTAATTCAAAAAGTTGCTGCAACTAGGTATACACTTACAAAACAAGGTGAAACAAATTCTAAAAGAATCAGTTATATTTCAATTTGATTTCATCAATGTCAGCTGTGTTATCCAATATCGCTAAAATTTCTCTTGTTCCACAAGCGTACCAAAGCGTATATCCGCTTGCTTAAACCAACACCATTTTACGAAGCTCGGATGAGTCAGAGCAGTGCGGTGTAAGTTCTAAATTTTCAGTGCGGGCAAACCTTTCTAAAAAGACCGTAATTGTGCAAGTAATATGCATGTGTATTGGGGCCTGTAGGGAACGTGCACGGCGTGGACCGTGCCATTTAGCGTCACAAATTCGAAACTTTTATAAATACTAGATGTTGACACTTCTGTGCTGTCACCTTTAGTCCTACACGCTCCTATTAGGGGAACGTTCCGGGGTGGAAAGTGCCATCTAGTGTTGCAAATTCGAAACTTTTACGTTATAATAAATACTAAAGATTGACACTTCTGTGCTGCCATCTAGATCGTGCACGCTCCCTATAATATCCTGTGCATGAAATTTAATACGAGGCTTTCTGGGGGATAAATTGGTTTGCGGTGCAGTAGTCATGCACAAGCAGCTAGGCGTGTTGTACCTGAGGTTTGCGTTTCTTCTTGAGCGCGGTGGGACGCGCGTGCACGGGCGTGGACGCGGCGGACTCGCCGGAGGACAGCTCGCGCGGCGCTCGCACGCCCCGCGCGCCGCGCCCGCCCAGCGCGCTTCCCGACCACTACGCACCACGATACACGTTGCATTGCTTTATTTTAGGTGAACCAATGCTGATTGCACTTGACGACACTTTCAACCACTTTAATATTCGAAACGTTGTTTATAAGTGGTACTGGGCTGTTTGAAATGGAGGGCAATAAGTGCAGAGGCACAGTCAAAGTTATCCGTGATTTTTCAGAACCCAAGGATTACCTGGCATAAAAAGATCAAAGAGTGACAAATAACATTTCTCATTGTCTGTATTTTTTTTTTTTTCAAAATCTGCATTTTGTTGACTCCAAAGTTCGTAAAAGTGTTCCATAAATATGCGGTCTTCAACGCTTTACTGTCCCATCTTAAAGTACTACTCTGCTTACTGCCAATATAAAAAAAGTGTAGATAAATTACCTCAAGCCTGGCTTCAATCTTGATGGAGTCGTCATCCATGTCAAGGATGTTCAAGTTGTTGTTGATGTTGTTGTAGTCGGGGTAGGTGGCGGGCGGCGGCGCCACGCGGTACGGCTCCGACTCGCACTCGCTGTGCGACCCCGCCTCGGACGTGCGTCTGCGAGTACACGAGTACAGTAAGTACATGTCGAGTATAGCTCCTGTGCGGGAGTTGGCCCACAGGAGAAGGTTGCTTATTTGAAATAGATTGCCCTAGAATATAAGAGAACTTGCTCAAACGTGAAATACACATAGACATTATGTAGTAGTGTGTTTGTTTCAATGTATTGTGTAATACATATTTACAAGTAGGGATAACTGGCTTCGGATGTTATAAATAACATGTTAGTGTCTCAAATTATCCAAAAGAGATCAGTGTACCAGTCAGCAGACATAATGGTATTAAATTGGTACCTAATGAGATGGGCGTAATTTTTGGGCACGTTTCTAATAAAAGGTTTAGGAAGAGAATTCTTAGAAGGGACCAGCCTTATCAGGTTTTTCCTGAATTAAGACGTAATGCGATTATTTTAAACCAAATGATAATTTGAGCATTAAATAAGAAACACAATACTTTGATTCCTCAGTATTTGAATAACATGTTATTTCTTCTGCAGTAGACGCTGTAGTTGTGTGGCAAGAAAAATACAACATTTTAAAGCCAAGTTAATGGTCGACACCGCCTATGGACAGTCGTAAACTGAAGTGTAATCATTTTAATGCCAGCATGTTCACGGGCACAATATGGCAACGGTACAATTCGCCAAGGAAGACACAGTTTGTCTTTAGAAAAATGAAGTTAAACAAATTGTATCTTTTCTTTTACATGCAAAGTGTTCCCTTTGAAATAATGAGCGTGTAATTGGTCTGACGTCACACGTCGCCATGAATGGCGTTACGTGTCGGTTACACGAGTTGTCATCGAAGCGGCTGTCGGGAGCAGGCGTGGGAAAGTTGTTACGGTGCCAAGAATAACAACTGACAACTGCTGAGCATACCTACTAAATAATTATTATCAGTAGGCGCTTGGACGGCTTCAAAGAATTACGTATTTAAAAGAATCACGTTCTGAATGTTTTAAATGTCTTCGCCGGCAGAGCGGAACACAATATATTATGTTACTTCACTACTAGATTTTTCTACAGTACCTCGACCTTTCCCGTGGCTTTGCTTCCACCGTGTGTTTCTCCAGGATAAAACGTATGACAGGTGTTGCTATCTATCAGTAAAAGATTTTTTGTATCTAGTCAGATCAGCCTATCACTGAAAATACTGTTAAAAATTAATTTAAAACTCTATAAAAAGTTTAAAAAAAGTTTATTTTTTTCTTTTAAGTGCATTTTAATAAAAGCTTGTTGTAAAAAACTTTTTTACAAAAAAAAAAAATATTTTCCACTTTTTAGTGGTGATACCCCGCAACTAAGTGACATTATTCCCATAATGAGTAGTTAAGGAGTTTCTTTGTGTGCCTTCGCAGTCCAAATCCACACCAGCTCATAGTTAAATATCTACTTTGCTTTGGTACTAGTTTTTACTAAGATTAAGGTGAGGAGGTCACTGGTTTATCTTTGAAGTTCCCAGTACAGTGCAAATGCAATATAGATATAACTAAACCCAATGCAAAAAGAACCATTAAGATCGGTTAATGAACAATAAAGTTATGCCCGAATAGATAACCCCAAACATGTTAATTCAGGTTGACTTGTTTGCATCTGCCTTCCACCCCTTGAAAGCCTACTGGCGTGATGTTATGTTATGAACTGGTGTAATCAATAAACAGACATGCGATTTCAGCAATCCCGGGAGATTTGCTATCATTTATTGAAGAGTTCCGTTGCCTACCTCCGAAATCCTCATCAGATCTTCACCGAATTGCAATGGAGCCAGTTTGGTAAAATACTCTTCCAAACAAAAAAAGAATCATCCAAATCGGTTGACAATTGGAGAAAATATCGCTGATTACACAAATGTCCTGGGATCCCAGCATCAGATCCTAAATACCTTCCATCATTAGCTCAGCAAGATGAGATGTTGATTACCAGGCACAATTAATTGCGTAAGAAAATATATGAAAAACAATGTTTGTGCCTTTAAAATTTGAGGGTTGCCCTCAATTTCCCTAGGATCCCATCATCAGATTCTTACTTGGAACAACTTAGGAGTATAGGCTTTCGAATAAAAAAAGAATCATCAAAATCCATTCATAATTGACGGAATGATCGCATAACAAACATACAAAAAAAAAAAAAACATTCTGTCGAATTGATAACCTCCTTCTTTTGGAAGTCGGTTGAAAAAAAAGGTTTTTTACCAAGTCGTACTAGCACTTGGCCCGTTTTCTTTTTCGAGATTACATTCAGGATCCTGTTCACACATACCGTGGCATGATTTTGAATAGTGCGATTTGTAATTTCTCGAAGTGTATTGAAAGTCAATACGAACGAGAACACCAATGGGAACAGAATGTACCGTCAGTCATACACATCATTTTGGGAATCGGCTTAAAGGGAACAAAAACCGGCTAAGTGCGTGTCGGACCACGCACAGCTTAGATTTCCGTAGTTACCAGTCTCCTAAACCATGCCAGACAAATAGTAAAAAGTACTTAATTATAATTACATTATTAAGTCACAAATGCATTTGAATTTAAGTCATTTTCTATGGAAATTTTAGGATTTATTTTATTTTAAGACTTAGTCGGCGTAATTAATATGTATGTATACCCATACCATTTCAACTTTCTACCGCTAACCGTCTCTGAGCTAAACCACGAACGGACAGACAGACTAAGGGTTCATTGCTGACTACGGAACCCTGACAAGCATACGTTAGAAATTAAAACACAACTCTTAGCATAAGGGTCTAGAGAGCCTAGAGCATTTTTAACCCAAAGGTGGTGTGGTAGTAATTGCCTTATTGCGCCTCTCACGTACAACAATAGTACATAAAGTTTAAATGAATAAATAAGATACTAGACCGCACTCCTGTCAGCCCGATTCTGAACTCCCAATCCGATTCCGATTCTGTTTACAAAATGTTCAATGTAACGTAGGCGTGAAGATTACATCACCTATTGCTATTAAATTTTATTAGCATGTGAATTATGGACGCTATTTAGGGTAAACTATCAATCCGATTTATTCATCGACTGATGACATGATATTTTGGTCTGATATAATCTAATAATTAGGTTATTAGCATTTTATTTCTGTAACAATCTGAAAATTGTGTTATTAGCATTTTATTAACTGTATAAGGTCGTGGGAATTTGCTGGATGCGGACAAGGCAGACCTGATGATACGCAAGAAGCAAAATAGCCGTCCAAAAAATCGATCACTGGTTAAGTATAAAATGGAGAAAAAAACAATGAATTGTCCTAAGGCAAACTCACAAGTACAGAGGCGAACTTAATGCTTAGGCATTAAGTTCGCCTCTGTACTTGTGAGTTTGTAAAATCACACTAATATTATAAAGACGAAAAATTGTGAGTGTGTGTGTGTATGTTTGTTACTTCTTCACGCGCAAACGGCTAGACTGATTTAGATGAAATTTGGTATAGAGATTGTTTGAGTCCCGAGAAAGAACATAGGATATTTTTTATCCCGGGAGTATGTTCCCATGGGTTAATTTTCGACATTCACGCGGAGTATCTGATAAACCGCGCGTAACACCGCGGGGCGCAGCTAGTATTAAATAAATAAATGAAGTAAGGAAGCTGTATAATTTCCACTTGTTTATGACTTTTATCCATATTCTTGAAAGTTCTGTTTGATGGTATCATCTTCAACTAAATTGTTTCATTACTTTAACCAAAGTGCATACGGACTTTAGTCACAAATAAATTGTAGCTATTACAGGAACTTCAAAGGTAATGAGTTATTTAATGAACCTGTAACTAAATATGTGCCGTTATTGTATGCTGTAATAAATACAATTATGAACGTGTACTAAAATGTTCAGACGGTATTAATAATACTTACTGTTTCAAAGCCACACAAATTGGTTTTATGTATGTTTTAGGTGATATTTCACACAACCTCATAATTAAAAACCGGCCAAGTACGAGTCGGACTCTCACAAGAAGGGTTCCGTACCACAAACCGAAAAAAAAACAGGTGTTTTGTGTGACAGCCCCCTTTAATTATTAATTTTTATTTTTATTATTTGTTGTCATAGCGGCAACAGAAATACATCATCTGTAAAAATTTCAACTGTCCAGCTATCACAGTTCACGAGATTCAGCCTGGTGACAGACAGACGAACAGTGGAATCTTAGTAATAGGGTCCCGTTTTTACCGTTTGGGTACGAAACCCTAAAAAATATGAATAAGTCGACTCCAGAATACGGAAACCTCATAGATGACTCATAATAATCAGCGAGAGTTGCAGTATTTGCGGCTTGTGTTCGCTGTTCTAGAGTTACTGATTACTCGATGATATCGCCTAAATGATCGTCATAATGATTTGATTTAGATAATCTCGGTGACCACCCAATCCTGCCGAACTGACCTGTCGATCTGTCAGGCTTTTGTGCTACTTTTGGCTGTGTATGTTGACACCACCGATCACATAGGAGAACAAAATGGACTAAGAGTAGCGCAACATCTGCCGAAACTCGGCATGGATTATAATTATTTTCAGCCGGTTGTACCACTACAGGGTAAAGACCTCTCTTTCTTCCTTTCATTACTTCCGGCTTTGAGCAACTGTACTAATCCTTTCTATAGGCGTCAAGCTCGTCCCGCAATATTCACCTGGGACTGCCGCGATGTCGCCGGACATTTCCTGGGACCCACATTGTGGTAGCTTTAGCCCATTAACTGCACGAAAGTAGTAGGTAATTTAAAAAGCATTGAAAGTGTAAGTGCGCTGTAGCTTATCAAATATCTTTAATTTTAATATAAAAGGTATATCCGGCTCGAAGGACCATATTTGGGCCCGAAGTAAATGATATTCGTTTCTATGATTCAGCAAGCGTTTCAGAACGTTCAGCAACGAAACATTTTTTTTCTCTTTTGACATACATCATTAGTTAAACTATAGTAACCGTATGTGTGCTCTAGCTTTCATCTTTAAAAAAAAAAAGCTTTTCTATGCAGATAATTATGAAATCGTACAATACATATTAATAGGGTTTGCTGAAAGAAAACCCAATTGTGGTTTGACTTCGCCTTTCTACATAAGCTACCCCATAATATTTGGATCTGTATGTGTTTGTGTACAATAAGGAATAAGAAGTACGGCTGCACCAACCTGTTGTAGTCGGGTGTCCGCGGCGCGGTGGGCGTGGCGCCCGAGCCGTCCTGCTCGCCGCCGAACACCTCGCCGTCTTCCGGGTACAGCGGGAACCTGATACATTAACATACATTTTATGATTACGTGGACAATGGACATGCAACAGTGACCATACGATATAAGCCCGCGCAAAATTAGGTCTGCTTACACCACAATCACTGCTTGAGCGCTAGTTTGTGTTGAACAACATAGAGAGACAAATGTCTACCCGTGAGCAAAGCTTCATCTAAATCTGTTAAGACATGAAGGCGTTACAAACAGACAGACCGACAGATAGAGTTACCTACGCAATAATATGACTACGGATGATCTTAACTCCAGTATTCTCACCTATAATTATCTTCGGACAGTCGGTCGTCGTCGTCGGTGGCTATGAACTGCACGCATAGCGCGCAGTCTCCTTTTACACTCTGCAGCGCTTGTACCGCCTCTTTGTGACAAGCCTGGAAATTTAACACTTTTAGCGGTTTTCGGAAATGAAATCATTTAACACCTGCATAATAAGAGTAAGTAAACTTCTAGAAATAAATGCAGCTCCCCGTGATTTATGGCGTCTGTGTATAAGTCTGTATTGTCGTGCGTCAGCAGTGGCCGCTGAGGCCTCCTTTTGATCTAGCCTTGTGTATCGTATGGTCGTGTATACCTGTGTGAGATCGACGTCGTTGATGGCGAGTATGGCGTCGCCCACGCGCAGCTCGCCGGTGAGCGCGGCCGGGCCGCCCGCTTCCAGCTCCGAGATCAGAATTGGTACGCCGTGTTCGCGACCACCCTGCAGTAAACAAGATAAAACTGTGATTATAATTCACTTTGAAATTGCATAGCCCACAAGTTTTGCAATTAATACGATGTTTTTGTAAGCTCCGGCGCGCGGGTGGGGCGCGGTTCGTGCTCGAGCGGGGGGTGCGGCGCGGGTGGGGGCGCGCCATGCTATACTCACAGTAACTGAGATGCCGAGTCGTAGATGCGGCGAGCGCCTGACGCGCACGGTGCGTGCGAGCGCGCGGGTGGGGTGCGGCGCGTGCTCGAGAGCGGGGTGCGGCGCGGGAGGGGGCGCACCATGCTATACTCACAGTAACTGAGATGCCGAGTCGTAGATGCGGCGAGCGCCTGACGCGCACGGTGCGTGCGAGCGCGCGGGTGGGGTGCGGCGCGTGCTCGAGAGCGGGGTGCGGCGCGGGAGGGGGCGCACCATGCTATACTCACAGTAACTGAGATGCCGAGTCGTAGATGCGGCGAGCGCCTGACGCGCACGGTGCGTGCGAGCGCGCGGGTGGGGTGCGGCGCGTGCTCGAGAGCGGGGTGCGGCGCGGGAGGGGGCGCACCATGCTATACTCACAGTAACTGAGATGCCGAGTCGTAGATGCGGCGAGCGCCTGACGCGCACGGTGCGTGCGAGCGCGCGGGTGGGGTGCGGCGCGTGCTCGAGAGCGGGGTGCGGCGCGGGAGGGGGCGCACCATGCTATACTCACAGTAACTGAGATGCCGAGTCGTAGATGCGGCGAGCGCCTGACGCGCACGGTGCGTGCGAGCGCGCGGGTGGGGTGCGGCGCGTGCTCGAGAGCGGGGTGCGGCGCGGGAGGGGGCGCACCATGCTATACTCACAGTAACTGAGATGCCGAGTCGTAGATGCGGCGAGCGCCTGACGCGCACGGTGCGTGCGAGCGCGCGGGTGGGGTGCGGCGCGTGCTCGAGAGCGGGGTGCGGCGCGGGAGGGGGCGCACCATGCTATACTCACAGTAACTGAGATGCCGAGTCGTAGATGCGGCGAGCGCCTGACGCGCACGGTGCGTGCGAGCGCGCGGGTGGGGTGCGGCGCGTGCTCGAGAGCGGGGTGCGGCGCGGGAGGGGGCGCACCATGCTATACTCACAGTAACTGAGATGCCGAGTCGTAGATGCGGCGAGCGCCTGACGCGCACGGTGCGTGCGAGCGCGCGGGTGGGGTGCGGCGCGTGCTCGAGAGCGGGGTGCGGCGCGGGAGGGGGCGCACCATGCTATACTCACAGTAACTGAGATGCCGAGTCGTAGATGCGGCGAGCGCCTGACGCGCACGGTGCGTGCGAGCGCGCGGGTGGGGTGCGGCGCGTGCTCGAGAGCGGGGTGCGGCGCGGGAGGGGGCGCACCATGCTATACTCACAGTAACTGAGATGCCGAGTCGTAGATGCGGCGAGCGCCTGACGCGCACGGTGCGTGCGAGCGCGCGGGTGGGGTGCGGCGCGTGCTCGAGAGCGGGGTGCGGCGCGGGAGGGGGCGCACCATGCTATACTCACAGTAACTGAGATGCCGAGTCGTAGATGCGGCGAGCGCCTGACGCGCACGGTGCGTGCGAGCGCGCGGGTGGGGTGCGGCGCGTGCTCGAGAGCGGGGTGCGGCGCGGGAGGGGGCGCACCATGCTATACTCACAGTAACTGAGATGCCGAGTCGTAGATGCGGCGAGCGCCTGACGCGCACGGTGCGTGCGAGCGCGCGGGTGGGGTGCGGCGCGTGCTCGAGAGCGGGGTGCGGCGCGGGAGGGGGCGCACCATGCTATACTCACAGTAACTGAGATGCCGAGTCGTAGATGCGGCGAGCGCCTGACGCGCACGGTGCGTGCGAGCGCGCGGGTGGGGTGCGGCGCGTGCTCGAGAGCGGGGTGCGGCGCGGGAGGGGGCGCACCATGCTATACTCACAGTAACTGAGATGCCGAGTCGTAGATGCGGCGAGCGCCTGACGCGCACGGTGCGTGCGAGCGCGCGGGTGGGGTGCGGCGCGTGCTCGAGAGCGGGGTGCGGCGCGGGAGGGGGCGCACCATGCTATACTCACAGTAACTGAGATGCCGAGTCGTAGATGCGGCGAGCGCCTGACGCGCACGGTGCGTGCGAGCGCGCGGGTGGGGTGCGGCGCGTGCTCGAGAGCGGGGTGCGGCGCGGGAGGGGGCGCACCATGCTATACTCACAGTAACTGAGATGCCGAGTCGTAGATGCGGCGAGCGCCTGACGCGCACGGTGCGTGCGAGCGCGCGGGTGGGGTGCGGCGCGTGCTCGAGAGCGGGGTGCGGCGCGGGAGGGGGCGCACCATGCTATACTCACAGTAACTGAGATGCCGAGTCGTAGATGCGGCGAGCGCCTGACGCGCACGGTGCGTGCGAGCGCGCGGGTGGGGTGCGGCGCGTGCTCGAGAGCGGGGTGCGGCGCGGGAGGGGGCGCACCATGCTATACTCACAGTAACTGAGATGCCGAGTCGTAGATGCGGCGAGCGCCTGACGCGCACGGTGCGTGCGAGCGCGCGGGTGGGGTGCGGCGCGTGCTCGAGAGCGGGGTGCGGCGCGGGAGGGGGCGCACCATGCTATACTCACAGTAACTGAGATGCCGAGTCGTAGATGCGGCGAGCGCCTGACGCGCACGGTGCGTGCGAGCGCGCGGGTGGGGTGCGGCGCGTGCTCGAGAGCGGGGTGCGGCGCGGGAGGGGGCGCACCATGCTATACTCACAGTAACTGAGATGCCGAGTCGTAGATGCGGCGAGCGCCTGACGCGCACGGTGCGTGCGAGCGCGCGGGTGGGGTGCGGCGCGTGCTCGAGAGCGGGGTGCGGCGCGGGAGGGGGGCGCGCCATGCCTCGTGCGGCGCCGGCACCTCGGCACACGCGGACTAATGTCTTGTGACGTTGCACCAAGATTTCAGCCTCCACCTGCGCAACAGCAGACCAGACTACAAATAAATTTGGTCCCTTGCTATAACAACACGAGACCGCTACCAATCTTCAAAATGTATTTTGCAATGCAGTGATGAGTACCTCGACTTATGAAAGACCAAGAAAATAAAAAGGCAATGACTGCCACGAAGAAAACGCAAGACTCGCTGATCGCTTCGCCGCGAGGCTTAATAAGGACTTAGCGGGCTCTTGCACGCCGCGTCTGTACGCGAGGTGTATTCGAATGCCGTCACTGAAATGTTTTCCTTTTGTTTTGTAAATTAAGGTGAACATTGTCCTCTTAAAAGGCCGCGCAGCGTCGCGCCACGACACGCAGTGTGAACTGACCCGAATTGTACTCGTGAAGTTAATTTATTGGTTCAACTAAAATTATTTTACATGGCGGCGATGAGGTTCAGACTGTATTTCTTAATTATCAGGACTGTGATAAGAAAGCAAAGATGTACGTACGAGGTAGCGTTTTGAAGTTCGCGGAAGGTGGGGTTGGAGTAGAGTAAGCGATCTCATTTTGTCGTAACGGTTGTAAAGTGTTCAATGACTCTTAATCAGTACAAATACATATAGTTTTATCCTTATTAGATCAATAGTATTTTAACTATCGGCAATCAAGCAACTTAATCGGGAGTCAAAAGTGTAGAAAAAATTAAAGTTCGCGTGATCTTTTGGACCTCTGTTGTCAAGAAATGGATGGCGTTTTGAGTCAAATTGTTACTAGAAATTAAACTTGAGTTCATCATTATACACCATAGTTGAAACAATATTCCATGCACTGGCATAAAAAGGGTATAGCACCTACCCTAAAAGTTTAAGGTGTCACAAACGGCCATGGGCGTTTGTTCCGAAGAAATTATATAGATTGATTACAAAGAATATTGTATTTCTATAACCGAAAAATACTATGCATCGATATTGGAGAAATCAAAAAAATATTCGGAAAAACCGGCCAAGTGTGAGTCAGACTATCATACGAAGGGTTCCGTACCACAAACCAAAAAAAACAACACGTTTCTTCTATGAGAGCCCCCTTTAGTTTTTAAGTTAATTAAATTTTTATTATTTGTTGTTATAGCGGCAACAGAAATACATTATATCTGAGAAAATTTCAACTGTCCAGCTATCACGGTTCATGAGATACAGCCTGGTGACAGACAGACGGACAGTGGAGTCTAAGTAATAGGGTCCTGTTTTTATCCTTTGGGTATGGAACCCTAAAAAGACGGGAAAAACTGACGAAAGGCGTCCTGCTTTTGCTCGATAACGAGCCGTATTGCGTTGTCTGCTCTACTTAAGGTGGGCTTCGATATTTTAAAGCACCCACCCTTTAGTACAGACCAGGCCCTGAGTGATTATAACCTCTTCCCAAAACTGGAAAAAGACCTCCGTGGTAAGAAATTTATCAGCGATAATGAGGCTAAGGACGCAGTTTTGTCGTATTTTGAAGACAAAAATAAAACATTTTTTATGAGGGCTTAAATGTCATCAATCAAAAGATTTAAAAATGTATTCGTCTTCCAGATGAATATATTGAATAGGAAAATTAATTTTGTATATTTATTTCTATCCTAAGTCCCCCATTCCGCTAACTTTCGAAACGCATCTTCGTATGTAGTACCTAAGTACGCAATGGCCGGAAGTACAATTTCTCTTTCCGGTTCAAACAACACCCAGATTCAAGATATTGGGACAAGCTAAGGCATTGAAACGGAAGGTATTGTCAATTATCTTAAAAACGCTTGCGTCACATAGCGAACATTGCTTTTTTAAACAGGAACCTCTAAACATAAGTATGTGACCGCAACACCACTTAAAAACATAGCATAAAAAAAACATATTAGTGCTTTGCATTTTTTTATTTCGGTAAAAATGAAGTAGGCGTCCACTTGCGGTTGTACTGGGTAAAGTACGTCTTCGAGGATGAGTAGTTGAATCGTATCGGCGTTATTTTAACCTACATTGTGATTTCTAACTCAAGCAGTTATCGCAATAAAGTTTAGACTAGCAAACGAGGTGAAGCAATTAAAAAATGTGCTTTTTGTTTTCATATTGCGGTAACCACTTCGTGTGTCGTTCACAGAAATTGGGAAAAGATTTTAAATTTGATGGTTTACACTTGTTGGCGATTTGATGCTAACACACTTATGAAGTCAAAGAATTTGTAGCTTTAAGAAGTATAAGCGTTTTTTTAGCTCCCATTCCAATCGCCACACCTCGCAGGTGTTATTTAAATGTAAGCAAAATGCGCAGACGATGAGACGACACGCAGGCATAAGCTTACTAAACACTATCGAAATGCACGGCGCGACGCTAGCGCAGCTTTCTTGCTGCAATCGCATCGCTACGTAACACTCACGTGTGACTCATCACATCCTGCCCTTATCCCTATTTTTTTGCGGTAGTATGCAACTTCAGTCGCCAGCTTCTCAAAAGTCACCTTCCCTCTATCCATATCACCTGTCACAACCCATCCATCTTTTCTCTGGTTCTTCTACTCCTATAACTATGTCATGTTCCTTGTTTATTCCACCACATGACCACACCCATGACAACAGATTTTTTACGTCACGGGTGCCACTTTTGGACTTTGTCTTACAAACTTACTTATTTGTAATTCTATCCATTATTATAAATCTGCTGCTAAATTAGAGATACATAGCCTTAGAAGACTATCTTCTGATTCTGTGACCTATTTACGTAGGGTGTATTTCTAGAGCTTCCAAATTCTGCTTTTCTTGCGCCACCACCACTAAACTCCATTCCATTTATCATTACAAAAATAGCGACTAAATTACTAATATTAGAAATGCAAAAGTGAGTTTTGTTTGTTTCTTACGCTTACGCGCCTAAATCGCTGGACCGGTTTTGATGATGAACAGAACGGAGGCTTTTTTTTGTCATAAATCTGTATTAACGCGAGCCAAGCCGCGGGGAAGAGATAGTTGCAAATACTGAAAGAACTGCATTTAGTGCAGCAATGGCAGCCATAAGATTACTAAGCACTTCGATATGTACGGCGCGACACTTACACAGCTTTCTTGCTGCAATCGCAGCACTACGTAATACTCTCAGTTGTGGCGTCTGCACGTGTGACTAAGGAATTTAAAGCTAGCTGCTAAGTTGCAAAGATATACGGCCTTCGAAGGCTGCTGATTCTATTACCTAGTTACGGTTTCTTTCTAGAGTGTTTACATTCCACTATATATTACAATATTTTAGTTTAATTTAATTGATTGAAATAATTGTATTATATTGATTATTTAATTGTATTGTATTGTTTTTATATTATAAATGTTAATTGAATTGTATTAATGAACTGAAATGTATTTTTATTGTAATTATTATTTTATTTTTCTGCACTATCGCATTGGGTGACTGTAATGATAGCTGTATGTATGTCTGTAATAAATAAATAATTTGTGATCTAACAAGTGAAGTAACAAATTCGTAAAATACATAACTTGAAGGGTTAGATTTAGGTGTGCAGATCACCCAGCTATCGCCCTTTATGTTTAAAAGGGGGAGAGCCTATTGCCATTAATCAAGCACAAATCCAGACTCCGAGGTCCTACTGAGAAATTGAAATGGAAAATCCTATTAACAATTTTCGCGACCTGGGAATAAAACCCATGATTCCGCGGACGGGTTTCTGCATTGAGTTTTTGACGTTAAGAACGTGTCAACCCCCATTTTAATGCCAATGTTTTGGTTTTCGGGCTAAAGAAGAGTTTGACAAATACAACTTCAAATGATTAATTCAGAAATGAGGGTAAGTCTACCTCTTGACAAACGAGGCAATCACGTAACAATTCCAGAAGTAAAATTGAGGCTGACAAGAAAATTACAGACATACCTGAGCCCAAAGTGAATCTCGTAGTTCAGCGCGCATATCCCTGCCCAGCAGCTGCAACTGTTGTATCCTACCCGCCAGTTCTTTGTCCAGGTACTTCGTGGCCAATCTGGAATTATAAAAAATGAAAATATTAAGAGGTAAACAACAATATTTTTGACGTCAGAGACGGTGGAAGCGTTGTAATTTTTTTTAAGCTGCTTTTAATCATTATTGCTATTCTTTTCGCACTATGTTGGAGCCGGGTACCAGTCTAATCGGATGCAGCTGCATGAGTAGTCCCTTACTTGGAGCGAATGCCATCTATCTAACACATAACTGGGTAGCACGGTACCACTTTGAAAATTGGTGTAAAATTTTCTGGCTCCTGACTTGACGTTGTTTCGAGGCACGGCTTTGAATGCATATCTTAATTAAGTTTACTTTTAAATTGAATCTACACAATTTTAGTATGCTGGTGGCATTGTCATTTGTTATTCTGTGTAAAAATATCATTAAAATAATTTTCCACGGAATAACGGCTAACCTCATTTATGTATTCCGTGTAACTTTCCCATGCCTGGTAAAATGGATTAGACTAAAGAGTACCTACTTAAAATTGTATTTCGAATATAAACTATCGGTCGAACAATATTTAGCGAACGCGGCTTCCTTGCAAGCTGTGCTGCCTCGGAGCGCGCCCGTGCCGCATCCGTCACGTTGCCAGCCGCGTCGCCGCCCTCCTGGCAGCCTCCGCCATCACTCACTAGTACAATAACAACGCCTACCTAGCTCCAAAGAGTTCCGAGTGTAGCGCGAGTACAGTTTCCCTGAGCGCGGCGTTCTCCCTTGCAAGCTGTGCTGCCTCGGAGCGCGCCCGTGCCGCATCCGTCACGTTGCCAGCCGCGTCGCCGCTCTCCTGGCAGCCTCCTGCACAATCACACGCTGCATTCATTTTTTATTAATATAGACAGGCTCCCACATAGATATAATAAAGAAGGAGATATGCCGTAGTAGTTGAAAATGTATCGGAATCCGGTCTCCAGTTTCTCCCTACCACTCGCCAACTACGACAAATGCAGTTCAGCAAGAGGAATAAATACCAATCGCGCACACACCCGCATTTCATAAATCTGAACGTACTACACAATCAATTATAAACGTTTACCCGTCAAATGCAGCTTGCATTTAAATATCATGCAACACTTACAACGTGTGTACTCACAAATATTTCTATTGGCTCTCGTTTGTCCACAATCTCACCTGATGGAAAGCGATGATGTGGTCAACGATGGAGCACGCTTAGAAGTAACCTATTCATTCTTGACTTAGAGAGATTGTAGCTATCAGGAAACGCAGATTCCGGTAGGGAATTCCACTCCTTAATTGTGTAACTTCATCAACTTCATTCAAAGAGCAAGAGAGAGTGACTACTGAATTCTAGTTTTCCTAAAATGGAGTTAGCACCTGCTTCATTTCATCACATTATGTGTGGTTACCCATATCAGAAGCAAGACTGCTTTATTATTTTAATAAAGCCATAACATCATCACATCAATTTTATAGCGATATACTAACTTTTGCCCGCGACTTCGTACGCGCGTATCCCGTTTTTTTTTCCATTCCCGTATAGCTTATAGCCTTCCTCATGAATTTGGCTTTCATATACCAAATTTTCCAAAATCAGCTAGTTCCAGAGATAAGGGCTTTCAAAAAAACAAACTCTTTAGTTTTGTTATATCACAAGTAAAGATAGACATTGGGGACAAGACATGAATGTTTTGAGTAGAATTAGGCATAGGCACGAAATCGTCATATATTAGTATCTCTTCCCAAAGATGTCGTCAGAGTAGTCAGCTAGTAGGTTCCTAGTATTGCATTGGGGGCGATCTCTACATGACTAAGCAATGTCTGCAAGTGTTCCTAGATGGCTTTCTTGCTTATCACTCATTGGTCGCGCTAGTTAGACTTTGTACTAATAAAGCCTCGTATCCACTAGGCAACATTTGACGCGCGACATGATGCACAACATGTTGCTCATCATGTTGAACGGCAACATGGAATTTTTATTTTTTAAAAACATTGTCAATGTTGCGCGCCTGCTGGCAACGTGGCGCGTTGTTGTGCACGCTGCTGAACATGTTGGTCGTCACGGATTGTGCGTCAAATGTTGCCTAGTGGATACGAGGCTTATATAACACTAGCTTTTGCCCGCGACTTCGTACGCGCATATCCCGTTTTTTCCCGTTCCTGTAGGAATTTAGGGGAACCCTCTCTTAGTGCTCCCTTACGGAGTGTAGAGTAGCTACATGCCAATTTCAGCTTTCTTAGACCAGTAGTTTCGGCTATGCATTGTCTGTCAGTCACTCAATCACTCAGTCATTAGTACCGGAAGAGTTTTATACATTTTGATTTCTAAATTAGTAGCAATTAAATAGATCAAAACTTACCAGCTGAGGCAGCTCGTGCTTGCACCAGTTCGGCCCTCATGTCCACGAGTTCAGCCTGCAAACAGAGAAAAAAAACCTTAATCCCCGACGCTTAAAGCTCCCCAACAAATGGACGGAATCGTATATCAACAATAAGTAGTGTCGAATGTCATGGAAGTGATTCAGCACAATAGAATCTAATCTCGGCCCGAAATCAATGGCGGCGTAAATCCGAATTAAAGGACACAGCGGTCGTGTTGTCGTGTATGTCCTCGACTCGACACGGGCACATAAATCGTTTGACTTCTGCACCCTCGTGGTGCGTGCGCGCAGCCCGGGCGTGCGCGTGTCGCACCCAATGCCAAACCCACAGCCTACCCTCATCCACATTTGACATGTCATCTCCCCGCCAATACCATGATGATTTATTTTATTACTTCAGTTGAACATATCGTTTAAGTATTTAGGTCGTGGTGCAGTTTATGATCTCATTCCTATTTCGAAGAATTAAATACTTCTCAGTTTCTTGATTATTTAATTGACCAGAGTGCACAACCGAATTGCTCTTTTGTATGTTAAGCTAAGGTGTCGGTCAAAATAATACCGTGAGACGGTATGCAAGATCCGCTAACCAGTTAGCAGCGAAATAAAACCTACACGTGGGATTATAAATGGAGCTTGATTAGACCCGCCCAGACGTTTAATAAGGCCCTTACAAGGAAATATCTATTTAACTACATCATTTTATGCTAACGCTATTCAATTGTATCCATACAAATAGATCTAGTTAATTTTAGAAGTAAATTGAATCAAGGAATGCAGTTAAGCGACATTTACGAAGAATTGTCGTTCTGTTTTCTTTTAGAATATTAAAGAGTTTACTCTTATCTCCGCAATGCTGAATACTGATTGGAAACAGTACATGTGAGCCGGAAATGCATGTAGTTGTACTATTTAAGTGCAGGAGTATAAAGCTATGATCTCGAGTGGATGTTACTACGGAACGCGAGCGGTGCAACCGCAGGCCACTGGGCAGCTGCGCGCAGCCCGCACCGACTTGTGGTGCAAATACACATTTATACACGCATTCACATCTAGACTATGACATGCATAGCGTACGATGATACGATGATACGAAGCTGAAACAATTCTACTAGTTTGGAATTCAATGATTATTTTGATTATAGTTAGGTTTAAAGCTTCCGTAGATTAGAAATTATGAAATGAAAAAAATATATATGATAAGTTTGTGGATTTCGAATTAGATAGTGTTCCCATAAACTAGTAGCGCCTTTTAAACTTTCACGTATTTAACCTATGCTATTAATTCGGCCCTTCATAAATACTGATAATTTATGACTTGATTATTGAGCTTCGAGCTTTGAAGGTAATGGCTAATTTAAATCACGTCAATTGTAAATCCTGGACTTTGATTTATTATCAAGTCATTATCGAAAGGGTACTATTACACGAACGGGACTCAAAGCGGCCCACCTGTAAAATAATAATAGCAATGGTGGATGCTGGTCATTAGCTGAAGATAATCAACAACAGAACGCCATGGCTGGCATTCCATTTTATGATCGATTACATAATTTTATTATAGTTATAATTGACACCACCTTCGGATCTTTATTAGGTTAATTAACAAAATAATTTAATAATTCCGTATATTTTATAACTCGTTTTCCCGATAACACTCAACGAAATGGATCTCGTTGAACAGTCAAAATGAAAGCGGTTGTCATTGAGTTTTCATATTATCGTTTGCATATCTAAGATTATCGAACTCGGTTCGTTTTCATCGTAATTTCTTAATTACACATTTAATAGTAATTTACTTAGTGAATAGTGACTTCAAATATTAAAAGAGTCCGTCATGTTACTATAGCGAAGGCGCCGAGATGTAATGAAACTTGATGTGACTTGTGTAAGTGGTCCGGCGAACAAAAGGAACGTTCCAGAACGTAAGTGAATGTTCCCGCCATACCCAGACTTAATTACAACTATAAACTTTAGACCCAACCTTTGCTAAGCTATTATTTCGAAACACGTTTGTCACAACGTTTCTTAGTACGACACGTAGTCTTCGTACTTTTACGTGTCCTATCGACGGTTTCTCATCGAGGCTTTCAGCGCCACACCCTTTGCAATTATCCTTGGCACACAAAGATGTTGTTACGTCGCTATACATGTATGCAAAAACCATAAACAACCTACATTAATGCCTATGTGAATGAACATGCTGGATAAATGCACAACAAAATATGCAGGCTCGCACTCTCAATATTTAACCAACATTGTTTGGGATGAGTCTGTCTCGTCTCGTACTGTGCACCAATAAACACGACCTACGCTGATTTCAAGATCATTATCGCCTGAACTTAGAGTGGGCGTTTGTTATTGGTAAAAGCGATCGTGAATATTATAACAACGATGAGAATTCTATCGTCTTTAACACATCACAATATAAGGTGCAGTATAAAAACCATTATAATAAATGAACAGTTAAGTTGTATTGCGAGACAATGAATACGATTCATTAGGGCCGCAATAAAATGCGAGTATCTTAGGACGGATGGCCCTCGGCAATTTAAATACCAACTTCGACGACAACGTGCCCAGCTACTTTCATCTCTTCCCTAATTAAGTTGCGAGTTATTGCGATATGTCGGGGCACTGGCAATACAGCGGCTCTAGCGGCCAGAGTTGCGAGCTGTACGACGCCGGACAGTTTACGGTGCAATGAAAGTAAAGCGATTCACGCTGTTTGGGTAGACTCTTTGCTTTACGCGGTGTGGGCGCCGATCTCAGATAACGACTAACAAACGGAAGATTGATTCACCGCTGTTTGATATCACTGCACGCATCTCAGATACTCGAAAGATTTGATGATGGTGCGCACGCGCCGTCTCCGGTGCTCGCGGGCAAGCGCTGAGCCACACATAGATCTGACAATTCATGCAAAGCAACAACAATAAATCTCCCAATCTGTGTGTCGACACATTTACACGTCTTCCGAGATGAAATCTGACTCTCATGAATAACAGCACATGCCATCGCATTTTAGTAGTAAGAGTTCACATGAAAGCTCTCGCGTCTTGTCCGACATGTTTAGTGGACCACACGAGTTGATATACAACTTTAATTGAATTAGCCTCGCAATGCAATCGCGTCTTGCTCTAGTACAATTCATATGGGCAGATACTTAAATTAAATTAGAATTAGAATGAATGGTACAAGAAATAACTGCTGCATACGGCATAAATAAACTCCTGGAAGCTAGCTCTAAAACATTTTTATTGGTTAAATGAATGGTTTGAAGAACTTAATCAAAAGCCTTTAAGCCAGGCTCAGCTTTACCATTTAAATACGTTTTATTGGAAAACACTTGACTGAAATTGGTAGTAACATAATATGATTGGTTACAGCTTTATTTACGACGCGACATTACGGAGACGTATGTTTTTTCCAGAAAAACTCGTGAGAGGTTGTTTGTATATTTACTTTCCGTACCGTTTCTCACCACAGGTAATAAAAAGATCAGAGAGTGTAACTGATTCTTTCATATTCTCTGTTTTAGCCATTTAGGTTACTATTACCTCGGTAGTATTAATTACACGAAATACTTCGAGAATCCTTTGCAGATTGATGTGAACACCCCACACCCCTTGGCAAAAGTACATGTAAAAAGTTTATAGTTGCAGAGGATTTCTGTATACGAGTATATCAACTCTTTAGGATAAGTACTTTTTGGATTTCTTCTATGTAACAATGAACAAATTAAATCTGGCTAAAACGCGAACTGGTATGGAAATAAATTTTGACACACAAGCTCGTTTGAACCATACAATAGCTCTTTCCTGTAAGTCTACATGAGGTCATTGTTTCGTCTGTCTTGAGCGCCCTACATGCATTGTTTATGCCTCTGACAAATACTTGCACCGTATGCAACTCTTCATTTACATGCGTCCCGGTCTCGCTTGCAGTCGCATCACGCCCGGGACGCAACTGTCCTCTAACTTTTCACTTATTGTCAAGTCAATATGCTAATTCTTTCACTACCGTTCGATTGTACAACTTACAAGCAGGAATCGTCAGAGAATAAACATAAACACCGCTATCCGGTAAAAATGGCACGCACTTATTTTCAGAAATGTAAAATTTTCATGTGGGCTAGGCTAGCAAATATAATGCATAGTTCACAGGCTGCTCGGCGAACAAGATCACCAGATAGCGGTATGCACGCCTACGCTGCAATGATACTTGACGCTTGTGCAACTGATCTCCAAACTTATGTACATTACATCTACATCCGTAATGCAGCTGCAGCTACGGGTGCATTACCATAAAATGTATTTTAAACCGATCGCCTGCACCCATCGATTAGAAGGTTTTATGAATGATACAAGATCAACCAGATGTGAACATTCGAACAATGGTGAGAGTGCGAGGTGCAAAGGTGATGGATCGCCACCCAGGAAATGGATGTTATCAAGCAGCATGAGTAGTGGATGAGAGCGCGGCGGGGAGCTCGCTTCGACCCATTTGCCCTATCTACAGCAAAGAGTTATTACCGCTTTTCACCTCGTCCTATTGACGGTATCCACTATTCACCGACAAGCAGTAAAAAAGGCATTTGAATTTACATACTTATCAATCTTCAGTAGACCAAGAAAAAGTGTCACCAATTAAGCTTTAAAGATTTAAATGCGAGGTATTGGCAAATCGTCCAATCCTGAAAGCATTCTAGTGTCATACGTTGAGACACAGGGAGTCACAAATCAACGTACGCGTAATGACAATGGAGACAGTGAAGTAACAGTTCGTAGCGCTTAACAAATGATCCTCGGTGTAATCACAGTGACAAGTGTTGGCCTCGGCTGTTGGAGGCTGTCCAAACCATTTTATCTTGTTTCACATTATAGTTCGAACGAAGGTGTACGTAATTATTGAAGTGGGTTAAACGGACAAGTTAACTATTGTTTATTTGTTTACTTTAACAGCCTACTGGTTAGGTATTTGTTGGTGAAGGTGAATCATAGAACCAAGTCTTACGAAACTATACTGGTACAGTTTAATTGGGCTTCAAAATATTGTTGAAACTTTATCTTAAAACTAATTCTACACCCACCTTCAGTGATTCTCTTAATTTAATTGTGGTGAGTGACATTTGAAGCACACCTGCCTTTTGCTAAGAGCTTTTCAAGGGAATTAAATAGGAGCACATAGGCATTTAACGTTAAATGGAATAATAATGCAATATGCATGATCATTCGTGTGATTTGATCGTGATCGCACCTGGCGAGTGCGCTGCGCGGGCGCAGGCATTCATTTCCCGCGCGCCGGTCGCGTCGTGTTGTCTACGACAATTTCGCGACACACGTTTCTCAGAAACGAATCAATGCAACACATGCGCTGCACCCCCAATGAGGATATGCTAATCTCAGTGTTCTTATAATGTCCGGTGTACTATTACATACAACACCTTTGTACGACATCGCCAGATACAATCAAAACTATGTTTTACGATGCAATTAAAATAATCATTGACGTTATTAATCATAAAGAAAATTAACAATCTCTATTGTGATTGATTAACAGGTGTTATAACTGCATATTCATATCTTGTGGTTGTAACCGTGCCTAATAGCACATGAAATTGAATACCCCAGAAAAACAAGTTATTGCATAATGCGCATGTGTATTCATGTTAATAAGTAATGTATTAATAACGAAAAACAGTTATCAAGAGTCGGATCAAAGGCGTGTAGTGCGTATTATTTTAATATTCAAGTGATTAAGACAAAATAAAATGATTAAGGAGCTAATCATGATGACAAATGTGAGAGTGTCGTGCGTTCGTATTAAATATCCGATCCGTTGAATGCAATTTGTTATTGATAGAATGAGTCATGAGTTTATTTCAATGGTTCAGTTAAGAAATACTTGCGTTCAAACGTTGCAAACATGAATTTATATCTTGTCTCCTGCAAGACATATTTCAAGATATGAGACACCTAAGGACAGCTATTTTAAGGCAGTGGTTTAATTATTCTGCAACTGTTCAGATAAACTGATAAGTTAATTTAAAGAGTAAAATATTTTCCTAGGATAAACATACATTATTTGTTTAATTTACACACATTTTTATGCTGATTAGTTGTTCAATGGCAAGGTTGCCAGTTTCTAGTGGAGCTGCATTTTGAACGGTTACCTACGAGTACATGAAATTTGAATATGTAGAAAAGGTGTGAAAATCTGAGTGCTGATGAGGCTCAAAAGACTATTTCAAGACATATCTGCCCCCCACCAGACTCACTGTGGGCCCGAAGCTCTAACTGATAAGAGTCCTCCTTTGAGACGTGGTCCCAAGATGCGATCATGTTTGTGTAGCAACACAAACATGATCGCACCTTGGGATATATTCCTTGCAACTTGGAAAGAAGAACCACAAGACCCAACGAAAATATTAGAGAGACAGTTTGACAAGACGTGGGATAACATCCCAGGGCTTCGCAAAGAGTCTACGAAAAATACGAACATCAAAAAGTCAGAAGATAAACCAAATAATTCATTTGACATAACAAAGAACATTACCATAATCGAAACAGTGATTGGACGTTTTAGTGTCCAGTATAAAAGATTACGTCCGGGAGAACAAAGACCAAGCGACTACCTGGATTGTAATGCAGATAAATTTTTATTTACATAAAAATAAAAATCAATAGCCTGGATAAATTGTTGAAGAAAGAAATTACTTTCATTTTTTCCTTCTTGTAACTCTCTCCAGTATAATGACAATGATTCATATCACAATAGGTTCTCTTCTATTCGATTGAAAGAGGCGACAGCCGACAAGTGTACAGTAGATTGTTAATAAAATTTATAATGTTAATAAACAATGCTCTCAGGCTCATAAAAACAACAAACAATAAAAGCGATTTTAAGCTATAAACGTATGCAGTGGTTTATGAGTGTTCCACTGAGCAGTAAAATTGGCATCAAGTCATCGACGAGGGGTGTAAGCTTAAGGGCATGAATCATCCGCCGCTTGGCTTCGAAGACTGCATAGCGATCTAGTACGCTAGGCTATTTGCATTTATTGCAATTTGAACTGAATTCCTTTACGTATTATTACTTTTGAATGTTTTTCCCATCATAAGCAATTCCGCGGCGGAATAGTCGACCACATCAAGGGCGACGAGAGTAATGTTCAATGAGTCTATTGAAGGCTAGGGAACAGGTTTGCGGGCTAGCGCGGTGTTGCGGTCACGACGTCCGCCGATGATGGTGGCACGCTCGAGCGAACCACAAAGTGGACCGCAGGAGCATCCCGCCGCGCGCCATCATCGCCCGCACCACCCACTAAACATGGAGTCCCAAAGGCGCGTAACGTGTGCATCGTATCAAGTAACGACCTGAATAGGGGAAACACAATAGCATTCATGAATGACGCGACGCTTTCGAGATAAGCATCCGGGAACAAAGCTGCAAAGGACGCTTGCGCCGCCGATAGATGATTCTGCGTCTATTGAACAGTCACGTACGATACACACAAAATCCGGCCGACGGATTTGCGAAAACTACTAGTATTACGTTACACCGCCGTAAGTTACAATCCAATCCAATCCAATGCACAAAAGTTTACACCGCCGCTTGCCTTGAACAGATAGTAGGGCCTGTATGTAATTAAAATCCTGCTTCACACGACGACGTCAGGCGCAACCACAGATTACAAAACACGCATTATAACAATAAACATCTTTTCGTAGAGACAAAAATGCAAATCTTATGCGGTTTAGCCCGAACAGCCATGCTCAAGCTAACTCACATATAAATTACTGCCCCCGTCACGACATTTATTCAAATGAATCTATCTTTAGATTACGAATCGTTTTTCTATCGTATTATTTATTTTATTGCTTCAAGTATTGCTTTTCGAATAATGTGATGTGTTGTTTTACAAGTGGCACGCATAGGAACGATATCACATTTATTACAATAACGTGTGAAAGGAACAAATTATTTAAAGTTCATTTGATGGCAAACGAAATATTGCTTCACGCTAATCAAACAGCCATTTCTCTGAGTGAGGTAATTGTGAAAATAATAGTGATTGCCATTGACCTGTGTGGGACGCAGTCTGCGAAGTCATTACTCATTTACGTCCTCCAAGCTAATTGCGTTATGTTTCACATCGACGCAAATAATCACTTATTAAAAATAATATGACAGCTACCTCAGATTGATGGAATATCCTAGAATGTATCAATTACGAAAATGAGAGAAAATAGTAACTTGTCACGCAATGATTATTGACAATAATTAATCTATAGTAATAATACCAACCTAATATTTACTGGAGTTTTGTCATTTTTTTCCTGTAACGGAGGATGGATATGTTGAAATGGCTATTCAACATATCCTTGTACAAGAGGGAAACTTAGCTAAACGTGAAAGCTGAGCATACCTGACACTTTAAAATTTTGAAAAAATCATGTCGTGTAAACATTACTAATCGGAAAGTAAGGCGATGGGCCGGGGGAAAACATAGGTAACTACAAAACCTAATGGTAATTGGTGTACGGAGTCACATTGAAAGTTTTTAGAATAGGCCAGTAAGAAAACCAACCGATGAAAAATGTATTTAAATTCGAATCCTTTATAATTATGGCATCGTCACAGGTGATGTTGGATATTTCACCGGAAAATTGCAGATTCCGTAAGATTGTTAGAAATCTTTATTAGATTAAAATGTCTCGATATATTGTGAAAAAATCGTTTTGTATACAATAAATACCATCCAAATTCAAGAGTTTTCAATATATCCGTGTCTTATTAAGAAAAAAAAGTTTACAATTTCACGCGATCTTTTACAATTTTACGGCGTTTGCAATTTTCCGGTGACAGATATATTGTTACGAACCCGAAACCACAAGAAAATCTGCGCAATGGATGTTAAGGACTGTTACAGCAGATTGGTATGTCAGCTATTAAAAGACAAACTTAGAGAAATTCGTTTTATGAAACCTGAAGCCGCGGTGGCTGCGTTTAAAAAAGGCGTGGAAGAGATCCCTAAAGAAGAGTGCTTCAGTCAATGGTTCCATCGCATGCGACGGTGCTTAGAAAGGAACGGAGACTACTTCGAAAAGCAATATAAATACTAACAGGCTTGCACATCATTCAAAAATTTTCAGTGTGACCCACGTACGTGTACTTAATGGCGTCCTAAACTTTCAAGCAAACGCTAACTGAAATACCTAATGCTTTTAATGAAAAGTGAGCCTCTCGAATAGATCTACAGAAACGAGTAGGTAATTTGCAGGACAGAGCTTTCAACATTATGAGGTAGTAAAAGAGCATGAAGCCCATTACTGTTAATGTAAAGCGATGTAGAGGAAGCGCGCACACTGGCTGACACATGCGCGCAGCCCGCCCCGTGTTTACGTGTGCCACTTGTCTTGCCGTTGTTAAGCGAATACAATCATTATTTGGCCCTAAGACCTTACCAAGCCTTAACTACTGACCATACTTTACCAAAGAGGACAACACATTACACAGAAATGGAAACGCATCATGGATATAAAATAACAATTTACGATGCAAAAGCTTGTATCAATATTTTATACCACGACATAAATCATCTGTCAAGTTACTTAAAACTAATAAACATTTTATCATGTATCAAGTAGAATAAACACGTCAATCAAAGAGATAGCCGCATAGACGGTGCCATTGGAACACTAACAAAAGGAAAGCTTAGAAATTTCCTTTTTACAGCCGGATGCCCCATCTCGGGGAATCGAGACTGCCAACTGCGCAAACCTTGGTAATGTGGCGAACTGGCGATTTGTGAGAGTAGAACTAGTAATTGCTTGGTGTCGTTAAATTTTGCATCTAAGTTTAACGTCGATAGTTATTACTCGATCTAGAATTATTACGGCGAGTTACTAGAACTCGTCAACCCGCTGCACTGCACGTGTGTAGGTAAGTAGGCATTGGAACCTAATTAAACGTTGGTATGGTTTATTCTCCGGCCTGCGGCGAGCGATTCCCACGAACCGCAGAAAGGCAGACCTGTCGCATTATCATATTAAAGGTAAATCGTGTACAGGCGTGACGGAGTACCCATTTCTGCAAACGTCGTACGCGACGCGTTAAACTGATGTTTTATGTGATGGTGGACCTTGGCCAGCTTACTTCATGTCCGATGTCAACGCTTCAATGTAAGCAAATAACTTTGTTTATTTTTCTAATGCAACACTATAAATTGCAACTAATTAACATATCATCTTCAAGGTACGAACAACTATGTAATAAAATTGAAAGGGTGTACACATTAAGTTGGTATAGCAGATGATTGAGACTATAAAAGCCAAATTCGACGTGTGAACCGATGATTTCTTTGAACGTACAGAGCTTTACATCAACACCTAATAAGTAGCCTGTTGCTTCCTCCGTATCCGCTAAAGGATAAAGTCTGTGAGAAAGTAATGTATTACATTGTAATATTACTAAGCATATCGTGAATCAATAAACGCGAGAGCAATATCAATCAGGAAATCTCATCGCATTTTATGAGAACGATAAAAACAGCTTATACATAACAGGATGGTTATAACAAGGTAAAATATGAGTTATTGTTTAGACCACAGTTGAAATTGTTAAAAGAACTATTAAAGTTCCAGAAGGAACTGCATGTTTGCATATTCATATGCATGCAAGTGACAATTATAATGGCAAACAGAATAAAGGTTTTAAAAGGCTTTACATGTTTTACTTTATAAAGAGATTGGTAAACTTTTATGGAAAAAGAAGACTTCTCTGACAGTGTCCTTTTTAGGGTTTCGTGCGTCCGAAAAAAAATGAACCCAGACGGCCTACATTTAGAACAACTTACTTTTCTTAAAGATTCAGGAAAGCCTATACGAAATCTACGGTTTTAACCTTTTGAACGCCATTGCCACATTTGTGACAAACAAAGCTTACCCTGTACGCAAAACTTCACAAATATGTGACAAAAATATGGCGAATTTGTGGCTTGCCGTCGTCGGGGCCACGCCGATGCGTTTATGCTCTGGCGTTCAAAAGGCTAAAATAATATGATTCATTGGAATCCTTTACACGACTTTTGCTGTCTCGCACTAAGCCAGCACTATTCTTCAAATCTCTATTTTATTAAGAACTACTTAGTAGTTTTCTAGTCTATTGTCTCCCTATTTCATTGACATTAAAATGACAAGCACATGTGTTACTAATAATAATAATAAAAAATACAGGTTTATTCATAAAAAAAATCTCTTTCAAAAAGTCTTTGAATTTAGGATCCACTAATCAGTATTTAAGTTTACGGATAGACTAAGATCCGGGAGCTGCCAGACCTTAATTATTTTCTCACTTTACAAAATGTGTGGGGTATAGTGTTAGTATGTACTGTTAACATACGCATTACCTGCTAGCTTGGGCCGACGTCCTATTTCCAGGTATCAGGTGCTAAAGCCATTCAATCAGTTTTTTTTTTCAAGTGTTGGTGCTGATTTCTAAGTATGTTTTACAGAATAGTGTTAAATAACTTTATTAGTAATTAACTATCCCACATATTTTTTTATGAGAAAATAAGTAAGGTCTAGGGACTTTGGAATCTCAGTCTATTATCATTTGTTTATTTTTTTAAGGTTTTCCCTGAAATAATCCTATACTTTTCGAAGTATCTCTTGTTCGAAGTTGGCCATTAAACGTAAAAGTACGCTGAAGCAGGAAGGGCAGGGAAGAGAGATTTATGCAAGTAACTCCTTTGCAGTAATTAGAAACGAAAGTTAAAAGCTTCTTCTGAGCATTTTATAATCGGATGTCCATAGTAAGTCTAGTACTAGTGTTTAAAACCGGCTGAAATTGCCGGCTTTTAAACAAGACATTACACAGAATCCAATTCGTAAAATCGTAATAACTTAACCTGTTCAACGCATTAAAAACACGCATTATCTTGTAAAATCACATTCAACGTCACGACACAACCGATAAATCAGTGCTGATTGAAATAAATGGCAAGCTCACTATGGAACATTAAGTATGTTCCATGCATTACCAGTCAACAAGTCCTAGTATATTCTCATTTTGGAACAGCTAACTTATGTTGTGTTTGTTAACGACATTACTGTACCTACGGTTTTTCATAAAACATTGCATTACACAAGACAAGAACCTTGTTTCAATTTATTGCGACCCTATTACAAAGTACAAGCAAAAAGATTTATAAGCGGTTACTAAAAAGGAGATCAAGCCTGATCAAGCAATAATTTACGCATGTTAACGTTACCGATCGGGGTAGTAAAGCAAAGCACGAGCTTTCTAGAGCGTGACTTGTAAATCAACAAAACAGAATCGCTGCGAGCTAGCTAGGTAGGGAACCAATACATTTCGCCAATGAGGAGTAAGTGGTGTGGCGATGACCGCAGTTTATACGTAACTACAAGTGATTCAAATCATCTGTGCTTCTGGTTCATTCGCTATACTTACAAACAACTACGAGTACCCAAATATAAAATTAACGACTCCGTGAAATCATAAAAGCAAATACGATTTTCCAAACGAAAAACAGTCTAATACACTTCTGTTTAATTGGCTCGTTAAGCTCGGTTGTTATTTCACGCCTATGTGTCAGTGTAGCAATTTAGGATTGCACAAATCTACTAATTGAACATATGAATGAACATTAACATGGGCAACAGTATCTGACTTCAAAAACAAGGACCATTGCTAATAATAAGTGCTTGTACAAGTTTATGAGTCACTTTGTTGGAAAATAATGCACACGACTCGTAATTGACGATGAGATATTTTGAAAAGGGTTAAGTATATAGCTATAGAATTCAAAGGATGATATTAAGCTTACTTAAACTTACTGCCTGTTTTTTGTTATAGTTAAGTAAACCTTTAATTTAATCGGTGAATAAAGGGGCGTCTCTACAATTTCAAAGACATAATGAGTAATGAATAAAGTGATGTGTACAATCGCCAGTAAAGGACAGTTGACCACCCGTGTAGCTTCCCCCTCTTACCTCCCGAGAGCAGTCGACTCAGAACCCACATAACCTGTCACGAGTCGGCTGTGCTCAGCAATGGATGGACACGCTTCGCGGTAATCGAAAATTATTAATGCTTAATTACTGTATGACCACAATCGCGCCACTCGCACTCCGGCGCCGCTTGTTATCATTTATTGAGACCTAACCCGTTTCCATCGCATATTGATTCAACGTAATGACTTTATATGGCACCACGGGTGTTCTATTACGAGGTGTTTTTAATGTAATCGCAATTATGTGTCGCCATCGAGGCGTTATTTAAAACCTAATGTAAATGATATAAGAATGGAAAACCGCTTATCAGCTTTTCATAAAAGCAAACATACGTAGAGATTTCTAGTGTGATAAGTTCATCGTGTAAGGTAAGGTTTCCGAGTAACGGTACGATGACGTAAATAACATTTTCACAAAGCATTTATATTGATATTATATGACCTACCTACGTTACTTAACTGTTTGAGATGAAAATGTGTGGCCCAGCAATAGCAAAAGCAATATACGAATATTATGCTTCCAGTGAGTTGGAAATGAATATGAAAAGCTAAATTTCTCTATAAAAGACCGCTTCCTACCAGAATACTTTGTGAGACTATTGGTATTCATGAATATGGTAATTTCAATAGAAAATACTGTTGGCTTGTGCCGCTAGCTTAGGACCAGATAATCCAAAACGAAGTAAAAGCTCCCTGCAGAATTTCAGTGAGGCAAGTAATGAGAGAATACTAATACATCGTAACTGCGTGTTCTATAGAGCCTGCAGTGATTGCATGGAAAATGTTTTACATTCAGATGATAAGTGGTAAGAAAGTAGAAACAAGATCTATCAGATATGTAGATTCAAAAAGGCGAAAAAAAAAGTGCCGAACGATGGAGTAACTACCACACAAAGTTTGTACAGAGAAAATGTTGACGGTCCTGGAAGGTATACCTAATTTATATACATAAGAAAATTATAAAATTACCATTTGGGATGGAAGAGTAATAAGTTGGCATAAGGGCAGGATGCTGACGATGATGTAAGACTGAAGAAGGAAAAGCAGCTTTCTCACTTAGAAAGATTTATTCAATCTTCGTATAATATAACCCAATGTTTATGTAACTCATCGGTATTCATTGTACCAATATTCCAAATGTGACAGGAAAGCGGTGGCACTCGACAAAATGGTTAAATTATGTTTGCACAGTCTATACAAATCAGACTGCTATCACAAACCATACTCATTATACGCCTTGTGCAACAATAAGTACAGCAGTATTGTGATGGACGTCTTGGTTAAATAATTTCTTTGCACTTGAGTGACTTGACAACCGCCATTTACATTAATGTATTTTGATAGTACCTTCTTTATTGTCACCATTAATAATGGAAAATTCTGTGATAGTCATGAATTATGAGAGTGAGTAGAAAAAGCATAGTGGGGAAATGTATACAGCCAAATAGCCTACGCCTAATAGAATTTATCGCACACACAATCTCGCAATCAAAATGAAGGCACCTGCGTGCGTACACACTGTCCTCGCTATCACAGGCTCGTGCTGATAGCAAACATTAATCGACTCGACACCCATCGAAGGGAAAGTCAATTTATGTAACTAAACGTAGCAATAGAACCAATATTGATTAAGATGATCGATGAAGATTCCGATTCTTCAAGCATTGCTGTGACGCAATGTATACAAGTGTTTAAAACACACAAGTGCCCTGCGTACAGTGTGCACTAACGTACTTATAAAATGCGACATAATTTCTCTATTAAGCGCCGGCCATAAAGAACGGCTTCTTCTTTTAATTAACATCGAATCAAGGGCTTCATTTAGAAGAATCTAATACACGATTTATGTGCGGTGAGAGACCAACTTTCTCACGCGTTTTCCTGACCATATTCAGCGCACCTTATTTTATGGCATCTAATCATTTCATCTTAATTCTTAGAAAGCTCTTTTCTATGTATGTATAATGTATGTTTGTAGGTTGTTCCATCTAGTAGTACAGCATCTGCAACTAGCGCCGCTACCTGATGTTTAATGACGTTATCGTAATTGCACTGGTTCCATAAACTTAATTGTATAGGTTTATCGTTCAACTAACACAATAATTAAATGAGTAGAGAGTTCGAGCCATTAAAACCTAACAGCATGATTAAAACCATATAAGGCATAAAAAGAATATTTTGCAATCCACTAATTAATTAAAATAATAACAAATACAATCCAAGACACATAAAATAATCTTGCATTATACCATAAAACACTTAATGAAAAGCCGCTGAAAACTGTAGTAAGTAAAGGCTTCAGTGTGAGGGCGGGCGGGGAGGTGCGCGTACGCACGAGCGAGGCGTGTTCGACGGGTCGGCGCGGGAGCCGGCCGCCAGAGCCGCTGCGGAAGCTGCGGCAAGCGCACCTGTTGCACGACCCCGCGCCCCGCGACCACAAAGCTTACGCGAAACACGCGTTTATTTACCTCGCGATTTTATGCCCTGTGACATGACTATCAGTGAGAGTTCAGTGACAGTGCCCACAGTAACGCCCTAGAGGACCCATCTACAATCTGGAGCAACCCTAGGTCGGTAGCGCAACGTTTTATCTTTCTTATCACATTATCGCATGTTTTGATTGCACACGCAATATCCGCTGTGCGAATATCTTGTTCGAGTTAGTTTTATACTGCATCCTTTTAATTATAACTTCACATGTATCTAATGGAATGTTGCGTGTTTGATTAACGTTGCTAAACTTATTTTCTTTACGATAAGCTTCATGTTGATTTACATCAACACTCCTATGCCATAAAATTTTCTATTCATTAAAAAACATAGGATTAGATACGCCTTTCCATAATATGATTGCACTGATCATTCACGAAAATGATAACTGTCAAGTATCTTTTTAGGGTTCCGTACCCAAAGAGTAAAACGGGACCCTATTACTAAGACTTCGCTGTCCGTCTGTCATCAGGCTGTTTCTCATTAACCATTTATTTATTTAACAGTTTATGTACACCACTTTAACAAATAGATAAGAAGAAGGGAACTGAAAAATAGGTACAAAGGTGATGCTTATTTCTAAAGAAATCTCTTCCAGCATACTTGCGAAAGGAGAGTCGAATAAAAGAGATGTAGACATTGTGTGTAAAAGTTATGCTAACATAAAAAAAAACAAACCCATAAAGGCAAAGACAAAGACCATGATAGTTGGACAGTTGAAATTTTCACAGATGATGTATTTCTGTTGCCGCTATAACAACAAATACTAAAAAACAGAATAAAATAAATATTTAAGGGGGCTCCCATACAACAAACGTGATTTTTTGCTGTTTTTATAGATAATGGTACGGAACCCTTCGTGCGTGAGTCCGACTCGCACTTGGCCGGTTTTTTATATATTTATGTTTACGAAACAATTGATGGAAATAAGTTATCGTGATGAATTCTGCTACGCTATCATACAAATAGGTTTTGAATAGGTACAGTGACAACTTATTTATAATCAAGCTGCATCGATAAACAAGTTCAGATAGGTGTTTGCAAAAAACCCGCAAGTTGATTATGCATAATCGCAATCAAACAAATTATAATTCACAAGTCTTGCATCTATAAATGAATTTACTATCTGGAGCATGTAAATGTCATCGGTGAATAAATAAAACTAGTGTTTACAAATAAGAAGAAAGAGAGAAGTGTTAGGTGATGACAAGTAAACGTTCTTAATAGTTCAGAAGAACCCTAGGAGGTCTGCCAAACCTCGGCGAGTCACATTACGCATGTTATCGACAATATCGCCATCGGGACTGGTTCCTACGACCGCTACGCGCTGCTATGCCGTTCGCGAACATCGCTCTGCTCACATTTTATCCATTTTATATAATTCCATTCAAAACATCGACCTACATAACACAACATAAAAGTGAACGTGCACCTTATCGAACCTAAAAATAAGTAAATTAAATTCAAAGAAGCAGTTTTTTTCATTAACAACTTTTTAATGTAAAACTTGGTGCGATTAAAATGTCTTCACGCTTGCTACATCGTTAGGATTGATCACGTAAATCGGTGAGCTTATTATGTGACATTAGCATTTAAAGGACCTCTGGGGACCAGAAGCGATTATTAGAGTAGTTTATTCCCTTGTGAGGTAGTGTGAACGAACCTCGAGCTAGGAGGAACGGCAGCATAAATCAAGGCATTACCGCCTCGACATTGGTTAACTAGCAAGGCGCTGTACTGGGGATATCATAATCGTTCGCCAGACATAACTTACGTTAATTACTGGGAGACGTCGCCACGGGCTCCTGAAAGCCACTCGGAGGCCCGAGGCTATCATTGCATAACGACGTGGGATGAGCTATCAAGTGAAGGGCATAGAAGAGTAAACACTCGTTACTGCACTGATGATTTCATACCGGTCAAGGAAACTCTTAAAGGAAAACCGCAACCTACAAAATTATTATTTAGCATTAATTAAAACATGACGTGTAACTTAAAATATTGCACCTACCTTGTTGATAAGTGGGATATAATCCCATTTATCAAAGAGGTAGGTGCAATATTTAGGAAGGAAAACCGCAACCCACAAAATTATTATTTTTGCATTACTTAAAACATGTGTTACTTAAAATATTGCACCTACCTTGTGGATAAGTGCGATAGTAATCCCATTTATCAAATTTGCAATATTTTAAGTTATCAATGCATTTGACGATCTTTAATCATAGCATCTAGATTAGAAGCCTGTTTCAAAAATTAAAAGCTAAATATACAGTTCTCATTAAAACGTGTCCTGTCTGGCAAACGGATTCACTGATGATTTAGAAATGTCAGGGTAATTGGATTTATCGTACGAACACTACCAACGGACGGGTTTTGCCTTAACCTTTATAGGTGGTTTAATTCTTATTGATTCGCTGGTAAATGTCGAATCAGAGAGTACCTGCAGGCAATTAAGACATGATCAAGGGCTCGCCTTGAGCGTCTGTTGGGTAAGCTTTTCCGAGGGAGTGCGCGCGCGCTCATCTGTTCACTATTTCGAACTGCATAATCACTGGTTACTATTTAGAACTACTCGATCACATAACCGCATCTATGATAAAGCTCAATGCTTTCGATGCAGTCTGTCGATTTCAAGTTGATTGATAAAACTGGTAACTCTGGAGCTTTCTTGTCACTGTTCATAAAGTTTCCGATAAAGTGATAAATCAATCAAAGAAATGTAAAAGCTCTTTTGTAAAATGTTCAATTATACGATGTCTTATTCTGTAACGGAAATTCTTAATCAATTTAGTACCAACAAACTGGCACATGCTTGCTTATAATATGGGTGCAACCTTTCAAAAAGAGGAAATTCATGTTCAGTTTGTAAATGTAAGCGAATTCAATATACTCGGCACCGAATATAATTAAAGGCTATAAATTATTATGTTCATAAGCGAAACATACTCCTGTCAGGCAGCAGTCGAGAACTTAATGGACTTTCGCTTGTAAATAACAATACGTACAACATTAAAGGACGCGAAAATTTTTTGTGTTCGACTTTCGACGGTCCTACTTCGATTCAATTAAACCAAAAAAAAAATACTCGCAGCATTTTAAAAGAGATATGAAAAATTAAATTTCCCCTAATTTGCAACTTATCAATTAACTTTCCATACCTATCATGTGTATTTCCGCCTTCTGGGAAAATTCCCCTAATTTAAAGTAAAATGATTAAAGTCGATAAATATATTTTTGACAAGCGATAAACCAGTATTAAAATTTTTACTTTTTTTAGGATAACTATTTAAATTAGCCCATTTACAATTTCCTTTCTAAATTTAAACGATGATACCGCTAGAAATTTGACAACTGCGGCAAGTTGTGGAGGTTGTGAAAAACTGAAAATGCTTTTTGGTGCAGCCAAAAAGTAGTGACCTTGGTCAAAATAACGTCGTTCAAGCGTATATTAATCCAAAGGAAGTAGCATGGTTTCTGCTATAACAGGACTTAATTTTATTACACGTTAATGATCCAATAGGAAATTATTTGAATGAACTCTGCAACGGTGGCTCTAGCTTATAATGACATTGTTAACGCAAGCATGCTATTTGTACCGCACCACTCAATTATTAACACGATAGCAGATATCACGAACGACATAACCTATCCTAAGCTGTTCGTTAGTATTCAGTGTCCGCTATTATGGTTAATGAATGCAGCAGACCGCGTTCTAGAGTGTACAATTAAATCGGGAGGTATGCATATCAACGTAAGTAAACAAGACAAGTCGGCAGAGCTCCCGGCCTCCCGGTACACGAGCACCTTGTATTTGTTCTACACAAATAAACCTCCCGGCACGTCCCCAAGTGCGGGATACATAATCACACAAACAAGGACAAACGCCTACCTCTAACTTAAACTTTTAACACACAAAACCTCATGCCACCAAGATATAGATCATCCGAAACATGTAACGGTGATCTGAATAAAAAACTAATAATCCTCAAGATCAATGTTGCAAAACTGACCTGTTCGGTATCAAATTCTAGTCTAGTCGACGGAAACTTGAAATATTACGCGTAAATGGTGAATAAGTGATGACATGTTATAGGTATGATTTTGCAGCCTATATCTATGTGAAGACGAAACTTTGTTTTCTTAACCTCCATCCACACTTCCCGCGTGTATCAGTTGCGAGACGAGAGAGAAAGTACCAACGTACATTTCGTAACTCCTTTTGAAACAAGTAAGAAAATCGAAAACGAAAACTAAGTGTTGTTTTGTTAAACAACAGCATAAATATCCATAAAAGATATCAATACAGTCATCAATAAAAATGCTATAGCAATTTAGACGCGATGCTTAATGATATTATATTACGTGAGTGCATGTGTTGAATATTACATAACTGAGTAAGATTTGATAGCAAAACATATTACTGTAAATGGGTCTCAAATGAGAATTTGGAAAATGGCTTTGTAACGGCTGTAACAGCAATGATATGTATGTATATTTGTAACACCTACGATTTTTACTTCATCTAACATTGAAGTCGATATTATTGTCGTATAGATTTTGATCTTCAATACCGGTCCGGTAAACGGAGGGAGGTCCCGCGTTGAGTCGCTCCGTCATCTTTTATTTGCATGGACCGCAAAATGTAGCCGCGAGATAATTCCGCCTAATGTGTATTCAAAGCGAATCATCAGCATGCTAATGTTATAATTAAGATAGTATCGCGACCAAGCCGGTTTGCAAACGCATGCCTTTGACTTTGAGACAGGCGCTAGAACACATCAGTTTCTGTATTAATCTCAATAAATAAAGCCGTTATTATTACTTTAATCACGTGTTTTATAAATTCTAATAAGCTCAAAAGGCATTTAAAACAAGAAATTAGGCAGCAGGACCCATTAAGAATTTTTAGTAAACAGTATCTCGTATGCTTACTCAAAAAATAGAAGTGATCATTTGGCATTTCTAAAACGTCGACTCCTCGATTATTTATTATTGAAACAACCCTAATCTCTTCAAAATTAGAGTGAACAGACTTCTTCTGGGTAAGCTCGCTCCATCGTCGACTTTGTCTCTGTCATCTATGACCTAGACTAGAGTCAAGAGCAAACCCATATTAAATAAAAAAAAAAAACGCAGAACGTCACACATTCCAATACCATTAATCATAAAAGTATCCTGATGGAAGCACTTACATTTAGGGCACATTATCAGTTTTTGTTTCTTCAAAAGTTTATGGGGCATTGTTAAAAGGTGTCTCCTAACCACAAAGCCTTTCCGTAAAGACATTGAACCTGCTTGAGTGGTGACCTCCTTGACATCGGTTAAACATACACGCTTCAACAAAACTATGATTCAACATTTCTAAACAATTCCTTACTGACTTAGCTTTGCATGAGCGATGATATCAGGGCTATTACTCCGAGAACGTTAAAAGTTTTAAAGCTACTTAGCATTTAATTTGCCAAAGACGTGACTTTTATTCATGCTAAAATAAAAACCCTGATGTAGCAATAAAGAAAAGGGAATTGATAGTTTATAGATCACGAAGACCTGTTTAACTAGATAGGATCAGATAAGAAATCAATGGGTCTGGTTTAAATCACGGTTCTATTAGGCAATGTGTATTGTCTTGAACAGACGCAACTGATTAAGATCAGTGCTGGGAGCGGCACGCGCGCGCCGTCGTCCAGCCGCCGCCACTCGCTGGCGTGGCGTGGCCGTAGCTGCGCTTGCGCCTGGGCACAGCGGCTGAAATATGCAGCCCCGATATTACACAATACATTTGTACAAGCAGCTCTCCCGGGACATTTAGCGGTATTAAACTATTTGATAAGAAGATAAAATGTGTCTGCGTTTGCTTTAATTAAAATAATTTAACTTCACTTCTATTTATTTAGCGAGATAAAACTTGGGAACACAAACATAGAACAATGTTTGGTGAAGGTGAAGTAAAAGTGACTATTTCGTAGTCAAGTAGTATTTGTATTGTAAATACATTTAATACTGATTAGAATAACTGAATGTTACTTCATTTAAATACACATAAAAAAAGTTAGATAACTTCCCTGCAACTAAACTTACACACAAGGCAAGCCCTTTTCGAACATTATTACCATGTCATGATTCTTTTCATTAGATATGATATGAGAACAAACCAATTTCAACATCAATGATAATATCGTTTACAACGTAATAAAAAAACAAGTAAACGGTAGCAGTCACGCAACAACATCGTTTTTCAATTTACCATCAGGTAAAATTTGAATAATTATGAAATTATCTAACAGCGGCGCCGCCACTCCAAAACGTATATCTGTATAAAATAAGACAAAGATAAGAGAGGAACATTAAAGATAAATTGCACCCGAATTCCGGATAGGTTGTTCAGAAAACGTGGACTGTGGCAGCAACTAATTGGCAGCCGGTTTGCGCGAGTGGTCGCCGCGCAGTCTGCCGCGTCAGTCGTCAGTAACCCACTTATGAAGACGGACAACAAAAGCAGACGACACAGTAGCCACACTATAAGGACTTGGCTTAATGCGCACAACAAACGAACACCTACATCCTAAACTTTCCAACTTTCTTTATGTAGCTCTGCCAGCTATTTGTCATAATCTTCAAACCGCAACCAATGTTAGCGAAAAGTTTTCAAAATATCGACGGTTTAGCTATGGTGACTTTGAAAGGCCAAACGATGCCATGCCAACGAGTCTCTCATTCTTAAAGATGATTCAACTATTGACAAGATTCTCGAAACGAGGACAGTGAAACGACCTAACGCGAGCTGATAACGTGGTCTAGGAGCACTCGTAGCTATCTCTAGGTACATTAACACAGTTCGCTGTTGTTACTGCAACAGAACAAACAGTGCTCAGGGCCCAGGGCTACACTGCGCGGGACGACCTCCTCGTTAACGTTATTGGTAAATACCATGTCATACATACATACATTATTTAAGATTAAGTTGAGCAATTGATTACAATTCAAATAGATGCAATTCAGTCTCTATAAATCCAAATACAACTGTCACGATACTTCCCCAGGAAGGGCCTTTCCTACGTAACACTATAATTTAACAATCTGGTTAATTAATTGAAACTACATAATTGGGACACGCATAATTTAAAGGGTCTAAAGCAGTCATTATGTTGTTAAAAATTGGATGACGAAGGAAGTTTTAAGCCGCATCGCCCGCAACGGCTCTCATTGAGGTGCGGCTTCTTTTTTTCTGTTCTTTATCTCTGATGAATTGAGCACGGAGGTTATTTATTTTAAATGGTGACTCATATGAAATTGCAACATAAAGGCAAATTTATAATGAGCTACCCGACGACATTCCACGAAGGCCGCGTAGTCTCAGACAGGTAAACTTTGCAGAGCTGAGTCCGCGGCTCCGCGCCCAACAATGTGACCACGACGCAGCCGCGGCCAGTAGCACAGCTACTTTCGTAATGAAACCGTATTGATAGAGTCATCTAACTAAATATTTATTACATGTAAATGCTAACAAGTTCTAATGATTTATTTTGATTATAATTTCTACGTTCTTTACCAGCTGACACGAAGAGATATAATTTATTGACACTTCTTTCTGGCTACTTAATCGGTACGCCCATTTCCTATTTAAACTGGAGGCATCGTGTGTAACCTTGTTTTTGTAGCCTTTTTCTTCCTACTACGGTTTATTATATTTATTTAGAACCTTCATTACTGTGGTAACAATAAATCTAGAGGATTTGACTGCGTCTACTGATCTCCTATTTATCTTGATTAAGTTTACCAACATTTTATGAGATGTAAATGACGGCGGCTTGAGTTAGTGGGAACATTTACGCATGTGACGTAACCGAATCGTAAATAGAGCATTTAGTTTCTACATAACTAATAACCCAGATTTTGATTCAATCGTAATCTTTGGCAGAGTGACCACTAAACTTTGCACAAACGTAAAAGCTCATAGCAAAGCTCGTGAAAATAGTTAAGTGCTATCATGTTTTTGTATCTTTGTGCTATAAAGGAGAAATGTTATTTGGGCAAACTACTCTTTATGAAAAGTACGAAGCGTTTACCGTAAAAATAATTAAAAGGAGCATTAAGAACAGCCAAAATAAAATGAACAGTCAGCGAGCAATGTCGGGTGGTCCACGGCTCCACGCTTTCATTATATTATGATGGACAACAACAGCGCACGTATCACGGCGTTCCAGATAAAAAGTAATAGGACATCCCCTTTCCCTACATTTTAATTTAACAACGGAAGCCGCGTGACTCGACAAGAAAAGAATCAGATTAATTTCACCGTTGTCCCGGCTGACGGGACCGATCCGAACAAATAAATTGTTTGAAAACATCGGAGCGATTAAAGCATGTAGACAAAAGGGGTAGAGAATGCTGCTACAAAATAAACGTGATCTCACCAGGAAGCCGGCCACAATAGTACGAGAGAAGGACGAAAAGGCCAATGACTTTGTAAAACAAATATATCTCTATTAATCCCAGCTCATACAAAGCTAATTATGTCTGATGCATGCCAGTATTTACATAAAAGCTTAACATTAACAAATATGTGGCTAATTATAATAAGTGGCATTATATATTATGTAGTAGTGATATTAATGAATTTCATTTAGACTTAATGCGTACCAATAAAAGCAATGAAAGCGTGTAGCACCTGGAAGTGCGTGCTGTAGCCGCGTTGGCTCGCCTCCAGTTCCACTGAACTTTGACAACTAGCTGCGGCGGTAAATTGCTGTAACACATCCGTCTGCCGCACTTATATACGCAACACAAAACTCTACAAACGTGAAAATGCGTTTCAGGAAATGTCATAAAACGAGTAGCACGGCTTTGGACGACTTTTCGTCAACACAGGATATCAGTAACGCGCTTTAGGTACATCATAATTAGGTAGATGAAATATTTTTCGTTGCGTTTCTGCATTCCCAGGTCGCATGTTTTCAAGTACTGCGAGGTCGACGCACTCCACAAACGTGCATTCCTTTTCCCTTTCTGAATTTTGATTGCCTCCAGGTATGTAACAGGAACAAAAATATAATGACGGGGTTTCGTCAATTGATCTCATACAACAATATTGCTTTCCGAGTCGTCGTGACATGTTCAAGTATTGTGTTCACTTTGGGAACGTGTACTTTCTTTATCGGTTTTTAATCATGCGGGACGCCCTTTCATAAAGGTTCATTAAAAGAAATTGGTGTGTCGTCATTCACTCCATCATGATTTAGCCGTCATTGATCACGTCAGCGTCAGTATGAATACTCGATGCGCCAGTAAATCATGATAGCCGTTATATGCGATTGCTTCGACATCTGATCTAAACTCAATTAATAATGATACTGATCTAATTATTTTGTATGGCAAACCGAAACGAATTGGACGGTTACCGAAAGTAGCATGACTACGTGACTACTAGGTAACGACAACGTGACGCTATTTGACATCAATGCATTTGCATCGTGCACAAGTACTGAATGATGGCGCTTCAAAAGTTTTTAATAATGTAATCCTGAGTTACATCCGTACAATGTATCTTCGAATCATTCAAACTAGACACATTGAAAATGAGTGGAACATCCTCTTTGCGCTACATATTAAAAAGATACAATCGCATAGAACACATAAGACTGACGTTATAACAGCGGACGTATTATGATTACGTAAGCACATGGTGCATACGGGAGGAGGGCTGAGGTTGATGAAAGGCTGACCTTAGCAGTGTGGGCGTAGCTAGACAATGATAATCCGACAAACCGAGGTCCACGAACTATACCGGAATGCAAATAAATAGATGCACATGAACAGGACGGGCCCGTACACCTGTCGCTGATCAGACAAATAAACAATGCATGCACGTCATGCCGCGACCTACGGTAGCAAGGATCTAACATTATACTGCCAACAGTATGAAACACTTGCTAATGTTTAATACATCTCCGCACATGATAAATACTTAGAACTTTTTATTGATGCAAAACGTTTTGAAAAATATTTTTTGTCGTAACTTTTAAAGTTGAAATAGTAAAAATAAGTTATGTTAGAAGTAACTGACAAACAGATCATGAAGAAACAAAACGACGATAAAAATACTTTTCTTATACGCTTGTCACAACAATACATTTGGGTAGTATTTAAACGCACGTTTGTAACAAACAATGAGTGCCTAGCACGTAGAAATGAGTTTGTGTCGACATCTTCTATAGCCTAAGCTTGACAAAAACCTGAAAGAAACTTTAAACTTTAAATGATTGAAATCATAAAAAACACAAAATGTGGTGAATATGAAGATTATTCAGATTTACATATTTAATAACAGTCATCATAACTTCACATAGCATACAAATCAACAGTGACATAAATATGAATTTTGCCCCATATTATTTGTGTCTACCACGTTTAAACTCCGCACAAGCTCTAAACGGGGATGTGACTCAAACGTCTGAAGCTGCATCAGACATAGACTGATATATTGCACTTACTGCAATATCTAAGAACCCCAACTTTCACAATTGCAGTTATTTATTTTCTAAAAGAAATATTGTAGTACGAAATATGAACGAGCTGCAGGAATAGATGGACGAGCTGCAGGCTGTTATTTCAGTTACACAAAATAGGTATGGTAGATGTGACTAGTGTCTTCCCGGAAAGACTGATAATAACTACCAAACATGGAGCGGTGTATCTTAAATAGCGTGGAATTAGACAATTATGTTGAACATTTCTTTAGAATCTGTGATGATAAGCTATAATTTCAGAAGTTCTAGTGGCTGTACCGAACCTAATAATGTCTTCACTTATTGAGCGAAATCAATAGATTTGGATTTAATGACTACTACATATGTGCGTCTAGAACTTGTAATAAAATGCTCCAAACATCTCCGTTTAATGTAGTTTGTTATTGCTAGATAATATAAAGATAATTACTTCCCAGCAATAACGTACTGTAGTGTAATTAAAGGATAATAGACATCCATAAGTACTTCGATAAAGGTTTTAAAGCAATCACGGCAGCCGCTTTAATCGATTTGTGTGCAGTTATAAGGTAAATAAACGTACCTTTAGGAAATTACTTTAGCGAAGTCGTATGCTTATAAAGAACCGCTTTACAGTTTACTGATATCAATGACCCCGCCACGCGAGTGCCGCACTGTTTGTATAGCTTTACAGAACATTTTCATACAAAGCCTTCACGATAGCCGTTCGCGACGGTATCTTAACGAGACAAGTTAAGCAGGTGTTAAATCATAAATCAAAAACGTTTTTTTATTTTCGCATCTAAACTGTTACGAAATTATTCGTATAATTTTTACGCAATCATTTTCACAATAGATGAAATCCTACAAATGATGGACTAAGTTTCAAAACCAAGAGCCGCCCACGCAACATTAAGATTATTGATATAGCCCGTGTTACATTTTAGGCGCTATATTAATGGATTAACAACTCATTTGTCAAACCTAAAGAGAGGTTTATGAGTTGGTATCACTTAACACTGGATGTTTTTGGAATTATTGTGATGTTTTATCTTTTATATTATGGTATTTTATTGAGAGAAATCAATTATAAAGCCTATTAATGTGCTATTAGTTAGATTGTTAGGAATAAAAGCAGAAAGGTTTTAGTTAAGTTTATCAATTAGTCTTGGTTTAATAAAACGCTTTCCTTGCGCTTAGTGAAAAGTACCGTTAAAATGGCTCACTTATCGACACAGTGAGCTTCCAATACCAAAATATAAATCTACTAACAGGACTGATAATATTATTTAGTAACTTCTTTCGGGTCAACTGGGACAGAAGCGGAAATATTTTGGTGTTCCATCTAGAGCTCTAAGGTCTATGGGCTTTCCAGTGAAAAGTTAATGAGCTTTAACAGAACTGCCCTAATACGTATAATGAAAGCGCATTTACTAGCTGATACTAAACATGAATAGATTACGTCGATAATACATGGAAATTAATTAAATAGTATTCGATCAAAAATTTGTTAACAGTCACGAAAATCGTTCTATTTCTATTTTTAATATATGGCAAGCAAAGCCGATGACGACTATTCTGCCAATGTCCCAAGTAAATTGGAGAAGCAAGTGTGCAATATTTTAATGATTAGGAGAACACGAAAATCGTTAATTTAATCTTATAAAATGCTTCTTAAATATTTTTGTGACACCATCTTCCAAGGCTATATTTTTCATTAACGGTCCCCTCAAGTCGCTCATTCCTCAAATATTGACAAAGACAATCAACTTCAACAAGATCATTGTGTTCCGCAGACGGGGCGATGTTAAGAGCGGCTGTGGCGGCGCTGGCGTGCCTATGCGTGGCGCGCGCTTCGCCCTCCGAGCACGGCTTGCGAGCGTACACGCTGAGCACACAGAACCCCAAGGTAAATATAAATACAACCCTGTAAATACAACATCGAATAGAAAGGCTTAGAACCGAAGCATCAACCACGAGATATGCAACTCAACCACACACAAGCATTTGTATTCATGCGTGATACAGGTGAAACGAAAAAATCACAAAACCTTAACTTCTGCAGTTGCATGCCGCAAGGACGTATTATGAGTCCGTTCTTGCATATTGTGTTAAGTGCCCTTCTGTACTTCATGTTTGTTGAACAATCTGGTCGCGTTTCCAAACATGTCTTTACAATATTAGAACAAATGGAACACGGAATATGTCACCGACACCAACACTTATTTACATAAAACCCTGATATTTTCGGTTGTCTGCTGTGTCGAACATATAAATTACCACTGTCAATAAGTAGTTGGAGAACTAGACTGATTGAATTTAAAACTTGTTAGGAGTTGGCAATAATAAGTACCTACGAGAAGCAATAGTCAATAGGAATTGAGTAAACTACTTGACACGCTAAACTTTAGCTTCACCGACATAACAAAATATACAATCCGAAATCTCCCTCGATACTGTACTGGAGCTACACCAATATGACGTGCCTGGTAACTGAACCAACATACTATTCGGCGTAATTGGTATTGCAAAGTTGTATGGTATTAAAGGCATGCACTGGATTACCAAATAGCTTGGAAACAAAATTAACTCTATTGAAATTCGAAAACCTAAAATAAAAGTACGGTGAGGCATCGGACAAAAACAATGACGCGACAACATGTGTCGGTTATAATTAGTTGATCATTGAAGTATGTCAGATAACCAGAGTTCAAACTATAGGAATGGATAAAAAGGAAAATCAGAAAAGCACACTGGGAGTGCAGAGTCGAATTCTCTTGACGATATCGAAAGACGCGGAACTAACCCGAGTCCTTTTCAAAGCAGGTCACATTTCATAAAACATGGACTATAAACGAGACACATTTTATTCTATGATAATAATATGCTCTCCGACAGACATCAAAACGTATGGCGAGGACTGCCGGAAATATCATGATGTTCTCGAAGATTACTTTCGATAAACTAGTTTATAAATAAATGTATGCCTATTAGGAGCTTAACATTTATTTTGGTAGTGTTTGCCAGGAACAAAATATAGTGGTAGTTAATAATAATGCGTTACTATTTCATTACAGGACATCTCGACGATCCTTTCTAGCATTGAAGAAAGACTACGGGTTTTGGATACAATTAGTGCTGTGCAGACAAAACAAGCACGACGCCTGGATGTCATTCAGGATAAGCTTGGTGAGTGTATTATGGGGATTTTCACTCCTGGAGCAACCCAAGTAGGAAAGTATCCAGTTAAGAAGGCCAGGACAGAAAAGTGTCCTGAGTTATTGCAAAAATCTTACCGCATAAAATCAATTCTATTACATAAACCAAACGCTGGCAAGAATCGATAGCAGTCAACTTAATTAAATATTTACGAAGTAATTGCAGCAAGAAACACAGACATTGTTAAACAAATTGTCTTCGGACTACAGTCAGAACTGCATGAACTAGAACAAAGTCATATCACAACAATACATGGGCATTTTGTTCCGGGAAACTAATGAGTCACGTATATACGGACTACGGTAGTCTTATTGTGTCATATCCTTTTTTACTATGGGTCAGCTTTTGCAATATCTGCTGGCGTACATCGCTCGCAATTGAATGAACAAGAGCAACGTACAATTAACTGCTAAAGGCACCGCTTTGGGCTGCAGTGTGTATGAATAAATTAGCAAAAGGACGTCGTACGCACGCTGAATAGGATACCGCTAATATTCATGTATTTGCTTTCAGATCGCGTGGAAAATACATTGACTTTAAAATTAGAAAGAGCTCAATTAACAGCAGAAAGACTTGAGCACCGGTTACATATGCTGCAAACTAATGTGCAGGTGGGCTTTGTTATACTTCAGAAATGTAGCATTTTACGTACGTGGAAATACCAATGTCTATAACTAATGTGATTTGAATGATTTCAGGCCACCATCAAAGAGAGCAGTGAAAAATTAGAACGTAGTCAAACAAAGATAGCTGAACTAGCTAAGAATCTAACTACCCATATTATAAGCCATAAGCATTTATTAGAAAAGGTATTTATGAAAAAAAAATGGTTAGGAAACATTACATTAAAGGTGTAATATTTCCTAACTATATTTAGTTTGGGAATATCCCAAAGGCTAGGTCACAATCAGTTATTTTAATTAAGCCATAACATGTACGATACCATATTTGGATTAGTTAGTGGTAGTCCCGAGATTAGCGAAATATATCAAACTATTTTAAACAATACTTACTAATGAACCATATTGGCATAAATATCGATACTGAATGTTCCTAACGATATCAAGTAAAATAACGATAATAATGTGTTTATGATATTTCCCTATGTTCCAGGTAAACGGCGCATACGCGGATACGTGGCACCGTAGTTTAATACTAGAATCCTTGATGAGAGACGGACTCTCTCTCGTCAACGTCACCAGGAGGGAATTAGCTGACGGATTGAGGGCCCTAGCAAGAAGGCAACGAGATGCGAGGATCAATTCTGCAGATTTGGAGCAAATCTTTACCAAAAGACTGAGCGATAACACCTATAAGATTGATCTAAAGGTACATAATTATACGACGACCTCTAAATAAAAGTTTGGTTTTGCCGATTCATAAACGATAAAAGTTATTCAATCAAGCGTTCAATCCTTGACCGACATGCTCGTTGAATATTCGCTCAAGGAAAGCCCTACAAGGTTGAGAATCATCTCAAAATAACAATCTTATTCTACAAAAACTTTTTGCTTGTTTTGCAGATGCAAGAACTTCTAGACGCACAAAAGCGTTTCGTGCATTCGTGCCAGCAAGTGCAGCAAGACGATCCGAAGCAGGTGACGGATGTGCTGGACAAACTAATCGATTCATTAATTAAACTGTACGTAGCCCATGAATTATTCTCTAGCCATACGAGTCCTTATTTATGTAAATTACGGTGAAGTCCGAGCCACCATAGGTACACCATATTCTTGGTGAATACGCGGAAACACTGTAGACCTCTTTCTGGAAACCCATTTCATTTGTTTCCATATATCACGTAAGCTATGTATCATTTTAATTAACTATTGTTTTTCTTGGTTCACAAATCAAAACAGATTATGCCACATAATATTTGACAGCAGGTTTACTGATCATTAACGATGATGATAATGTTGATGAATGATGTTCTTCAGTAATTATTTCTTTAAATTAAATTGCCATGCATTTTAAATGTTTCCATGTTAAAGTGCGACATTTCGGGTTAAAATAATGTCCTGTTTTCAATCATTTATTTTCCGTGATAACATCAACGAATAACGTTATTTGTTTTCAGAACATCTTCGACATTCCATGAGCTGAAGAAGATTCAAGACGATATAAACAAGTATGACACTAGAGTCGTAAAAATCCTGAATGCGACAAAAGTACCGCAGGTATTATTAATTAAATATTAATGACTTCCTCATAATTATCTCGATACGAGATGAAGATTTATCCTCTTTTTATTAGTTTGCGCGGAGTTACCTACTTATTTAAAAGTAGAAATATATTTTATGCTTGTACTTGTTTTGTGCGAACAGGTAATTTAACTCCCTAATTATTCTTAGACACTTATGTAGAGCTTGGCCAAGGACAACGTACGTTGACATTAGTGTTGTTTATAGGTCCTTGATTATAATTCTTTCTTTAACTAATTACAGACGGATGTCACCTGTCGACGTTTAGAAGGAGCTTTCCGCAATACCTCCCACACGATCCTAAAAGAGAATGAACTAAGGCAACTGACAGAGAAGTTCGTATCGCTGACGGACCGAGCAGATGCAGCACTGCAGCGCTTGGAAGCGCATCTGAAGGATGACTCCGAGGAACCAGGACAAGCTTCTGAGGTTACTGCTGCGGCTGACAGACTGCTGCAAAAACTGGAAGGGATCAAGTAAGTGATGGAGCAGGCTTACTTTGTACTTTGATTCTGAAAACTAAAATAATGTGGGCTATAGACTTGGGTTGTTGCAGTGACAGGGCTAGAGAAGACCGTTTTCAAATACCTTTCCCATTATTTTATGTTTCTAAAAATAATTCACATCCTACACTACTGGTAAAAGACGCCATGGGTATTCTATTCGATTAGGGGGTTTGGTTTCCGCACTTAGTCCTTATTGGGCCATTGTGCGTGTGAATCATCGACGTCATGGTCTTCCATATGCCTAGTCTAGCAATGACGTGGCGTGAGGATACTGAATTTACTAAACATAAGCACATGTCCTGTAGAATATTGCTATATGTGACGTAATTTATTTAAATCCACCATTTGCCATTACAGCAATGAAGAATCAGACGAAGAATTCGACTGGGAGGACGACGAGGCCGAGTACTTCGACGATGGCGGGGGTGGCGACATAATGGGCATAGACAAGGACATCCTCAGCGGCAGTGCAGCGCGCAGGGCGAAGACCACGACCGTGCGGCCGCCGCACCGGCGACATCTGCACAAACACCCTTACGACCGCGGCCCTAGCATCTACCCCAAACCGATATAAGTTTGTTTTATAAATCTGTGAGAACCTATCGGTGTTTCATTTTAAAAATATTGCCAAGAGTGCGTGAAAGTCGGAATTTATAAGGCAAAAGACAAAAAGTACGTCCTAACTTAAACAAGGTTATTGTCTACCTATGTAACAAGTTTCATTTAAATCCTATCAGTAATTGAGACATGATTGATTATCAAACGACCAAAAATATGGACTATCACATTAATAATATTAGAAGGATAGTAGGACTTCAGGAGCTCGTTGGTCGTTCTTCGACGTTAAGCAGGTCCGACTATCCATTACATACCAAGAGTCCTCTATGAGTCGGAAAGCACATGAAGCTGTTGGTCTTGGTTGTCATTTTCAGATCTCTGTCAGGAGCCAGAAAATCTGATACCAGTCTTGCCAAGCAATATCTCGCTCCATGTAAAATTCTGGTCCCAGCTACCTCTAGTTAAGACTGGAAGCCAACTCCAACATATTAGGAAAAACACTAGGTATATGAGTAGGGCTTTGTGAGTATCATGTCCCTACCTAAACCAGAGATTGTTTTATGAACTAAGCATTCAGGCCACTCACAAAGCCATATTTGACCAAATACATGATGTCATGTTCTACACTTCTATAAACAATCTCTCTTCACATACCAAGGAAATGATTCCAAATATGTTTTCAATTTATAACAGTAACTACACAGAGTAAGATTTCTAATGGAGAATCAATGGCGCCGGCAGGACTATTCAGGGGGGTGCACCTACAAAACTCCGCCTCGAAAAGGATAGGTTCTTTTTTACTTCATTCCACTTTTCTAATGTATATTTTTTATTTTCTTCATGTTTCCGTATGTTTCTCCCGGCCCCCATGTGGAAAATTAATAATCATATAAACATAATTCTCTCTGTGAAACCGTAGGCCTAGTTCTCTCGTGCCCAGTGTGGTTTAGCAACTACCGCTAGTTGTTAAATTATTAGATTCTGGCTAAGACATGCTTGTTTCCTCATGATCTTTGCCTACACTGTTTTGAAATGAGAGATTAAATAATTTACACAAAGTGGGTAAGATGTAAGTTTGCATCATGTACCTAATTACATTTGGGTGTAAGCAGGGTGTAGCAGGTAGCAGGTTCACAAGTCAATGTGTCTAAGTTTTGTAGTAAGTATAAGTTGGTTTCTTAACTAACTCTAATAAAATTGTTTTAAGCTTTCTCCATTTAATTTTAATCCAGTACTAGGGATTTATGTATCCTGATATGACTGAGGCTCAGAAGTCCAAACTTAAGGTTTGCCAAAGAGCGATGGAGCATAGCATTCTGCAAATTAAACGGACCAACCGAATCTGCACAGTTATATGCTCCAAGACCGGCTAGTGGATGTTGGAGATTAATCTGCGAGACTTAAATCGGATTGGGCAGGCCACATTTATAGGATGCACGAGAACAGATAGGCAGAACAGAAGCCACAACTGAGGCAGGCCTAAAAACCGCTGGCGTGTCGACTTGGACTCATTCCTGACAGACTGGTGATTTGCAGGGAATTCTCCAGGACAGTAAACCGTTTCTGATATTAATATGATATTGGATAAGGCACAGGCTATGGTAGTTATAGCATTTACAAGGGGGTATCCAAGGGTCTGTAAATGTAGAAAGATAGATGCTAGTTTTGCCTGGGCTTCCCAAGAATTTTGTACACCAATCTCATTCGAAGTGCTATTTTAGTGCATATTTTAGGCACAGAATTATAAATGCAATCTGTCAAGTTTTTATGACAGATTTTTATTTTCATTGTCTGCTAAGGGGGGTGCCCAGACCCCCTAAACACCCCCTTAAATGTATATGCCCATGAGATAATTAATTACTTAATTGCTTTATATCACTCCCATACAGGATGAGAACAGCTACATGACACAGGAATCACAACTCTATGTGTGCTGAATTTACATGACAAATACTTTTTTTAGGTCTTATGAACATAGACATACCTCTATTTTGGCACTGTTCTGAAATATTGTAAGTGCCTTGTGCGTGAGTTGTGCAAAGCATGAGCTCAGTGTGGCGATCCTCTGACGAGAAGCAAACACCACCTCTGGCTCCTCCGTCTCCAACTCTGCTGTAATTTACAAACATTAAGTTTAATAACTTGTTATATTATTATTTTACCAGGTATTTATCTTATAAAAAATAAAGTACATTTAAATTTTCTTGTAACTATAAAAAATGTCACACAATTCCCTTTTAGGTCTCGATCTGGTAATAGTGTCTGCTATAATACTGATGTTTAGTATGAACAACATAGATACCGAAGGCATATACAGCAGGTAAAGGATTTACGAGACTACATCAAAAAGGGGCCAGATATATTAGAAATGGCTTCTTGTTTTGATGTCTTCAGCTGTTAAAACCATAGCATTTGATAACTTATCAAAGAAATTACTTTTATATTTATTTGCTCATGAATTATGCAACTATTTAACACTGTAATCTTTTATAGTAAGTAATAACATAACATAAAGCAATGAACTCAGACAATGAAATATTATGAATATGTAGATCCAATAGCACAGAGTTTTGAAGAGTTTATATGTTGTTGGCCAAGATAATGTTTGAATCATACAGTGGTTGATATTGATTTAATGCTACAGCCATAAAATTACTGCAAAACGCATTACATCTTTACCAAAAACCACTGGACAACAGCAGCATGATTCCGATCGAAAAATCACAAAACCCGAAAGCTACTGGAGCAATAAATAATTTGAAATAGTGACAAACAAGTTTACTTACTTATGGAGGTGTCTAATTCGACACATGCTTTGTCGAATTCCTTTTCTAATAAATCTAACCATCGAAAGCCTACTCCGGTAGTCGCCATTTTCACAATAATTTGTTGACAATTTACTGTCAATTTGACATTTGCCCAAGCCAATCGTTCAGAAACAAAAAGTTTACATTGGAATCAAAAAGATTGAATTAGAACTCTCGTATTTTCTACCCGACGGCGACGGTCCCAGAAGGGATTAAGGTTTATTCACTCGTTGGCCATGAAGTACATTTTGACGCCAATAAACATGTATAGGCTAAATTTCACAAAATATTCCATTTCAATGAGCTTTATAGGTAAACGTGGTATCTCTGCGTCGTACCACCAGTCTATCTGAGTCTAGCTGCCATTCTCGTAACATTTCGGTCAGTCAATAAAACATTTATCTACTTTTTTTAAATAAAAATAAAACAGAAGTTGATCACCGTGATTGTTTTGCCGGCGATATTACTTATATATTGTTAATTGTTATGAGCCCGCAAGGCTAAGGCCTTGTTCCCGGATCCCCTTCTTTCAAATCTCCTGATTTGAGCCAGTTCTTTGAGGAGTCCAGCAGCAGTCTACCTTCCTTTTCTAGGCTTGCCAAGTTGTCGTTTCCTGGCATTTCGAATCCACTGGGTGGTATTTTTTGCCCATTGCTGCACCTCCGATATGCAACACATCTCACCAGCCCAGTTCGACTTTAACTTTCGTGGTCAAATTCTTCTATACCTACTTAATTTGTGTTCTAGCACAAGGTAGGTGTAGACTTTCTAATGCGGTCTGTGAGATAGACGACCAGTAAACTTTGTTGTGTAGCTTGTTGGCATATCCACTGCCAAGTGCGGACATTGACGAGTGGTAATGGGCGCAAAACACTTAAAAGCGGGCCGACACAATCGGTTCGGCATTATTTTTTTAACGACAAGGCCGCCTACCGCCACGAGTCAATTACTACATTTCTTTTGTATTTGTGTGATATTTTATTCGGCTAGTTCATTCAGCCTTTAAGAGTTGACACATTCATTTCGGTAGTATTTGTTGAACGACAATCGACACTTTTATGCTGAACTAATATTAATCGCCAAAACCCGATTGGCAGACCCAGGCGGCCTTTTCCCGAACATTCATCTACATTTCTACATATGTTCGATTTTAGCCACACGACTGTGCCGATTAATGCCGGTCTGCTAGTGTGCCCATAAGAAATGTCCGTGACTACCGCAGGACCACCAACGCCAATCGCTTCCATATTTGGTAAATAATTAGTACTTACTCAATTGATACTAATTAGCACCCTAATATGTCATTAATTTCGTAAAAAAAATCTGAACTAAAACACTTGTATTTACCGAGAAATCATAATCATAAATACAAGTGTTTTAGTTCAGTTTTTTTTTTCACGCTCGTTCACATTTTTTTACGAAATGAATCACATCTACCTAAGGGTACTAATTATTTGTATACTTAGAATACCTGTAGCATGTCCCCGTTTTCGGCGCTCATTGTGGTCCTGCTGAACGGAGCGTGACTACCGAACCATCTTCAGAGTCGATTTTCTCGAAAACTAATTAGTACCAATTGAGTACTCATTATTTACCAAATATGGAAGCGATTGCCGTTGGTGGTCCTGCGGTAGTCACGGTCTTCCATAAGAAACCATGTTTGCTCGCTCCATTGGCGAGGGTGGGAATAATGCAAGTCATCGTATATCGACGTGTTCATAGACATTTTCAATTTCGCACCCCAAGCTCTATGTGGCGCCCAGTTTTATTCGTCAAATTTGTTTTTGTCAACCGGCTCAACCGGGCAGATCGAGTTGGGCCGATACTGAGAAATGCCAGTTGGAAAATCCTGGTAACACTGGCCACCAGGTATTGGACACAGGAACTAACGCTAAACAGCAGCACTTAGGACCCCTAGATCGAAGAGAATCTTGGTCATCTTATTATTTTACCCAAATAATAATATAGCAGTATCATATCAAAACTACTTATTTTCATAATTTGTTTTTATAATGAGGTTTTGCAAAATAAAACAAATTCTTGTAGTGGCAGTTTTTTATTTTAAATTGTAGTTATTTACAAATAAGAGGGTACCTACAATATTGCGCCACAGATATCTTTTTCGCACATTTCTGAGTAGCTAAATCACTAAGCTTTATTAATTTACTATAATAGTTAGGTACACTACATAGCTACGCCATGCAATGGGAAAGGATATTCAGTACCTAAGTAGAAAAAATCGGCAAGAGACCTGGAAATTAAGAATACAAGCCAAGGATTTTTCTGCAACAATAAGAACGCCGAAAGAGCTCTAGCCAACTAGCCATTTTTGATTTCAGAAATGATTTCGTGGTTAGATAGGTAGATAGGTACAAACATACTCTGACTTCCACATACAAGACGCATGGCAGTACGGCAAAATACTATGATTAAAATCTCGTTTAATTAAATACAATCATAAAGAGGATTAATGTCTGCAATGGTCATGTCCAACTTAAACTCAAACAAAATCAGTACTCACTAACATATAAGAAAAATAAAATCTAGTTAAGTAGGAAAGAATGTCTTTCAAGTTACATCCTTATTCCTGACATACAACTACAGCTGTCGATGTGTTTTAAAAGTTAGCCTATAGCTGTACTCCGTACATCATATGCCCTCATGTGGAAGTCTGTTAACACATAAATAACTCACATACCTACATATTTACATTTGATACTCGTTTACAAAAGAATATTATTTGTATAAAACTAACAAAAACTTAGGTTCCGTAGCCTATGACATGATTAAGTTTTTTTATTTTTTTTATTTTTACAATTTATTGCTTAGTTACGTAATGTAACCTCGGCAATTATTTTTTTACTTAATTACTATTTAGCGCCCGACTTAACCTTTGCAAACTTTAAAGCTTATATTTGGTCAACAAAGCTATAACCCTAAAATAGATCAAAGTAAACCTCAACCACAATAACACCATTTTTTTACCAATGCCATTTGCTACTGAACCCTGAAATTTATTATATACATTTATTACATATTACGCAAGTATCTGTTTAAAATAATAAAAAATACGATACATGTTCATAAACAAACAAATTCCCACAGTAACACATATGTACATTTAGTGTCTTTTATATTTAACAAGCATTGCCATTGTGTTGAAGTGCAATACTACCATGTATAACTAACTTGCTCGAATAAGAAACTTGCAAGTTATTTTTTTTAAACTAAAATAGTCCAACTGTGACTACTTTAGACATCCACAAAAAATAAATAACGATATTGGGCTCAATCGGTCTCTTCAATTGAGAACCAAGAAGCAGTATATATCAGGGTATTGCATATCTGCAACGTCACATGTTCGATACAAGATCATATTTTATATGTCACCGGATAATTGCAAACTCTGTAAGATTATAAAATATCTTGAGAGATTGTAACTCTCGATAAATTGTCAACTGAACATTTGGAATACTTTTTTACGCATCATCTGATAGTCTATAATCTCTCGAAGTCATTTCGAGAAATTGTGATCCGACATAAACTGACGACATGTTGGCTACCAATCATTGTACGGTTATACAATTTATCAGATTTTCTTGCCTAGCCATGTAGCGAAACATAGGGCACAGGGAGCTTAGGGCTCCCCGACATGGATAGCTTAGGTTCGAATGATATGACGGGAGCTAGAACGAGCGAGCGAACTTAGCTCCCGTCATGCCATTCATGTTAGGTTCCTTTAAACCCTGCATACATAAATAGGAGCCAGAGATAGAGAAATAGGAGAATAAGTCAGGAACTTCTTTAGTTACAAACACACTGACATTGCGCTGTTACAATTTCTTTTCTTGTTTTTGTCCATAGCTGCAAGATAGCGGTAACAACTTTTAGTTAGGTAATATACGGGCTATGTCTTTATCACAGTGCTAAAGTTGGTTCTCTTTTTACGTATCTAAAAACTACCTTCCATCCGAATATAACACATTGTGTAAGGTGAAAACATAACTTGAAAAGATATGGAAAAAAATGAAAAGCAAAATCGCTTGATTGAGCGAGAATACTTTGATGATAAAACACTGTTGGCAAGAATGCTACAAATTTTGAAGATGTTAATTAGAAAAAAATGTTAGGTACTACGTAATGCATATTTAATGCAAATAGGTCAAAATCTTTATGATAATCATGAAGCGCTAATATTTTAAAATGAACACACCGTCGTCTTTCAGCATGATTATGTTTGTAGCACATAAATTAAGCTAGAAAAAAGTGCTTTCTAGAGAGCGCTATTATCGTAACATAGTACATATTAAAAGCCAGGTTCCTCCTATCATAATGTAAGCAGTGAGGTTTGATACATATTTGAAAATGTATGTAAGTAAAAAAGAGAAAGGAGGGATAGAATGACGTGAGGGACTCATTAAAGAAAATATAATACTATTTATACCAAGAAAGACCGATATTGGTTAAAATATATGATTGTAATTTGAAATAATAAGATGCAATAACCGCAAAAGTGGCATAAATGGGGGATATTTATCCATGCAAAGTTTTTTCATAAGTCTCAATAATAACTTGTGCACGGCAAGTAAGTGCTCCTTTTTTTTCGGTTCACCTCACACGTTGAGGCAGTCACCCATATCGCAGTATCAGACGACCGCAGTCAAGTGTGGTGAAGCGGGGAGGGAATCGCGATCTTTTACTGTTATCTGTCCCTCTATGACACGAACCTGGCTTCTATTTTAATTGCAAGAGTATAACAAATAGGCACATTTAAAGTTTATAATTATTACATATTTCCATATTTTACACCAAGTTAATCTACCGCTTATAACTCGAAAATAACAGCAACATAGTACTAAATGCAATCCCACACAACATAAATTATAATTTCTATCTATGTATAACCACAAGGCAAAATTACAATTTTAATGTTTATATTTTTTTATAAATAATTGTTCAATGCTATCGAGTCCTTAACTTCGCTTTATTGTTTGTAAGTAATCTAAATATTATCAAGAATATAGCTAAACAATGCAACATTGGTTTCATTTAATAAAGATTTTAAAAGTGCAAGTGATTAGTGCCTATTAGGCGTAGGTGCCTCCAACACTAAAATGCATTTACTAAACTGCAAAAAAAGCTACAAGTAAGAGAGGAGAGTGAGGCAAGTAGCCATCCCTGCCGCACAGTGGGTACGCCCATGGATGCGGTTACATTGAGGCAAAACAGAATCCGAAGTTGCAATTACACATGTCACTTTTGCCTTGAGTAGAGACACAGGATTATGTTAATATAATCAGTACTTACCATAGAGAAGTTTATACTTTTTTGGTATCACTACTAACCATCCAGATGTATCAGTGAGTGATAAAAATAATTTTCGTCATATTTATGCTAGTGGACCGAACCGAGGCTCATAATTAGCGCATTATGCGCATGGTACGAACATTTTTTATGAATCGAAATATATAATTTAGGTACCTAAATGAACCTCGACCCGGCTTCGGTAAGCACTCGAGCATGAATCATCCCTAAAGACGATCAAACTTTTAATTTTAAGTTACAAAAATATGAACATGATAGTTTACATACGAGTACCTATACAAACAATATTATAATGCATAATTTATGTACTTGACAAACTTTATAATCTAATTGTAAAACAATAAAGTATTTTATGCCCATATTTATAAGTATTTAGATGTTTATTTTTTTACAAATATCTACCAAGATAAGAAAAGAAAAAAAAAAATACAACAAGGAACCTTTGGTTTCTAACATAACATAGCTAGGTATCAACATTGTTAGCACAACAGTTTGATATTCGATTTATTTCTGGTTTATTGGTAAAAAAGTTTAATTAGATATGCAAGACTTTTAAGGTTGTATTTATGAAAAATATTAGACAGTAAATAAAATAATTTAAAACAAAATCTCTGTAAAAATAATTTAAAACAAGTCTTGATTGATTTTTTTTGTTTATTTTTTATCTACTTTATAAGACTATTCTGGCAATTGCTAAACTTTTATGGTGACTCTTCGAGAAACTATTATGTAATTAAAATCATAGGAAATAATAAATAAAATTATACACTAATTTGTATAATAAACAAGATTTAGTAGTTTTTGTACTGTTACTAGTTTTGTAGAAAAAGTAAAGCAATAAGCCTGAGGTAAGATAATTTCGTCACCCATGAATTAACAATTTAACCAGTATATTAAATCTATTAAAATGTTATGCTTTATAAACTTCGACATTTATTAATAAAGCTAATTACAGACACAATCTTAAACAGAAATATTCCTTTGTCCTAAGCAGCTCATACAGTTTATATTTTACTAAGCATCCAGATGTATATTAACATAATTACCATAAATTGCATTGGTTGCAACATTAACCTTGCTGTGCACATACAAACACTACATTTAAATCACTTTAGCTTAAGTAAAAAGCACTTTGTTCAATAAAAATAAACTTTCATTAAGAAACAACGCACCCGTTCTTGTCTGGTATATGTCCATCAGATCGCTCAATCTCTAATAATATAGCATGGAACATATCGGTGACAGACTGAAATAGTAAAATAAAATTATTGTACTACTGCTAATTCATAACAACAAATGGTCACGGGCAATAGACTGCAGACAGTAAAAAATGGCTAAACCAAATTGATACCTGCAATTAACTAAACAACTTTTCAGTCGAAGTAGAAATCTCAGAATAATAATATGGACAATAAGGAACCATTGCACCCTAAAATAACATAAAAATAACTTTTTTGCTGTGGTTGCCAAGATTCTAAATTATTCTCTTTAATTGTATTAAATCTAATACAAAAGAAAATAGTGTTTAACATAAACTCTTGACATAAACTCACCTCATTTCGTTTAGCACTTGTCTCCACAAATGCAGCCTTCCATTTCTCTGCAAGTCTTTTGCCTTCTTCTGTGCTAATTTTTCTTTCTAGATGAAGATCTGTTTTATTACCAACTAAGACTATAGGCACACTGGAATAAGAAATTGCAGATTGTTAAAAGTACAATTTTGTTTTTTCATTGATAAACAAATAACAATGCTAACTAAGTCTACTCACTGTATTTTTCCAACCATGTCCAAGAGTTTGTCATAAATAATTTGTACTATTTGAAAACTTTTACTGGAATTGATGGAGTATACTAGCACATAGCCATGGAAGTCCATACTGTATTGCAGTGGGAATATGCTATATTCATCCTGACCAGCTGTGTCTACCAGCTTCACTTCATACTCAGTTGAGTTCAGCCGGATGAACTTTGTGAATGCTTTGGAATAAAATATACATGGTTTCAATTTGGGTTATTTGTCATGTGCATATAACAAAGTAGTTCTGTTCAATTTAAATGTAAAAAAAATCATGGAAAAGAAAAAGTGATTCATAAGAAGGTAATTTTGCCAGAAATTAATACAATAATAAGGTAACACTGTAAAACAAATAAAATCATATAATTTTTGAGAAACTAAATAATTTATTCAAATTGCAGATAAAAGGATATTTTGAGCCTATAGTGATTTCCTACATTCTTAGCAATATGTAATAATTATATTAATTGAACTTCTTTGATCTATTATTTAAGATTGATATGATGTATTAATAAAAAAAAGTTTGTTACAATGAATTTGGTTAGATAAAGGTAGGTTTTTCTATAACCTTCATTATATTGAAATTCATCAAAAGGTACTAAAATTATGAATTCTCAAATAAGAAAAACGTTCTGAAAATATAAAATCTGTTCGCGAACATGTGGGATATCGTAGAGTATACAATGATTGATCGTATTACGACCGTGGCGTGACAACAACATGTTACCCATGGTATAAAAATTTACTTACTATTTTCAATTGTAGGATCATAGGAATCAACAAACTGGCCTTCGACGAACTGTATGATTAGAGATGATTTACCTGAAAAGATTTTTATATTATTATAATGTCACTTAACACTAAATAAGACGCACAAGACTTTGAAACGATAACATTACCAACGGAACGGTATCCCATCATAGCAATCTTCCTTTGCTTTGATGGCATTTTGAAAACTTTATGGGGAGTAACTATATCGTTTAAAATACTTTCACGCAAGCTGATTTATGTAAAAACACAAGTTCAACAAAATTCATAATTCTCCAGGACTTCGCTTGTTTGACAATTTGACAAACGTCGTATTTCGTTCTTTTGACTTTGACTTTTTGAAAAATCCGGTTTGTTCTCGATTTCACAAATATTGTTATTTTTATCATTCGTAAAAAGTTAATAAACTTAAATTTTTGTATTGATAGCAAATAGAACAAGTTATTCATCAGACTTAACGAAGACTTGTGCAGACTTTTGGAAAACTTTGATTTTCTAAAAGTCTGTTCAAGTCTACGTTATTACAAACAGAGTGCTCAGTATAACTTCTGGTAGCTAGTCTATGCTGGTATCTTGTGAGGATATCTTTGAGGTCCAAGACATTGAATAACGGTGGGGCGCGACTCTTGTTTTTTTACCGACTTCCAAAAGAGGAGAGGTTCTTAATTTGGATGGGATTTTTTTTTTGAAAAATCTGTTGTCGGCTATCATTTGTCTGCAACTATCGTGCAACTGGGTGTAACTCATGTGGAACTCTAATTTTGACAGTTTTTAATGACATATTATGTCACTTAATTTGATGTCATTGTTATTTTTAATCCTGTCTATGGCAAAGTTTTCGTGATTTGTGAATTGCGTTTTTACTGATTAGATTTTTACAAACAAGGGCGTATTCTTTGAAAAATTAAATGTTTCTTTAATTCTATTCTACAGTTGATGAAGGTAAAATATACCTTGCTCTATTTTCCACTGAAAACAAATATTTTGTTGTGATTCATCGCTACTCGTATAATTTGTTGGTATATTGTGTTCAAAATTTTCTTTCAGACATTAGAAGATAATTAAAAATGTCTGTGACTATTCCTGAGTGCCCACCGAGCTTGAAGTCGATTCAGCATTACTTGAAGACTGCTGCTGAGCATGATACCCGAGATCCAGTTGTGGCCTATTGGTGCAGACTCCACGCCTTACAAGTGGGTCTTAAAATTGCGAATAAGAAGACTCCAGAAGAAACGAAGCTGCTAATGTGTATGACTTATTATTATTCAATAATCCATTGAATTACTGACATAATGTATTTAAATCTATCAAAATCATTATTCTGTATTAGTTACAAATTTTAGTGAAAATCTAATCCTAAAACTGCCTATCCATTTTTACAGCTCTGATGGACTGGTTAGAAGAATCCAAGAAAGTAAATAAAGATAATGATGCAGTCACCAATGAGGTAGCAGCACAAGCCCATCTTGAAAACTATGCTCTGAAGCTATTTTTATATGCTGACAAACAGGATAGGGAACAAAATTACGGAAAGTAAGTAGTTATAATCTTATTAATGTTCTACCAATTTGATTTTGTTTTCCTTAATATTGTTTAGGTAATTTATCCAATTTTTTTTGTACTGGGAATGAAAGACCTCCATTCAGTTGTTATAAAATGATCAATGATGATATATTTACTTTAATCATTTTAAGTACAATAATAACAAAACTGCATACTGCTATTTTTTACAGGAAGTTATATAGGTACTATGCTAGGTTTATTTTTATTGACTTTAGTCTTAGGCTGCATACAATGTGTAGTTTTGCTGATTAGTGTTATTTAATCATTCATTTTTTATCAAAATATGTATGATTTCAACATGAATGATATAACCAAACTATGTGAAAATTTATTATTTTTAAAAGAGTGTGGAGTTTCTTACACATTCTTCTCCATAGAGATCTATGCTTTGGAACATGCAAATAGTCATCTTTTTGACTAACCAACCTTGACAATTCAAAAATGCCTATAAATGGTCTAATTGAAATAAATGCTTTACTACTACTTGACGCACAACAAGTGACGCTCAACCTGTTCGGTAACGTTGCGCAACAGAGCCAGCTGGCGCACAATATGAAAACGATACTTAACAATACTTGCTTGTTGCCGTTAAACATGATGAGCACATGTTGGGCATCATGTCGCACGTCAAATGTTGCCAAGTGGATACGCGGCTTTAAGTCTTTGAGATTCAACAAAAGTCATTCCATACCTTATCATTAGGTTAAATGTTATTTCTTTATTCATACAACTATTTAATTTTAAGGCTTTCCTTTCATGTAATGTCTCTCTGACATACATGCATAAACTTATGCCTTTTTCCCATAGAGTTAGGCAGAAACTACGCATCTACAGTACTTTATATGTTATCTATGCTTCATTTCTGTTGGCGTTTGTGTCTCATTTTACATGGAAGCCAATTGTGAAGGCACCCACCTGACCTTACTTACCATTGTAGATGTACATTTTATTGATTTCTACTGGCTTTCAAAGAACCACAAACCTGCTTGTCTGAGAACATTTAATGACAGAAGGCTAAAGATTAAACAATTGTTTCAGAAATATTGTGAAAGCTTTCTACACAGCTGGTATGATTTATGATGTTCTAACTACATTTGGTGATCTGACGGATGAGGCAGCCCAAAACAGAAAGTATGCTAAGTGGAAGGCTGCATACATCCATAATTGTCTCAAGAATGGAGAGACACCGGTTCCAGGTTGAATATGTTTGCATTGTAGATTGTCAATAACTAATTTATTCTCTTTGGTCCATTTTATTAGTAAAATATCCTTATAACTAATTTTAGTAGTACACAGTAAAATATATATTATAAAACAATGAAGTAGATTTCTGAGGTAGCATGTGCAGAGAATAATAAAGCCAAGATAAAGCTACCTGGACCATTCTTAGCACGTAGTGACTCAGATTAAGGGAGTGAGGCCTCTCTACTATTGCTTTCAGGATGCTTTTGTTACTGCGCCGTGTTCTATGCATCACTGATGCGACTTTTTTTACCTGATCAAACATCTCTGATGCCCTACAGAAATAGCAGTTTCAACAGCATAGTTATAGTGTAGTTGACCCATAAACGCCCCGCACACAGACCCTGACGAAATGCCTTGAACAGGGTGATTAGAGCACAACTATAGAATGTTACCTCAGAGTGCCAGTACCCTAAGTTCCCTTTTAAATAAAAATAAAAATGCCGTTATTGTTCCAATGGCATGTACATTCATTTGAATAGTAATGGGAGTGGATAATGTTAGTCCAATATTCATGCCATATGGACCCTCTTCGAGTGAAGGCACCAGAGATTGCCACTCATCGCGATTCCTTGCGAGGTTGGACCAATTACGTGTTCCGACGGTCTCGATCTCGTCCTTACACCTTGCCTTTGGTCTCCCTCTGCTTCTGTGCCCATGAGGTCCCCTTTAGTGTCTCAATATTATCCTTAAGTGGTTCCCTACTTAAGGGTACATACTTAAATTGGTAGACTTTATTTATGCTCATGCCATTTATAGTGAAACTAGTTGCATGATTAGAGCACTTACTGGTGGCCTTAAGGACCATGTATTCACATTTTCGGATATAGTACACAAGGCCGTACAAGACAGCATACTTCTTGCAGACCTTCAGCATTTCTCTGATATATCCCTCAGTTGGGCCCAGCAGTATATGGGTGTGTGTCATGTCATCCGCATAGCTGATGTTGTTAATACTTACACCACCAACCTGGCAGCTGACATGCATACAGCTGAGCTCGACTATTAGGTCATCAAATAAAGGTTAAGCCGTGGATGAAACAACTGTTTCACAAACTCACAGCCCATATGACTTAGAGAAATTTCTGGGCCACTTTACATTGTTTGTTATTGTTGCAAGTAAACCATTATTTGATGAAAATATTGTAAAAAAGAAAGCTTGGCTTGCTAAGACCAGTTCAGTTTAATTCTGTAGAATGAAACCCCTTAAAATAATATTTTGAACAAATTTTAAAGAAATTTAGTGTTAGGACACATAAAATATTTCCTAGATTATTCAAGTTTTTCTACAATATATATTTTTCAGGACCAATGCAGTCAGAAGAGGGCGACGAAAATGCCGAGGGTTCTTCTCCAAGTGATGGCCAGTCGGCCCCAGCACCAGGACCTACAGACATGCCTCAAGTACCTGGTTTCACGTCAGTTACTCCTGCAACCCCGCCAGTGGCTCCATCAAGCTTCAACAGTTTTCTACCTGATCCAAATGCTGCAATGAGAGCAGCATCCCAACTGCCTCCAGTACCATACACTCCGGATCCAAATCCTGGTGGGTTCGTACCTTATGATCCATCTCAGCAACAACAACCGGAACCGTCGACTAATTTTTACGGCGATAATAGAGTCGCGCAATTGTCTCCAGATCAAATTGCAAAAGCTCAGAAATATTGTAAATGGGCTAGCAGTGCTCTTAACTATGACGACATCAAAACTGCCATTGGCAATCTCAAAAGTGCTCTGGAATTACTCCAAACGGGCCGTGATCCTGCTTGAATAGCAGTACATAGTACATTTATGTGATATTTACTGTATGTATAAATTGTTTATTTTTTAATGTTCATTTTATAAAATAATGTTGAAGGCAATTAGAAATGCTTATATCGTTAACATTATAATTAAACATATATTTTGTAGGCTTGCACGCAATGATACCTGAATATAAGGCAGCTTTAAAACTACAAAGTTTTTTTCAAAACCCTGTCAGTTATTCGGAATCTCAAGGTCCCGGGGCGTCCCAAGGCGACGTCCCGTGCTGCCGAGCCAGTATTAATATAGACTATTCAGTTTGCAAATCAATGTAGCTAGAACTTTGTCTTCTATAAGCAAAACACGATTGTGAAAGTTTCATAGTCCATTAATTTAGTTTCGGGACATATAACTAGGTATTTATGTACCACTTTAGAACAGTTAGTCATTAAACCCATCACTCACAAGGCTGGGCCGACGCCGGTTATACAATACCATAACTTATTTTCTGCTGAAGCCAAAACGAGTTACACAATAGCAGATACATTCTAAGGTACTCAGTGTGCAGTCTACATTCTTTTCTATAAGCTTTCCACGAGTTTCTGTAATATAAACAAATGAAACAATAGACATTGTAAAATCGTTATCACACTTTTTCTCAAGAATATATACTGTATATTATATTTACCTAATTATATTATTGTAAAATTATGAAATATATCGTAAAAAGATATTAAGAAGCTGGTTTTTACGAGCTTTAGTTGAGCTTTTGCTATAAAACATTGTAGTAAGCACTAGAACCTATTGTAACACTATATTTCTTTACATAAAAATACAAATAAAACATATTGATAATACTTCCCATTTATTCATGACCATTACTTCACTTACATCACACACCACATAATGACATAATTTACAGTAAGATAAAATCATTGCTATTACATTAATATTTTATAAACACAATATTAATGTTGCCTTTTATGTAATTTAAAGTTAAGAAGCTTTATTTGGTTGTAAGAAATAGGTACATCAAATAAATGATTAAAATCAAAATATTAGGTAAGTACTATTAAAAAGCTTGGGCGTTATAAATGACTATGATTTTGAGCAAATAATATAAAGTTAAATGGTGCTGTTAATTTTATACCATCTTTTTATTAAGTGCATTCAATATTTACTAAGCCTATCAATATGCATTGGCAGTTATTGTTATGAATCTACGAATGTGACACACATACATATCACTCACACATACAAAATGAACCTAGCACGTATCGCTTAAATTAATATCACTTTTAGGTACAAATTACTCTCCCGAGGCGCGTTCACCTAGATAGAGAATTAGAAATTAACTTGAATGTTCTATTTTAATTAACCAAATGTTTGACTCTTCACAATAATATGCACTATCAAGGTTTTATACTAAAAAGCTGATTAATCAAACAAAATTAAATATTCGCAACTTTTGACTAGCATCATCACAGCGTGATCCTTAAAATTACCCATCGAGCAATATTTTTGAATATTCCTAAGATACCCAGTAAAACAATGAACATCTCCTAAACTCGGACATTCATAGGTAGGTAACTCGGGTCATATTTTTTCGAGTCATTCTCTAATTTTACTCTGAAATGACGCTATTACCTATTCCAAGATAATAGCCACGTATGCTACTGCTTATAAAATGTAACATAATAGTATTCTTAAATTTAATTATTCTCGCTTGAGCCCATTCCCGTTCTGCGTAGCAGTGGCTCTCTCCATTTCTTCTCGGCGACTAATTTGATACCTGTTAAAACATTTACACTTTATTAATGTATCAGGTATAAAATATAAATGCAGGTGTTCAAATGACAACCGAATTTAGAACACCTAAAAAACAAGGCCCTTGCCCAGCTCACTGCTCAGTACTAAAAGCCGTGATATTAATAGTTTGCTTTCACGGCTTGATTTTATAACGACGTTGGTAACTTTAAATAACGTCGAGAAATGCCACTCTCCAATGAGACAGCGACTGGTCGCCAAGCACTTGTAATTGAATTCAGTCATTTGGAGGAGCAATGCTCAGTAATTTGCAATAACCCAATCGGCTGGAACGTGTAGGTATTATTTGCGCGACACAGTGGTTCGTCATCGCGGATTCCCTGGCCGAATGCCAAAACAATGCTAGTGTGCGATAGCACTCGTTTTATTTCGTAACTCTTGTTTATACCACATAAAAATTGGTCAAGGTACACTACCCTTATAGGCAGGTTCAACCGTAGAAGCAAACAATATTCTTTTGCATTAAAATGATGTAGCAGCTTTTGGGACTTAATCTCAAGCTTGGTAAAATATCTATCAAGTTTTATGCGCCTGTAAAACACTTTCTGGCGTTTTACTACTCACTTTTTTTATTACTGAGGTAGGTGGTTTCAGCTCATTTTCGTTTTTTATTTCTAGTTTGTTTGATATTTATATGAATGTTTTATATCAACGGTGCTATGACATGAATTCGAAGAATATTCGGCTAAATTTGACCAGTACTGACGTCAATAATTACTACCCACGGGCATAGCTTGCAGCCAAATTATTAACGAATATAGATTATTGTGATTGGGTTTTCTTTCAAATCTTCGTTTTCATTGATTAAACTTAGATCAAGAAAATTAAAAACATGTTACCAAACAACAAGTCTTCCGCTCAGCATGAAGAAGAAAACCAGCGCCGGCGCGCAGCGGTCGAAGGGATCGCCGACCATTACATGCGAGTATGCTGCTAATATCATCAATAGGACGAGGCCTATATTAGCAGTATTCTTAATTTTATCTGAAACAGAAAAACAACTTAATAAAGTTGTATTGTTACAATGTAATAGACATCCCAAGTCTCCATTCCACCCCAAAGGCATATGACTAAACTAAAGCATTCCTGCTTTTTATTTATAGCTGTGTATTAGTATTCAACCTCGTACTTGCCAGTACACAATCTCAATTTTATGCTCGTACTTTACGATTGCATAAATTACGGACGGTGACAAACGGCGCTTTGAATATCGAAAATAGCATTCGATATCAGTTTGGATAATAGGCATAGACAACAATACAAATAACTGGAGGTCTCTTTGTACCGCATCATCACCTTGAGCGTTTTTTTTAAGTGTTTAGCAGCAGCCATGCTGCAATCACCAGCTCGTGAGGACATAATATTGACAAATCTTTGACCTTTTTGCAGCGGTCATTTGACGGCTCAATTTTTGTTGAAGACCAAAGCTAGCTTCTACTAAGATATCTATTTTTTCCAGATTATCGTTTTATCTATTGAAATATTTACGTAGCGTCAAAATAATGAGATCACCAGTTTCCGGCACGATGCATGCCATCGGTTTGCCAGTTTTACGCAAGCTCGTATTATAACATGCTGTTATGAATTATTTATCTATTGTCGTACTAGACGTTTGTAACCAAATTATAATTGTGATAACCTGAATACATTAAAATATTGAAACCATTGCCGGAGTTGCAATATAGGGTTTGCAGAAAGTGCCGTAGGTTAATATGATTTAAAAAACGCATATACTTACGACTAGGTATAGTTGCCATGGCTAATCCAAATAATATTTCGAGGCCTCCTACAGCCCTTCGATACCATTTCGAAGGTAACTTGAAGTCTAATGTTTCCGTTAGTGGAAACACTTTTGCGTATCTCACATATTCTTTTCTCTGTAACAAATAAAACATATTATTACCATATAACATATTATTATTATATATTTATCACCTGTAGTGCCGAAGGGTGCACAAGGGACTTCCATATTTTCCTCCGAGATTTTACCAACATAAAGGCACAAAAGACAATAAGCAGAAATATAGGGCGCTTCATAATTAACATACAACAGAAGGGAATCGAACCCAGACCATTTGCAAGCAGACACTGGTCGCTATGCAGTCACGCCTGTAGCTACAGTCAAATGTTTTAATGAACGCCAATAAAAATTGAACAGACACAAAATACATATTGATGAGGCCGTTAAAAAAAAGCTGGCCTAGTTTTGCGAGTTGGACTCGCGTGCAAGGGGTTCCGAACGAATTTAATTTTTAGTTTAGTTTCCAGTTATAATATATAAGTAAAGAACTATTATCTGTATTTTTTTTTTTTTTCAAAATTTATTATCATATTCGGAGATAAGTTTGGGGAATGGTTATTTTTCTTTCGTCGAATTTCTTTAATAACTAAACTATTTGTTTTAAAATTATGAAAAAAATATAATTAAAACTATAACAAGCCATTTTATTTGATATGACGCACAGTTTGAAAAACTTTTTTTTAATTGTTCTAGTTTGTCCCCCATACACATCTTACCTGGATCCTCTAGATCCAGGTAAGATCCCCTTCACTCACTTGCTTACCGGATGAAAATGATATTTTATAAAATAAAATATGTTTCTGAACACATATACCAATAGGGTTGCCGTAAAAAATATGGTCATGGCTCTATGTAATTAAAAAAAAAAATACTTTTTAAAATTCCACTGACTTGCTTGCCAAACGAACGAAATTCCAATAGAAAGCATCCGACATACAGAATATGTACCTACAGCCTGCTAGGTTGCCTACCTTTTTTTGTTCTTTTTACCTAGTTGCTGTGTACAAACAGATAAGTAGTTCAAGTAGTAGATACCTAGTAGTTGCATTCATATCCTTATCACTTGAAAAATATATCAAAATGATGGCAATTTTATTGTGTGGCAATTTTAATACAGTACTATAGTCAGTGAAATTTTAATATTTAGTTTTTTTTAAATTGCAGCCATGGCCATATTTTTTTACGGCAACCCAATTGGTTTATGTTCAGAAACATTTAATTTGATAAAATATAATTTTCATCCGGTAAGCAGGTGAGTGAAGGTCGATCTTACTTGGGATCTTAGACTAAAATAAGGCTGACTGTCCACTGGAGCGGATAAATATTAACCAATGGAATTGCATAAAATCTTAGTGACCCCCATACTCAAAATTTATTTATGTAGGTACGTAACGCGCCCGTGCTTTGGTCACAGAAGTTCATATGTGTACAAATTTCAAGTGAATTGGTCCAGTAGATTCGGGGAATATTGGCTACTATGACAGATGGACAGACAGACAGACACCCGAGTGATCCTATAAGGGTTCTTTACGGATGTTCGGAACCCTAAAAAGATGCGTCTTCTAACTGCCGCTCGCATAAACTATTACAATTTTGTAAGATGTACTTAATCAGTCTACTATATTGGATCGTTAATGTTTACATGATCACCAAGGCGAAAACTATTTCAAGGCAGTCTTTATTATATATAGATATCCCCGATATATAACAAATTGCGTAAAATACGTTAGGTAAGTATTATTGAATGAGCCCCGTAAGCCCCGTTGGACCTAGTTCCAGAGTCGAGATCTGATTCGTATTATTATCATTGGAAACCGCTAGTGTTTACTTACGTATTGTTAAGAGCGATCGATATTTATCTATTCGTAGTGTGTTTACATTTACAATATTAAACATACCTTGATATAACAAGACTCAGAATTGGAGGATAACAGGTCTACTACAGCTTCGCTCCCATAGCTTATCCAACAGGACCCTGCATTATTGCGGGATAAAATGTAGGCTATAACACTCATCAATAATGTAAGGAATCAGCAGGGTCATCTTGGTGTTTTTACGTATGTTTAAGCCAGTAACCACTTCCCACTGCACACTAACTATAGCACTGCTGCAGCCGGTAGCCGGCACCCTACTGGGAACATAGATAAATAGATAACTATATTTATTTGTCTAACCCGGCATACAATGATTGCTGTTAATGGTGAGGCTAAGACCTCCCCTTTGTAAAAGGGTGCGACCTGTCCTTACTTAGGTACCTAATAGGTAAGTACCCCACATTGTCAGTGCGGGTGGGCTGTCACATGTCTGATCTTTCTAGCGTTCTCTGTTTTCCTTCACAGTTTTAAAACAATTGGTGAATTTATTTGCAATGCTCTCGGCTTTCATTAGGTTACCTATCGGTCTACCTTGAGCATGGTCAGCAGCGCCATCACCATAGTGTCGCTACTGAGATGAAATATGGTTTCCAAGTGTTTTCCTAATATATCTTCCGTCCTTAGGTAGGTACCTACGTGAGTAAAGGACAAGGACGGTTATATTAGTACCGTAACATATCGATATATTGTCATCATCATCTATTTCAAATCATAGATGTCGTCTCTCGCTGCTGTTTCAAGCAACGAAACACGAATAAATAGTTTTAGGATTTACGTCTGTCTGTCACTCATCTGTCCGTTTGTTTGCTTCTCTCGAGAAAATGGCTGCATGGATTTCGATCGATGATACATTTACTGTTGTTTGGTTACGATCCATTGAACGGGTTCTGTCATTCATGACTTGTCTTTTGTATACGAAATCCTACCAACACAAAACCATAATAGACATGATTGGCCAGCAGCTGCGAAGTAGAGGTGTTTATTAGAAATTCCATTTGGTAATGGTGGATTGGTGTTACATGATAACAGCCATAAAGGATGGGCACTCACAACAGCTTTTTGACGAGAAAGTACCTATACGTTAGTATTTTTAGGAGACAAATGTACCGTTTAGCTATTTGGTAAATATTTACTTAAATGTTTTCTGGAGCCCGAGCATCCTTTCATATCGCCAATTCGTCGAATCTAGGTTATTAGAATTCACTCCAGTGGTACCTGTTGGTCAACAGATTAACCCTCATAAACTATAGCGTGTTGGTATAAGGGGGTTAATTTTGTTCGTATATCAAGGTAGGTAGAGGTACAATAGGTATATCAAGCAATAAAACTTAAATTAAGACCATACCATAATATAAACCGCAGATGCAGATATAGATATGCGCAGCGAGCCGCTCCTTTCAATTTCATGTTTTCACAGTTCTTCACTAATAAATGACGGACCTTTGGTATGTTTTTTTTTTATTAAGAGCGACGTTGAGAATTTGAGATTAGTCCTAACTACTACCACGTGCCTGCTTAAGTGTTTTAGAAACTTATTTAAGTGACACAATGACAACCCTAATCAATTGCTATTATTTCAATCTATTGGTAACTAAACAGTCGAATTAGGTAGGTACTTACATAAAATTATAAGTCTGTGAATTATCTAAGTTTATTTAGGTAGGTAATTATTATTAATTTTATTAAGTAGGTATCGATAGTTACCTTTTGCCGAAATATTATTTTAAATAATTACGATTAAAGCACCTAGTAGAATATCAACATTATCTAGGTAGGTATTCGTAGAACAATGCCGTGGCAATCACAATAACTATTCAACAAATTATTTTATTGGTTGCCAACATTGTTGTAGAAGGATCGATTAAAATGTACCTGTTCAAATTAGCAACATGCGCCAACAAAATAAATTAGGCGCAGGGGGATCCGCAGCTCGCGATCGAGTCACGCTGTGGGCTGTCGCAACGAGACGACTCCGTGGTGGTATTAGGCGGCAGGCCAAATACCAAAATAGCAAGCCACTCGCTCTGTTACAAAAATCTTAATGCACCTAGAGCGACCTTATAATGTTTGCTAGACAACTGATAAAAAAATGCTTACCAAATCTTTATGCAGTTCCTTCGAAATAAATGGGGTTAGCTTTGTTATTCCAACGAACACAAAAAACACTCCTAAGAGGATAGATAAACTTCTCAACACGATAGAACCCATTTTTGTAAAACACACTTCAATATTTTAGCACTGATTTAGACCACTATCATTATTTTATGCTTAATTATTATACTCTACTTTTTCTCACTTATGTAATTACGTTTCAGACATAATTTATACCTCTGTTTCAAATACTGGGCTTATTTAGTGAGATAATATCAAACGGATTTAGGTTAAAAGCATTATTTCATTGAAATAGTCAATAAGTGAAAAATACAAGGAAGTTAGAAGCAAACACGTTTCGCGCCGGCGCGAAAAAATCCATATCGAACCTACATCACTGTTGCCAGACTAGAAAAATATAATGCAGCATCTCGAAGCCAACGCTTTAAAAGTCTATGTCATTAACTTTCGTACACAAATCATTAAATTTTATGAGTGAATAAAAAACCATATTTTTATGAAACAAATTCTTGAAGAAATTATTTGAATCTTACGGGAATATCTACTAGAATTTTAATGTCCCGCCATCTAGTGCCTACTAGAAAGATTTCAACTCGAGAGCAGTTTGTTTGGTGCCGCTTACGGATCTCAAAAATTTCATTCCTTCTAATACTATTGTAGTCTTTGCTTCTAATCATTTTAACCGTTAGGATAAAAGTGTTCTGTGTTTCTAATTCCTTTGAATTTGCAGAGTAGTTTTGTAACCAGAATTACGCAGCGCGACATCAATGCTTTTCTATATCTCTGTAATTTTCTTCCGCTTCTTGAGGTAAAAAAAAACTGCTCCACACTAGGAACTTCTCCTGTATCGTGGCGTGGGTGCGTTTACAAACAAACCAAGTCACACAGCCAGACACGGAACAACTATCTGTAGGCCATACAAACATTTGTTCCGTGCGGGAATTGGTTTGGTTTGCGGGACTTTACACCCTGTTCCACATTATCTCTATACAATTATCTGGTAATAATCCGGCTGATGATGACGATGAAATACAATTAAGTAGTTAAGTTATGAAAATTTACAATACTTTTTCGCGCGATTGTCTATTCGCAAAATCATCAATTAAATATATCGTCGTATGAAATCTTATTCATTAGTGCTGACTCTGTGCACAAAAGGTCGTTCAGTTTTACATAATTAATCTCTCTTTTAAAAATTTTTCACCAATTTTAAATAAGAAAAGCTTCTCTCACCCGAACAATTTTTCACTGGTAGGTATACATAGAGCCATGCGAACTGCTATAAGTATCCAAGGTTGGATAAACGTTTTGAAAATTCTGTTTTCGCAGAAACGAAATAGACTTCAATGATCCAGAATCTGGTTTTACCAAAATTCTTTCAGAAGAAAAGTGGCATTGAAAATGTATGCATTCTTGAACTAAGTATATCTCTAAATCATTAGGATACATTTATTCCAAGAAAAGGTATTTTTCCGCAAGGGTTGATGATGACAATTTTGACAAAAATTTTGGTTAGAAATAAAAAGTTTTCATTGAACCTGTTGTAGGCCTCCTGCCGTTTTTCTAATTCGGATACGAGTCCATCAACGAAGACGAAAATAATTTGTTAACCCTGAAAGTATCACTCGCAGTCATTCTCATTTCTTCATCGGGTGTTTCATCATGTATGTGTGTTTGGCGTATAGATGATAAATCATTTTAATTTCTGAAAAGCATTTCTTTTTTAAATGCCTCTAATTTGCCGCTCTTAAATCTGCCGCCCTAGACTCCAGCCTACTCAGCCTCTTAGTAAATCCGCTCTTATGAAAACTAAAATTGCATCAATGAATTTTTAAAAGTCGGAATTCCTAGCCAGGAATCGAAACAAATGATTTTGAAAACAAAATTACACCTTGTACATCAAATTCTAGGAAGTTATAAAATTACACATGGCAAAATAAAGGAAAGCGTAATGTTTACCAATCATTTTCATAATTCTGACTAAACCTACCTATCTAGCTAAGCTTCCCGAAAGTGTCAATTTTTTCCAATCAACCTTGAGCCTAATTCTTTGGCGATAATGTTGAAAATCTATTCAAGAAATTTGACAGATTTTTGTAGCTTGATGTGCTGGCGTCTGTACAGCAGCCCCGATGTTGATGAAAACTCAAACTGCGTCATGGATTTTTATAAAAGTCAACTGATGTGTTTTTTTTTAAATGTGTAACATCTTTCCTCTCGCTTTCCTGCAATCTGTAGGAGTGATTTCGTGAAATGGGACGGAAGTGTGTAACAGGAAGCCGAAGAAGTGCGCGCTATTTGATTTGACCAATGAGCACGCCCTATTCGATTTGACCAATGAGCGCTCCCTATGCGATTTGACCAATAAGCGCGCGCAGTTATCGAGTTGCTGTCAGTTGGTACTGCTAACGTTAGTTTTAGTTTTCAACAAAATCGAGCTCATTAAATTGGGGAAAGCTTACAACAATTCGCATATAGCTAAAAATTCGTTTTGATGTTGGAAACACCAGTATAAATGGAATGTAAAAAGTTCTCATAGATCCCCCATCTGCAAAAAAAAATATTCGAGGTCTAAAGTTTGCAATGAGTTTTTTGCATTTTTCAGCAAAACGGCAAGTTTATCATAAAAGTGGGTCAGACAGAAACTGAAGTAATTCAATTATCTATAAAAATGTTCTTACACTTTTTTTCCTGCATCAGCATTTCTGAGTTATAGCGATTCAAAAACTTGTGTTCTTCATAATAATTATGCACAACTAAGCCCCATATACAAGCTGGTAATATATATAAAATCAGTTCTAGTATAACCCATTTCAAAAAACATTAGTGGTCAGTATGAAAGACTTATTTTATATTTATATCTAGATTTCAGTAGTAGTCATTTATGTTAACTATATAGTAAATAGTAAAATTAATATTTAACACAAAAATATTTGTTTTACTTTGTCTCAAAACTTATGAACACACAAGGTTGTAAGTAACCTTGATGTCTATTTTGACCAGACTAAGTAGTATATTTTAAAATTAATATAAAAAATACAATTTATATCTTTGTATTAGTTTATTATTAGTTGGCATGTGAAAATGTATATGAATGACATAATAAGGTACTTTCAAAATAAAACTAGAAATCATCAAAATAAAACTATATTCTTTATTTCAGGAACTTCCGCTTTCAAATAAGTTTTGTAAGATTCATTAAAAATAGGAGCTCCACAAATAAGAATCTGATCACTATTTAAAAAAGGTTTTAAATGATATAAGTATTCATTGTTAAGCTTATGTTTATTTATTGGTTCTTGATATCTACATATAAAATCAGCTGAGCTTGAGCCGCTTAAATAAATGTTATACTTAAAATTCCAATACGATTTGAAAGCATAAAGTTCATCCCTAAATAGTATAGAATTTTCACATTTGCAACAATAAAATAATATTATTTTGGTCATATCATCTTCATTATTTAAAATTTTATCTAGAATTGTAATAAATGGAGATATCCCTGTTCCTTGTGCAATCATTATAATTCTATTGAATTTATTAGGTTCAAGTTTGTAATGTCCATAAGGACCCCTCCAAAATGTTGCATCTCCTTCTTTTAAATTACACAAGTGGGTAGATACTAAGCCATGGTCATATTTTTTGACAATTATGCAGAAATCACCTTGAGATTGTTCATTCTTAGCTTTTATTGGAGTATATGCCCTTGTGCAAGCATTTTTATCTTCATTAAATTTATAGAGAAAGTGGTCACCTGGTTTCCACCAAACTTTGTTACGGTTTTCAGATATGTTTTTGAAAGTTATATGATTGTGTAAATGGCACACTGGCAAGTTCTTAACAACATTAAATACTGTGTATTTTAATTGTGATATACCATTATTTTGTATATTATTTACACTTTGCCCACTCTCCAAATATTTTTTATATAGCATCAGCTGCCTTTCATATATATCAAATATACAAGGATTACAGCCACTATTACAACAGTCTTCCTTTTCTGGTTCGATAGGCTTTTCCATATTGTATTCTCAAGCGACACAGTATCTCCGGGAGTAGTCGACACTTGAGGAGCTAAATAAAATTGTATAGTCCACAAGTAATGAGGTAAATACACTTGAAGTCTTGACCCTTTCACTAATTTTGTTAATTAAAGTGAATTGTTTTGCTATCAGTATTACTTCAAAATAAAAATAAATACCTATTAGTATATACGTGATAACATAAAAAGCAGAGAAATATCGCAGATTGACAGATTGTCGATTGACACTTGACACAAAATTGACATCAAAGTGTTGCCAGATCCAGGGTTGCGGAATTTTTCCGAAAGAATTGCCGCGGCCCTGGAACGCAGAGGGCTTTAGAAGGAACACGGATGGGTTCTTCACACGCTTTTCCGCTCCATCCGGAGCGGAAGAAGTCCTTTGATGATATACCATCCTTAAAAAAAAGTGTTGCCAGATGAGTCGAGCCCCAAGTCCAAGTTGCTTACTTCCCAAGTAGCCTAAATTCGTCCTATTATAATGCAAAGTAGCCTAAAATTTTAAACCTGATCACTTTTTTTACATTTAGATTATTAGAACCCGAAGAAAAAATTAATTCGACAATATTCTACTGAAATTGCTTTTTATGTCTAATTATTTTTAAAAATACTTACCTATTTATGTAAAGAGGATTATTTTTATTTCTACTCTATCCAGGAAATCAACCCCGCAAAGAAATCAGTTTAGTTCTGGGTTCAATTAAAGTTATTTTTTTTTTCGGGGCAGCTATGGAGATTAAGAAGCACATACCTTCACATTATAAGAAACAAAGCTAAAGAAACTACATTATCCGCACAAATGTCGCCCTGCTAAAGTCGTCTAAATGTGAAAATAATCTAATTTTCTCAAAAATGGCAGGTGCCTTCCTGCTTTCGACACCCTCATCAGATCACTTACTTGAATGTGGTCAACATTGTACGAATTGTATCATAATTTCTTGAAATAATATTTATGTTTTACAACAAACCTATACCATACCAACTACCATCTCATTCTCCATTTAGCTTTCAGTCGACTTAGATTCCCTTTATAAGTCGATTTACTAAGTATCCCCTCTTACTGTACAACATCGGAGATCAGCATTTTCTTGTTTGTTTATTGATAGCTTCCTGTTGGCGGGAATTTTGAGATAGAGCATTAATGTACTTTTTTCAATAAAATTTCCTTTGTAAATACTCTACTAATGAGATATTATTTCATTTAAATATTTTTTTGGTGTCTGTAGTTGAAATGGATACACATAGGTTTGTTCCATTTATTTTTATTTTTTGGTAACAAAGACTTCAGCGCCCTCTGCACAGACGCCAGACAATCACCGGTTCGCTGCCCGCCATAAAGTCGCTTTGACCCATTGCGCTAACGTTTGCTGTAAACAATTAGGTGAGTATTTTTATTGTAAAATAGCATTAAAATCAGATTTTACTGTGTATTTTAAATGCCAAATTCATTGCCATGACAATTTACATTTATTTATTGCATCGTCTCTTTGAATTTACTGGAACTCGTTCGTATTTAGTTAATGTAAGCAGACTCCATTATTATAGTCGCTTGGCGTTCCTGCATTTTCTCGCTGTTTTAATACCGGATTTCTCTTGAATTACGTTACAAGTTATTATTCTTTTGGAAAATTATTCGACGTTAGTTATTTTCTAATTAGTACTGTCTGTTCACTGACGCTTTCTATTAAAGTGGTTAAATAATTAATTCGAATGCTTAATTATGAATACCTAGCAAAACGATCTCATTTTGTTGACATTTTCTGCATTTGTTTTGTGTTACGACTACAGTTAATCCATTTTAAGTTAATGATTTCGATTTTAATCACTTTTTCTGTAGATTTGTTATACACTCGATTCACGTAGTGGTGTCACATCACAAATAATAATGGAGTACGAAATGGAGTTAGTTAGTCTATTTTTTGTGTCTAGAACAGAATGTTATTCTGGTTATTTATTTCTGTTTCAGATTTTTTTCTCTGTAGCTGCTTATAAATAACCGACTATGTCTGATGACGGATCGACGGTTGTAGAGAAGAAAGGACGCGGTAGACCTAAAGCCAATGGAACACAATCGGTCTGTATTTTTTTATATCTAAGTCCCCTTTATGTAAATGCATTTAATTACTTTAGTAAAACTAAATTTGTGTGTATTTATTAATATTATCAGGAGGCCAAGAGTGATACCAAGAAAAGGGGGAGACCTCCTGCAGCCACCAGGACTAAGGAATCTACAAAATCATCGGACGATGAACAAGCTCCAGTAGCGAAACGAGGGCGAGGCAGGCCTAAGGGATCTAAGAAAAAGGCTGCTGCTAAAGGAAAGGTATAAAACTCTTTAAAAAAATTTTTTTTAGTAGATAGGATATTAATTGGGTTTGTTTAATTTAATTTCTTTTTGTTCTAGAGTGCACCAGTTGAAGGAAGGGGCCGTGGACGACCGCGCAAGGACCCACCACCTAAAAAAGATGCTGCCTCTACTGAAGAGGAACAAGATGAAGATGAAGACGATGAAGGCTCTGAGGAGCAGTAAAATATGTGTTTTGTTTTCTGACTCAACACTCACTTTAGTGTAATTTGTTTGTCACGATAACTCTTTTTGTGTGTTACTGCAATTTACTCATTTTGTTGTAGATCTTTACATTATTGCATATATTGGTAAAAGCCTTTTGGATAATATTGCACATGGGGTTATCATGACAGTACAAAATTCTCATCTGAGATTGTCTACCCAAATTTTAGTCATGTGAGAAATAAAACATAATTTCAAATGTAATAGCTGCTTACGAGACTGTGTGATTACAATGCATTTACTCTAAATATTTAGCAAATTAAAGATATATATCTCACTTGAATAAATTTGGGATGATTTAGCTCTCCCTAGAAACGTACAACTTTTAAGATTTAATTTGTAAGATCCTTTTTTTTGTAGAGTTTATTCAAATAGGTATTTTGTAATCTCTTGATTTTTAATTCATACATCTTTGTAGATTTATTAATTTGGCTTTAAAGTCAAGTATTATTTTATATAATAATAATAATAAATAAATATTATGTTCACTTTCAATATAATCTTATTTTTCCCTTTTAATATTTAGAAACACTGGTGACGTTTGTGAACAGTGTTATAATATTAAATCCGTATGTGTTCTTGATTGATAAATCACTTGGGATATTGCTGTTCCACAAAAAAGTATCATGTAGTAGTATGGGTAGTGCCATTTGTATCAACCTTTTTTTTTATATCGGGCTGACTGAACTTGTTTTTATTGACATTTATTGTGTGTATGTGCGTGAATGTACAAGTTTAGAACAAAATATAAATAAATCTATAAAATTCATGGTTTTTTCTCTCTAATCAGAAACTGAATTGGATGTTGCGAGTATAGATGCTAAACGTGTTTTAACCATATGGTTATGGTTATGGTTATTTTTAATTGAATGCACTGAGGCTTCACTACAGAACAATAATTAGTGATCTAGACCACACTTATTCCCTGATTTAGGATATCAAAACAAAAATGTTAAAAAATCCAATGTTTCTTTACATGTTAACCTAGAGAAACAGCTTTGTACCTACACTGGACAGCAAATAAACCGAGCCACCCGCTACCTAGGCACTCTAATTCGATTTTCTCAAAAACTAAAAAACCTACAATTATCAAAGTTGTACCTACAGAAAGTGCGTTTCATGGTGATTAAAATGAAATGAATGAATGAAGGAAACTCATTGGGTTTAATCAATATTTCAGTATTTATTAAGGATTTTACAAAGAAGAGTCGTTTTCCAGTCGTGACAATCGTTAGTAATGATAAAGTGAAAAAAAAAATTAAAGCCAAAAACAAAGATAAAATCAAAAAAAAAGTTTTTGATCAATATTCCGTATTCCCTCCCCTTGCTCGGATAACTGCCAGCATCCTTGTATTCATCGACCTTACCAGCCTGACGATAAAATCTTGAGGAATTGTATTCCACTCCTCTTCAATTGCGATTCGCAGCTCTGGAAGCCTTGTTGGAGCAGGTACCCGGGCTCGAACCCGACGTTTCAGCTCATCCCATAAGTGTTCTATCGGATTCAAGTCCGGGCTTCGAGCTGGCCAGTCCATCGTACGAATGCTGACGTCGCGTAGATACTGGGTCACCACATGAGCAACATGAGGCCGTGCATTATCATGCATCAATTGCATATCCTGTCCGATATATCCTGCGTAAGGTACCACATGGTCTGCGAGGATTTCAGTAATGTAGCGATGAGAAGTCAGTCCACGTGTACGGCCCGTCGGTTCGATGAAAACTAACGCTGTATGTGCTGTTAACGAGATGCCGCCCCAGACCATTACAGATCCTCCTCCATAAGCAACAGTTTCCTCGATGCAACACTGAGAATAACGTTCTCCAGGGCGACGATATACTCTCTGACGTCGATCACTTCCATGTAGACTCACCCTGGTCTCATCAGTGAAGAGTACATTACTCCACTGCTCTAATGTCCAATCCCTATGCTCTCGAGCAAATTCAAGTCGTGCTCGACGGTGTGCTACCGTTAATGCTGGGCCTGTTGCAGCTCTTTTTGGGGTCAGGTTCCGTTCAGCAAGTCTCCTTCTGACGGTATCTGAACTTATGACCACTTGGCGTTCGTCACGCAGACTTTGTTGGACTTGAACTGCGTTGAGGTGGCGATTTCGCAGAACAGTAAGGTGGATATAACGATCATCTGCTGCTGATGTAGCCCTAGGTCTGCCCGTACCTGGACGGCGATCGAATGCTCCAGTCTCTAGGTATCGTCTGTAAACTCGTTGCACCGAAGATCTGCTGATTCGAAGCCTTCGAGCGACTTCACGTTGCGCAATGCCTGCTTGAAGTAATGCTACAGCTTGAGCTGCTTCCTGAGGTGTTGTATCCATTATTAATCGAAAAAAGTAGCAAAAACACACGCGTCTGAGCAAACGATGGACAAAAACTAAAGAAATGATAAGAAATATCCGACTCCCTCATTGTAGAGAAAAAGAACGCTAATTTCAAACTCTGGTGAAAACAGAGCAAATCGTTAGCATTGTGTTTGTTGCTTGATTACAATGTGAGTTGACGGTACTTTCAAATTAATTTGTAGTCATTTTAATCACCATGAAACGCACTTTTTGTAGGTATAACTTTGATAGTTGTAAGTTTTATACTTTTTGAGAAAATCGAATCAGAGTTCCTAGGTAGCGGGTGGCTCAGTTTATTTGCTGACCAGTGTATTTATTCAAATCTAATTAAACTATTTATTAACTCAACCAATAGATAACAGTATGTTATCCTAGATATGAATAAAAGAGGATCACATTCTTCTAGAAATTCAGCATTATTAACAGATTCTTCACTTTCATTATCTTCGTCCGACGCCACGACGGTAGAAATATTGTAGCAAAATTCAGCGTTAGTCTTAATCCTATAAAATAGTTATATGACTCAACACATATATTAATAAAAATGGTAAAAGATTAGCCTTTTAAACTCAATTTCAACGTACGGCCCACGGTCGTTGTTCCACGGCCACGGTTTTAAACAACGAATTTTGGTTTATTTGGAACCATAGTTGCGAAGCCTGGCCTATCTTTTATATGCCTACAAAGTGGTATTTTTTTTTTGTTGGTGGCCTCTCACTTCAAACTAGGAGGTGGTCGCCATAATATAAATATTAAAGCCTCCAGCCAGGGTCCTACAATCATCAGAACCCGCTTATCGCATCGGCCGCCTGATACGCTCCCTCTCAGATTTGTAGGATTCGCCATCCGCGGCATACCCTCGTCGAGCCTGACGGCCCCATCACCCTAATCCAGGAAAGCTGTAGGAAAACCAGCACGCTTCGGAGACACAAACACAGACAGCGTTCCGTATTCCGGCCTCGCCACCGAGGCCCGTCGCGACGTCCCTGTAAAAACCCTCCCCGAGCTTTGCTTACCGAGCCAGCCCGCGTCGCTGAGCCAGTAGTTTTAAATTCGTCCCAAAATAATAATGATATGAACCAGCCTGTCCTTTACTTTTCTCCCGAAATGACGCCGCTAAGCCGAGGTCCGTACCCCACAGTGGGTGCCCCTAGCGAGCGGTCATTTCGTTTTACTAAGTTTTTAGGGCCAATAGTATCCGCGCAAAATGACTGACATCCGGACTCCGGACGGACATGACGAAAACGAGGTTTTGTGTTTTATTTTAGCCATATGCGCAACTGTCAAAAGGGACATAATAAATAATATAACTTTATCCTTTACAACCCTTGTTCACAAAGCTTGACGGGGAAGACGATGTCCTATCCAAAAATTATGATGATCCTACATCAATCGAAAAGAGAGGTCGTGGTCAAGAGTTGACTCAAGAGCAGATGCAGCATGCAGGCCTATTTTACTTGTCTTGTACAGACGCCAGCACATCAAGCTACCTGAAACTGTCAAGGTTTTTCAATCAACCTTGAACCTAATTCTGTAGCAATAGGGTTGAAAATCTATTAAAGAAATTAGACACATTCTTATAGCTTGATACGCTGCGTCCGTACATTGACAAATCATAAATTGACTCTCAGTTTCAGCAAATTAGTGCTCTAGTTTCCGATTAACCAGAACAATAAATGGGAGGATATTTGCAGTGATCCTGATAGAGCAAAGCATTTTTCAAATAATCTGGATCCTTTGCAATACCTAATGCTACACTTTGCAAAAAAGACTCATTTTGTAACAGGCTTCCAAAAAGGAGGAGGCTCTCAATACGTCTCTATGTTGACTCTATGTTGCCAGTCCTGCCACATATCAACGAGTTTTGCTTCTTCGGGGGCCTTAGACAATCAATCTGATATTTGTTCGTTCGTCGGGCCGCTATTTACGCACTGTAGTCCACGCGCATAAACGTAACGCGCAAGAAATGCAACTAGACTTCTGCTTTTTCATTACATTTGAATTGCCGTTTCAAACTTTTAGTTTACTGAAACTTGGTGTTTTCTATGACTTATTTTATAATCTGTGGCATTCATAAAAAGTTATTTTTTGTGTTGTGGAGACGGTTGCTGACTCCGACTGTCAGCGTCATTCTCGTAAACGGTGTTCTTACGTTCGTTGAAAAATATTTTTGGGATCACTTCCAACGTTTATGCGATCTATTGAGTATACAAACTTGAACTGAAGATTACAGTTTGATGTTATTGTGTGTTTTATGTACTTATTTACAATATTTAACAACTTTATAGAACTTTTAAAGTGAGTTATACTGCTATGAAAACCGTGTCGCGCAGTACATTGAAAAGTTGTTGACTAATTTCAAAGTTCTAAAGAGTGATTGTTTTCGTGTATTTGATGATCATCGGTTTGTTGTTATGTGTGTTTGCTGGCGAATTGAAACTTAGGCAGTACAACAGGTTAGTTTGGTAAAATTTTAGTAATTAAAAGTTTGAGAGTACTCAGCGCGGAATGCCGTGACACAGGTAGGTTAATCACGTAACGTTATCTGTGTGATGATTACATTACACATCAAAATGATTTGAAAATTGTTGTGACTGTACACCATTATTTTTTTATATACAAAAGCAGGTACCTATTTTTTAATTTCCAACTGATGAACTTTTTAAAAGTTTATTATTAGTAAAATAAGTTTTCAAATCTTTGATTGGCTCAAAATAAATACTGCCGTCATCATAGAAAATACTAACTTAAGTGAGTTTTAGTGTAAACTGAAGTTACAGTGTTTTTTAATACTAGGGGAGTATTAGGACATATTTTTCAATTATCTAGCCTAGAAATTGAATTTGCACAATAAACACATCAAGAATTTAAAACATTGTTGTTCTACATTGTTGTACTTTAAGTTCACTAGGTATTGATTAGTATTTAATGTGATTTGCACTAACCAAACTTGACAAATTGTTGAGATTTTATGCAGATAAACCATGTAAATGTAATTTTGTATGTAAGTGTTAATTACTGTTGTGTTTTGTACTTTGTTTTGATACAAACTGTATATCCTGAAAGTAAGATCTTATTTGAGATCTTTGAGAGAGTAGATAAGTTGAGAGCCTGATTTGTGTTGGGTCTGTTATTTACTGAATTATGAATAACAGTCACAAATTATAATGTTTTTTTAAGACCTGCATGGTAAATTATTTTATACTTAAGTACTTGATAAGTTCCCAACAAAAACTTAAAATTATTTATTTAAATCCTAACTAATAATAAGCATACCTAAACAAAGTACAGCGTGTACAGCACACAATATACTTATATGAAAAATCATATAATAATAAATACTAATACATAAATATTATGGGTCAAGTAGACAGAAAATGTTCCCTTATATTATTTTCCTGAAAACCTCAAATAAAGGGAAATCCCATACAGTGTGAGGTTTTTATTTATTTATTTTCTATTTATATTTTTATATTAGTGTAACTGTCATTCATGAAAAGCATATCCCCTTTTTAAGGATGGGAAATCATCAAAGGCTCACCTCTCAATGTGACTTTAAGTTATCATTTGAATGGTAATCTGTGAACAGCACTTTGGGCCACATTATTGTTTTTTTTTTTTTTTTTTTCTCTGCGTCATAATATATAATGTAGCTGTTTGTTGTTCCTTTTCAATAAAATTAAATAAAAAATAAATAACTACAATCAGGTCAGAAAGTGATAAAAAGTGAGCTGAAATCATTGGCTGCAACCTGTTAGACTGGGAAATGGCTAATTAAAAAAGACAATACAATACTGAATCCTAACAAATAACTCACTGTAAATAATCATAAAATAAAGACTGAACTCCAATTACCTGTACATCAGTCTCTTCTGACTTGCACATTTATTTGAAACAAAATGTTGTTGCTATCCTCCTAGTTGAAGCACAATCACAGCAAATTGTGTTAAAAGAGATATGCNATTTTTTTTTTTTTTTTTTTTTTTTTCTCTGCGTCATAATATATAATGTAGCTGTTTGTTGTTCCTTTTCAATAAAATTAAATAAAAAATAAATAACTACAATCAGGTCAGAAAGTGATAAAAAGTGAGCTGAAATCATTGGCTGCAACCTGTTAGACTGGGAAATGGCTAATTAAAAAAGACAATACAATACTGAATCCTAACAAATAACTCACTGTAAATAATCATAAAATAAAGACTGAACTCCAATTACCTGTACATCAGTCTCTTCTGACTTGCACATTTATTTGAAACAAAATGTTGTTGCTATCCTCCTAGTTGAAGCACAATCACAGCAAATTGTGTTAAAAGAGATATGCATAAGGCGTTTGACTGCTATCTCATCTGATGTTAAGCAATTATAGTTTTGATGATGGAGCATGCTTGCCTCTTGAAAACCCCCAGGTTATGGCTTTCAAGAAACACAGACTCAGAAAGAAAATTCCACTCAAAGCAAAAAAATGGTATTTGCACAATAGACACATTTAAATAAAATATCAGTCGGCTTTCAAGAAATTCTTATAAGAATGACATTGTAATAATAAATCCCATCCAAAATGTTTTCACAACAATGGTTAATGAATCACCTAATCAGTTTTTTTGTAGTACCTTACTTGTTGAGATTTTTATGCCTATGTTCTTTGTCTTTTTGAAGGAACTCCACTCTATTCAATCGCCATGATAATGGTTGGTGCCATGATGGTAACTGAATTTAACAGACTAGACTGGTGTAAATGGCTTACAATTTTGTGGGTTACACAAGCACATACTTCAAATAAGTAGTCAATTGATTGTGATTTAGGGATTGCAATCCAATGTGATATTTGTTGAACTAAGTTCAGTCCAGCACTCCAGCAGGATACCACTGATAGTTTTTTTTTTATATTAATAAATAGGTAATCTTTGTTATGGTATAGGCTACCTTAAAATAATTGGTAAAATAATAAACAGAGTGAATTTTTAAAGTGTGCATGGATTCCCAAATTGGAAACTATGGTGGTTAGCGATAAACACTAAAAGCAGTCTCGAGCCCGATTTTAATGAAAACTAAATTGCATTATTGGATGTTTGAAGAATAGGTGTTCCTAGCCAGGAATTGAACTGGTTGATTTTAAAAAAACAGGCTGTATTATTTACACCATCCCAAAATGTCCATACTAAGGATCAAATTCTGGGTAGAATAAAGAAGTAAAAATGTAATAATATAGCAAACTAAAGGAAAGCTCTGAATTTTAACAAATAATACTGTAACTGATATTTTAAAAAAAAACAATTTATAGATTTTCCGGTCCGATGTTTATGAAAACTAAAAGTGTATCATAGGTTTTTTAAAAATTTAAAAAGTATTTTGTTAAAAATGAGCTCTTTCCTTAAGTTAGCCATGTGTTATAACTTCCCAAAATTAGATCTTTACAAGCTACAATATCGGATGGTTTAATTGAAATTGCTAATTTTAACGAAATACTTTCAAATAAAAAAAATTAACTGATAATTTTTTCAAAAATTGATGTTGGAGTATAAGGCGTGTGTGTGGCAGCCCGAATGGTATTCTTAGCGCATTGTCCCGGAGGTGGGACTCACCAATGTTGATTAGGTGGATGCGGCTGCACGCTAGCGGTCCCTCTTACTTATAGACTTGTGTTTTTGACAATCTATTTGTTTAAATTATATTTTGATTATTGTTATTATTTGACAGTTTTATTATATTTGATTATTATTATTATTTGACTTTTCACGATTAATTTCACGATTAACTTTTATAATATTTTNACCTTCTACACGTGCAGCCTATGGACTAATTTTACATTGCGGGGGTACAGTGCTCTGCGTGTACAGTATAACAATGCGTTTAGGATATTGTTGGGGCTGCCACGCTTTTGTAGTGCTTCCGCTATGTTTGCTGAGGCGCAGACTGATGATTTTTTCGCCATAATCAGAAAAAGGTGCGCCTCGCTCTTAAGGCGTGTGCGTGGCAGCCCGAATGGTATTCTTAGCGCATTGTCCCAGAGGTGGGACTCACCAATGTTGATGAGGTGGATGCGGCTGCACGCTAGCGGTCCCTCTTACTTATAGACTTGTGTTTTTGACAATCTATTTGTTTAAATTATATTTTGATTATTGTTATTATTTGACAGTTTTATTATATTTGATTATTATTATTATTTGACTTTTCACGATTAATTTCACGATTAACTTTTATAATATTTTTAATTTATTGTATTTCTTTAAATTTATTCATATTTATGTTTTTATATTGTTTTTTATGTAATATTATGGATTTTTTATTATTTGCAATAAATTGAATTGAATTGAATTAGTTTTCATTGGTGGATACTTTCGAATGGTGTAATAATACAGGGTGTGTTTTTTCTTCAAAATCAACCTGTTCGGTTCCTGGGCTAGTAATATCGATTTTTCAAAAATCCAATGATGCAGTTTTAGTTTTCATGAAAATTGGGCAAGAGGCTCCTTTGAGTATATTTCCATATTCGTCATACTTTCGCATTTGGCCATCCACACACGCATTAAAAATTCACTCTGTATATTACAACCTAGCACTTCGTCCGCGCGGATTGAGTTAATTTAGGTACTCCACAAACTTCAACGCCCCGTCTACTCCCTTTTAAAGGTTAGTTTTGAAAACCAAGCAAAACGATTTTCATTAAATATCCAGCCATTTTTGCTGCTGATTCTGTGGTCTCTAAACTATCGACCCCGCAACTATCCACCCCGTTCACCTCGTCAGGGGTTGATTGTGCAAAAATTGTCAGATCTGTTTCAATTATCCCACTTTTAGTTTGTTCATACCGATTTCCACGTAAATTGAAGTAAGCAATAATGTCCTGTCCTAAAACTTCATCTCCTCTTTTCGGGGTTTATTTTCGCAAAACCCAAACATTTGTTATCCTTATTTTTTTATCGCAATCATTCAAATTCATCGGACCAAGCATTAAGATTCTCCCCAGTTCGCTCAAACCGCAAATATTTTTCTTACTTAGAGCATTTTTATACCCGTCGTAACTGTTAATCGGAAGGTCTGATTTTAATAATTTAAAGTGCAATTTACATGTACATAAACCTTAATTATCAAATCATTTAACTAGATAAGGATTGACACCATAATCATCACTTTTCCATTCCACCTGGGTTTTGATTGAATAATTTGAACAAAAAGCGGTCATTGTGAATTAACCATAATAATTGGACTTATCCCCTCGCGGATTTTTTTATAGGTTTTATAAGTATTTTCATCACTTTAATAATGTAGCTTTATAATGGCGAAAGAATTTTTAAAATCGGTTGAGTAGTTTTTGAGCCAAATCGTAACAAACAAAATAAATCTTTCCTCTTTATAATAATACTTTAGAATTTCAAAAATAAACAATATCTTATTGCACCTAATCGACTAATATTTAACTGATTAACTACTTATTTATTACATAAAAAGTAAAAATATCAATGTCTTTATCTGAGGTAATTATTATTGATCTTTGTACTGCCCTAATAAGCCTTTAATCAACGACATTTAGAAACAGATATAAGGAACTAAAATTACAGATTGAAAGATTCTAAAAACAAAATGCTGCCCTCCAATGACATTGTCGTCTTTGGTCATCTTAACTCGCTGGGATCAATCCTTTTTCGTCTGCCGCCAAGCCTGCTATCCAACTAAAAAGTTCTAGAAGTATAGAGTCTACATACCTGCGCAATAACATAAAAAAATGTCTACCTACTTGTTCGCTTGAAAGTCATTGTTCATCAAATCCTCAATTTAAACTAGCGCCACGCGGATTTCAACCGACATGATTGGTTGATTCCTGCACGTCTCCGCTCCGCTCGTTTTTGCTTCAGTGGAAGATACACCCTTAAACTGAGAAAATTCAGAATACCTACTGATAAAAGTGAATTTTCACAGATAAAAATATAAACCAGTTTTTCTTCGTCTGGGTATGCCTATATCTACATAGGTTCAGATACCACCTCCTTAATGTTTTCACTCATTTGTCAGAAGTATTGTATGACTGAATCCGTCATGCATAGTAGCTTTACGTACCTTATATGTTTTAGCTTACGGTAGGTACGCAAATGTACAAGGGTGTTAGTATTAATAACAATCTATCCTTGGGGATATGATGACTCCCAATACGTTGGCGGTTTCTAGTGAATGATCGTGACACGTACTATGATTGTACGCAGGCCTATGCCGCATTTACCATAGCCGACCACGAGCGTCGAGTACCTATTGACTATAATGCTTTGCATACGAGACTTCCATTCTAATTAGCTTTGTATGGGTTTATGCGGTCGGTGCGTACTTGTGACACAACCTTCGTATGTAATGTCATCACGTTAGTATAATAAATGCAGAAATTCTTCATCTTTATGATTAACGGTTTTGTTTCGTAACGTTTGGTCGATTTTATAGCGAGTAGCGGACGCATGGTCACCTTTTCGTTCGGTTCCATTCATTTCGAATAAAAAATAAAGACAAAGCAGAAAAATAAACTTGACGAATTAATTTTTTGACCGTACATTTGTACAATGAAAGTTTACTTGGCAGTCATGAAAGGGCCGTGCTTGTACTATGGATGAAGTCTTATCTAAGTATTTACTTAGTGAAGAATAGATGAACCATTCTGTACGACCACCCGGTCGTTGCCTCAATGACTCACTGATGCACGCTGTTAGCTCCGAGTGGAATACAATCATTGCGAACGAATTCAGGTACGAATTTCGATACCGCATTTTTTACTTACAATGTCATCTTTTAGCATTCCTGATATGAATCGAATCTCATTTATATTTCTTTGCTATATTCAAAGCAATAGTAGAACTCCTATTTAATAAAATGTGTATGACGGATCAGATTTTCGTTTCAGTCAAAATTGGGGAAATTTCTTTGTTACATTCGTACAGGTAACCCAATGTTTAACCCATAAGGATTAAGTCTTTCTCAGCGCCGATAAACGGAATTGACACAACAGGGTTCAACAAAGTTGAACAAGTCAGCCCTAAAGGGCAAATATTTCGAAAGAAATATCAATGGTTACCTACTAGTAAGATAATTTTTTTTTACAAAAAAAAAAGAAGGCGGAAGTCGATGTCAAAAAACGAAAAAGCAACCAAAAACAACGACTGCCGACATTAAAGTTATTTTATACTTTTTAGTGTTTTTTATTTGGGAGTCGGTTGTTTTTTTTTGTATTTTTTTTTTATTTTCCACTCTGTAGTGGTGATACTCCACAACTAAATTGGCATTATTCCCATAATGAGTGGTTGCGCTACTTGCCGTTAAGGAGTTACTTTGTGTGACTTCATCGTTCAGTCCAAGTCCAAACCAGCTCATAGTTAAATATTTACTTTGCTTTGGGATTGACTTAAACCTAACAATATGTCACTTTACTAGATTTTATTGATTTTAAGTTGAGGAAGTCACTGCTTTATCTTTGAAGTTCACCTTACAGTGCAAATGCAATATAGCTATGACTAAAGCCAATGCAAAAAGAATCATCAAGATCGGTTAATAAACAATAAAGTTATGCCCGAATAGATAACCCCAAAAACATGTTAATTCAGGTTGACTTTTTTGCATCTGCGTACCCCTTCACAGCGTACCGGCGTGATGTTATGTTATGAACTGGTGTAATCAATAAATAGACATGTAATTTCAGCAATCCCGGGAGATTTGCTATCGTTTATTGAAGAGTTCCGTTGCCTACCTCCGAAATCCTTCATCAGATCATCACCAAATTGAAATGGGGCCAGTTCGGAAAAGTACTCTTCCAAACAAAAAAAAGAATCATCCAAATCGATTGACAATTGGCGAAAATATCGCTGAACAAACATTTGTCCTGGGATCCCAGCATCAGATCCTGACTTATACCTTCCATCATCAGCTCAGCAAGATGAGATGTTGATAACCAGGCACAATTATCTGATTTGCTTTAAAAAGTATATGAAAATATTGTATGTGCCTTTAAAATTTGAGGGTTGCTCTCGATTTTCCTAGGATGCCATCATCATATTCTGACTTGGTGCCAATGGGACCACCTCAGGTGTATAGGCTTTCGAATAAAAAAAGAATCATCAAAATCAATTCATAATTGACGGAATGATCGCATAACAAACACAAAAAAACATAACAAACATACAGACGAATTGAGAACCTCCTCCTTTTGGAAGTCGGTTAAAAAGCACATTTAGGGACTAACCACACTTATTAACGTTTCGTTACACATTGCGTTTAACTTAGTCGACATATATTGAGGTTTGTCATTCTCGCTAGCTTACTTTTTAATTTTGTTTCGCACTTTTATGCTTTTTACTTGTTTAGTTTTAGTGCACTTTGAGTTTTGTTAAAATCTCTCCCATCTACAGCGTTCAGGTGGTTTTATTAGTTGAACGTAGTTATTTATTATCGTTTTACTTTTTAAATTTTGTTCCTTTTATCATATTTTTTTTTTTTCGTGTGTTTAGTCTGTAGTTTTAGTTTTTTATATAGTATATTATTTTATTTCATATATTTAGACTATGATCGATGGTAATTTTGATGACGACTTCTTCTCCTGTTCTTCCTCTTCTAGCAGCTTCCATAGTGCAGCAAGTGGTTCTTCCTCTCCTTTAACTCTTGATGATCAAATTTCCTCTCTGTTCTCCCACTACCCCAATAACCTGAATATAGCTCACATTAATGCCCAGAGTGTTCCTTGCCATTACTCTGATCTTCTGGCTTCCATTAACAGTGCCCATTTAGATGCTTTACTGATCTCCGAGTCCTTTCTGAAACCTTCTCTATTATCTGTTCATTATGCCCTTCCTGGCTTTGTTCTTATTCGTAATGATAGAACGGAGAAGGGCGGTGGTGGTGTTGCCATGTATTTGCGTGCTGGCATATCCTATAAGATTATCAGTGTATCACCCTCTTCCTACTCGGGGTCAGCAGAGCATCTTTTTGTAGAAATATCCTTACACCACGTCAAAATGCTTCTTGGCGTGATGTATAGTCCTAACCTCAATGTCGATTACTTTGATTCTTTTGATTCTCTTTTAAGCGATTTCTGTCCTACTTATGACCACGTGGTCTTGATGGGTGATTTTAATACATGCCTTCTTAAAAATGACTGTCGTACTCACAAACTTGAAGCTCTCTTATCTTCTTTTAACCTCAGTATTCTGCCCCTCACTGCTACTCATCATTTCCCTAATTGCACCCCTTCTCTTTTGGACCTTATGATTGTTTCTAAACCTAATAATGTATCCGTCCACGGTCAGCTTACTGCTTGTTTCTCCTATCACGATTTAATCTTTATGTCATACAAAATTCGCCCCCCTAAGCGCAAGCCGCAATATATTTTCCTACGGAACTACAAGGGCATAGACCTGGAGGCATTGCTGCATGATGCTGGTAGCATTGATTGGACAGAAGTTTTCGAGAGTTCCTCTATCAACGATATGGTTACACTTTTCAACAGTAAAATACTAACTCTATATGATCGACACGCCCCCATTCGTCGAGTCAAAGTAAAGTTTGTTCCGGCTCCCTGGCTCACTCCTGCCATTAAAGATGCGATGGCTAGTAGAGATCGAGCCAAAAGGAGGCTAAAGCGTTGTCCTTCCGAGCGCAACCTGAGTTCTTACAGAGAACTGCGTAATTGCTGCAGTCGTATGTGTAGAGATGCAAAAAGACGCTACTTTCATAATTCTCTTGACAATCGGAACTCCTCTGAAGTCTGGAGGTTTCTGAAAACTGTCGGCATTGGCAAGTCCCCTGTCGTTTCTAGCAAAGACACTGACGTGTGTGCTTTAAACCAATATTTCTCTCTTCCTCCTGTTATTTTGGATCCACACGTCAAATCAGCAACTTTAAATAAGCTTTCCCGCTTGCCATTGCCGCAGTGTTCCTCTTTCGACTTCAGTCCTGTGAGTGAAATTGATGTCAAAAAATCTATTTGCGCTATTTCCTCTTCCGCTGTTGGCAATGATAATCTATGCTCAAGAATGATCTCTCCTATTCTCCCTACTATACTTCCCGTTTTGACCCACATTTTTAACTTTTCCCTGTTTTCTTGCACAGTTCCTGATGCTTGGAAACAAGCCCATATCATCCCGTTACCTAAAATCCCTAAACCGGTCTCTCTGACCGATTTCAGACCAATTTCCATCCTTCCTTATCTCTCTAAAGTTCTTGAGCATATTGTCCATCAGCAACTTTCTCTGTTTCTTTCTAGCAATGATCTCCTTAGTCCTTTCCAATCCGGCTTTCGGCCTGGTCACAGCACTGTCACAGCTCTTTTAAAGGTAACTGATGACATTCGCTGGGCTATGGACCACAAATCTTTGACATTACTTGTACTTCTGGATTTCAGTAGCGCCTTCAACTCTGTTGACTTCGATATCCTTCTTGGGATCCTTAAATCTTTCAATTTCTCTTCTTCCCTTATTAGTTGGTTCGACTCCTATCTTCGAGGCCGCTCGCAGCGGGTGCGCCTTGATGAATCTTCTTCGGATTGGTGCTCCCTTACTGCGGGTGTGCCCCAAGGTGGCGTTCTCTCTCCTCTTCTCTTTTCTATTTTTATTAACTCTATTACTAAAGTTATCTCCTCTAACTTCCATCTCTATGCCGACGACCTGCAGCTTTACCATCACTTTCTGAGGCAAGATGCAGAAGCCGCTATAGCCGCCGTGAACCGTGATCTGATGTTAATTGGGGAGTGGTCGCGGTGCTTTGGGCTGCAAATCAACCCTAAGAAGTCTCAGGCCTTGGTTGTCGGCGGCAGATATATGCGGAACAGGCTGGATATTGCGGCGCTGTCTCCACTCTTGTTGAATGGTGTTCAGATTGAATACGCAAAGTCGGCTAAAAACCTGGGGGTGATCATAGACTCCTATTTATCGTGGACTAACCATATCGCTGAAGTCAGTCGCAAGGTGCACTACACATTTCACTCGCTAAAATGCCTCCAGAGCTTTTTGCCCTTGAACACTAAAATCTCCCTTGCCCAAACTCTCATTCAGCCCATCATAGACTACGCTGATGCCTGCTATTTGGATGCCACCGAGGAGCTTTTAAATAAACTTGAGCGTTTGCAAAATATTTGTATTCGTTTTGTTTTCAACCTCAAAAAATACGATCATGTTTCAGGATTTCGCAAGGTACTCAAGTGGCTCCCTATCCGACTTCGCAGGAACTCTCGGATATTGTGTTTGCTATTTAACATCCTTCACAACCCTAAAACGCCTTCCTATTTGCGTGAACGCTTCTCCTATTCCCGTCCTTCTGATGCGCCTTGCAGGTCGCATCTTAGAAATCTCCTTAAATCCCCTCCCCACTCTACCGATTTTTATTCCTATTCATTTACTGTGCACGCGGTACGGTTGTGGAATGCACTGCCGCCTGACATTAGGGAATGCAAAACTCTTCCAGATTTTAAAAGAAGAGTGAAAGAACACTACCTTTCGGTACCATCATAGTTGCATATTTTAAGTATATGTTATTATTATTCTTATAGTATTATTTAAGTAGTATGTATTAGTATGATATTAATTTTAGTCATATTTATTATAGTATGTTATATTTAAAGTTTTTTTGTCTTTTTATGTTAACATAACTTTTACACACGATGTCTACATATCTTTTATTCGACTCTCCTTTCGCAGGTATGCTGGAAGAGATTTCTTTAGAAATAAGCATCACCTTTGTACCTGTTTTTCTGTTCCCTTCTTCTTATTTGTTTGTTAAATGTGTGTACATAAACTGTTAAATAAATAAATAAATAAATAAGGTCTGTTCAGCAATTGTCCATAGAAAACAACGATTTTGGATGGATAAAAGCTGAACAGAGCTGAATAATGTGTGGTTAGTCCCTTACATTCAAAGACAGTCGAATGGGACCAACACCTCGAAGAGATTCCACAATCTTACGCCTCGTCATTTCTGCCAGACAGGACGTTAAAGATATTTAATTTTCTTTATGCTACAACGACGACATAAACTACCTAATATCACACTGTAGAAACCCAATTCACATTTTTATTTGCGCAATGGTTTGTAATTACGAGTTGTCGTCATGTCGCTCTATGATATTATGACTGTCACGCTATTATTTTGGTTTCGCTTCACAATTATGGCAGTTGATACCCGTAACTGTGCTGATGGATGGCCTCGTTGCACTTGTATCATTTTGTCAAATGAAACACAATTTTCAAATGGCTCTTTTGTTTCAGATAGCATGACGTAGATTATTCTAGCCAGCTTGCTGCCCAGCCAATCGTCTAACGAGTGCATTGTATCGAAGTAAGTTTCACCTGTTTCACTATGTGGTCTTGGCCACATATTGCTTGTACTGCATTCTGTAGATAGAAAGCGTTAACCAGCTATGTTAAATACCATTGCGTTCGGCAGTAGGTCACAGCTATGGTCGACGTCCTGAATTTTTAAGTATTCCATTAAGGCGTTGCTTGCTCCTCCGTCTCAGTTTGTGTGCGCTTTTCTCTCGCTGATTGCGTCTTTATACGTTCTCCTGGCGGTCCTCACCACAAGAGCCGCTGTATCAACGCAGTAAATGCGCCGCTGCGCCCGCCTCGGAGCCTTCCTGTCTCGCTTCAAACATTTAAAACATGATGTGCTAGCACTAAGCTTCTTGCTTCTTCTTGCACACATACGTCGCCTCCCTATAACTTTTATGCCAAAATTAACTATGTTTTTGAAGTCAGTAACATGTTACATACTTAACTTTGTTTAGAATATTGATAATGGTTTCATTGATTCCAAAAGATGCAAATTTTACAAGTTTAACTCTCGAAATTCTCCAGTGTCGGCTATTTCCGACACTGCCTAATAGACTCTTCATAACTTACGGAGATCTACAAGTGTAAACAAAGTATGTAATGCATACCTACGTCTGCTCCAGTTGGTGAATATATTTAGGTTCGGTTTGTTTACAACTTTCATTGCATCCGGTCAGAAATATAGGTTTATATTTGTATAAGTTTCTTCCTTCTGGAAAGCAAGGTAAAAATAGTTACTTGCGAACGATATCGAGTAATGCATCGCTTACAATTAATAATAATCAGAAAATTTACATTATAAGGCAAAAGCGAGCGTTTTGGACACCTTTTTAGTAAGGTCTACACTTATTCTAAGGTCCTAAGATTATGGCTTATGTATGAAAGAAAACATAGCGCAACTGCCCATCTATTAGACTCAATGTTGGTCAGCAATGAAGTAGCCAGTTTTCTAAGCTCGGTTCAAACTTTCACGTCTACTTCTCGCAATAAATGCCATTTAACTACTTAGAACCAGTTTTTTTTCACCGTGCGCCATCGAGGCTTTCGTTTGTTCCTTCGGATCATGTTGCATTCTGTGCTGCAGAGGTTACGCTCCGACTGACGTGTGATGCCGGAGTCGCCGGAAAGTGACCAAAGAAGACTACGGTCGGCAAAGAAGACTTCGGTTACTATTTCGCGGCGACGGACGTACTTGATATAGGAACTTTTCCAAAAGTTACATATTATGCGAATAGAGGAGTCAGACAACTAAAACTTGACACACGCTTTAACAGCGCTACATTGTATGAAGCACGTTTGAATTGAAAATATGCGTCTGATTGTCTTGCGCGTTAGTTAATTACATATTGGTGCGTCGTGTGGGAGGAACAATGACCTTAGGGCGCATGGACAAGGGGGGCGGCTCCGCACTAGAATTGGCGCAGCACCGCGTCAGCAGTAGAGCCGATTGCTTCTAATTAAATTAGGTTGCAAGTGGAACGCGCCTGGCTCACGCAGCCTGACCGCTTTACACACTCTCACTGAACCACTGCTTTACATCTTTACATAGTATAAAATGAAGTCGCTTCCGCTGTCTGTTCGCTTTGATCTTTTAAACTTCTCAACGGATTTTAATGCAGTTTTCAGCAATAGATAGAATGATTCAAGAGGAAGGTTTATATGTATAATTAGTCCCGGAATTCCTACGGGAACGGGAATATGCGCGTACGAAGTTGCGGGATAAGCTAGTAACAAATATTTGATTTGATAAACTACACTGCTATAGAAATGAAACTAAAATGTAGGTATGTGTGTATGTAAATAAAGATAACTTTCCAAGCAGCTGTTTCAAGCGTTAAAATGTAATCCCCTTGTATGGTGCAATAATTTTACAAGTAAAAATACCACTCTACCTTACTGCAGGTTGTATTTGATGCAGGGAGCCTGAGAATGCCCATTAAATAAAATGTTTCAGTTATTTAATGACCGCGGACGGTAAGTATCGTATCGATCCTCGGGTTTTATCGGAGCAGTTCTTAATTTAGCACGCATTTCAACATTTCACTGAATCAAACGATATATTATGTCAGAGTTGTGCTGCATGAGAGGTGTTTTCACGTTAAAAATACCCAAATTATACGTACATTTAACACTGAATTGGTACCATTGACTTGCAAAACTGATTTAGTAAACAATAGCTTGTAATGGCATCTCGCTTTGTCTGAACACCAATGGCGCAACTGTAGTATTGTTTGAGATTATCTCTTCTGTTATGAAATTATAATTAAGTACCTGAAACAGCAATTCAATTCAGATATTTGAAAAAATAACTTCGTCGTTCCTTGTACTAAGAGTAGGTAGAGCGATGTCGATAAAACTGGGGCTACATGACATTTTTCGTGTCAGGTTCGCTATTGCGAGAACCTGCGTGAGGTGAATCGGCTCCCTTGGCGAAGCACACTCGGTGCCAGGCTCCACCGACCCCATGTACGTACGGGTGGTCGATATAGATAGATATAATTATGTCAACTGGCTTCGTGTACCGGAACAGACATTCTGCGAACGACTGGTTACGGTGACGTTTCACTAAACATCGATATCTTACAATCGCATGCTCGACGATCCCGTTTTCGTTGAGAGTGAACGCGTCGTCTGGTCACGGTCATTTGTTGGAGCGCGAATGCCGACGAAGTCCGTGGCGTCACACTTTTCTTTCTCCTCGTCTCTTGAGAACGTGGCGGCCAGACCGGCTGGTTGCATGCCAGCATGGCTGACGATCCCTCTCTCTCGCACTCTCCGTAGTATTGCCCTACTATCACTTCGCCAATGAACGACACCAAATACTACGATATTTGATATTTCTTTCACAAAAAATAATAAAGCTGTTTTTTACCATGACTATTACTTCGATCGGTTACATAAAGCTTTACTTGCGTTCTGTAGTTATGGTGGGTTTTTATTTAATCCGTTTTTTTGAGGTATTTTAAATCTAGTCTACAGTGTCTAAGAACGCAGTGTGGTTTTATAATATTTATTATAATCCTATGCACAGGGTTGGAATGTAAATGTTAGGCACCTTAAAGTATTTTTTTACTTTCAGAGTATTTTAGACAATACTTTTCCAAATAACCACGAAGTACCTACTACGAATTGACAAATCGAAAAGATGAGATGACATAATATGTTCGCTACGTATTCGTATTTTTGGGATTAAAATGAACTGTGCGTCTGGCATAAAGTCCGCGCTGTGTAGCACCTGTAATAAATAAAAATAATATACTAAATACGATAACCCACATAGTTGTAACTCGACTCTAGAAGTTAAGTCACGTCGCGTTATTAAGGAATGTTCATGTTTGGAGCAGCCCGGAGCAGGTGTACATAAGTACATACGCTCAGCGCAGCGTCAGTCAATGCCCAATATTATTGCACAAGAGCTTTAACCTCACGAACTCTATAAATATTCTTTGGTGAACATTTTCTGGCAGTCAATTAAGTAGTAATCGTATTTCAGTTTTTTATTTGTTTGCTTTATGATATATGCGATAGTTAGTGTAGGGTATAATATATTATAATAAGTAGCACTTGGTTGGAAGGTCTCTGAGGTATAGCTTAGCGGCTCTACTCGCCGGTACGAGTACTTGACGAGTCTCGCGTGCCTTCTATGTGAGTCATACTAATGCCTTAGCTTGGTGCTTTTGCATTCCGTTTATTTAATACAATAACATGCAGTATTTGTTCTAGAATTTTTAATTATTTAGGGACTATTGAATGAAGCAGTTTTAATTTATAAATAGATTTTAGTAAGCATTTAATTTTGAATTAAGTACCTACCATTTTATTTTAATCTGAAATGTTAGTAAAACGGCATGTAATTGGTCAGGGTCAGAGCATTAACAGATCGTTCCTCAAATTGCTTTTATGAATCGTAATGCTGTATGGAAGGGAACGTTTTATTTATTTCTTAGTCATATAAAGGTTTTTCCAATAACGCCTCGAATACGGATCCAGAAGACCACCAAAAATTGTCCGAAATTATTTTAATGAATCGTTTGACCACTGCGACATTTTAATAGAACTTAGTATACTGAAGTAGGGGCTTGACATCAGTCACTCTTCGTTGATCTAAAAACTTGTCGTCCATTCGCAACGAGGGCAGCGATGATACAAAAGCCGGTTTTGAAATGTTTAAATGTTTTGCCGCGCTCAAGATAAGGAGCGTCGAGTGACGTCTCTGGGTACACCGAAGCGAGCAAATACGATTATGTGAATTGTGAAGATGAACTTAAATCGCCGTCAATTAGTATTGTTGCGTGACAGGCTAACAGTACTGTCGCATTTCATAACAGACATGGGAGCATTCACATAAGCGGGCCAAGTTCTCAGGCCTGCTCACACAACGTCGCGATCATCAGAGACTTGCAGACATTCGAGTTTCACGATTCCCGTAATCGGAGTTACTCAGTGCACGCAATTACCCTGATAGCGCATCCTCATTTTGTCAAATGCTGTCTTTACCGCTAGAGAGAACATGCATCGTAAGAATAATGCTGATTGTTACGGACTTTATTTTAGATAGCGGTGCTGATTAGGCTTGAGGTAACTGTTAGGTAATGATTTAAACGTTTAACGAAACAGAAAGTGTAAATGCATATCCGAATACCTGAGAAATGGAAATGATCGATGATTTTTTTAGTAGCTTTTTTTTTAAACTTAGCTTCTTTATTAGTATTATTTATTTACTAACGTATTTTCTCCATTTTAAAACCGAAGAATACCCATAATCTTATACCTAAATTATCAAAATTAATACCAAAATATACTTGATCACCGTTAGGGCTGGCAAGTGCACAACGGTGCTTAACAAATACGTGTTGTCGCGTCGCGGATAGGTCCACTTGTTCCGCCCCTATGCACTTGCCGCGGGGGTCGATATGCCCATGGTTTTTGCACCCGCTTTATTATTTTAACTCCACGCGTTCCCACGCTGCACTTATACAGAATTAACCTGTTCAATGAAAACTAGAATGTTTATGTTTACTCATAAATTACGCTGGTGTGCTGCTTCTTGCAGATTCTCATACCACATTGTTAGGTGTTTGTAACTTCCTGGAATTTATGTTTATTATTATTTATGGATTTAGTTCACAGTGCGAAAATATTTTGCAACGGTAATTCTCAAACATACATGCACTGAAAGTACAACCTGGAACTATTTTATGACTGCAAATATTTGATAAGCATCAACAGAATCGAGCCATGTCAATAACCCTTGTACTTAGTCGTATGACGGACAATTCGGCGGATCACCTCCTGGTGAGTCGCAGGAAGAGGCAAGGTCGGCGTTCAAGCGTGAAGTTCCGGCATCATAGACGAATACATACTTTGTGTTTACGGCCCTCAATTCGTACTAAGCAAACAAAGTCACCAATACTATCGGAAATATCCGAGGTTTCTTTTCGCGTGACATCTAAACTTGGAAGTTTCTTTGCATGTTATAAATACTTGAAAAGTAATACGTTGCCTAAGTAACAGTTGTCGATGCGTATTTATTTTTTTCTAAGTCAACGATCTGTTTTGAATGGGCCGCAGTTCCACGCTCTGTCCAAGTGTAGTACGCTGCATTCAGCCAAAGCGGAAGCGAGCCGAACCATAACAACGTTGACGGCTGTTTCGGTTTCTGACAGTTAACACTAATAAACTGGTTCAGATGAAAACTGAGATGAAATAGGAACATGTTTCTCTGTAATTCTAAACTTAAGCGAACACCGGTTATGGTGTTAGTTACTATTGTAGGGCTGCCTGGCCTGCCTCTGTCTATGTTTTGAAAAATAGCATGTTATTAATGTAGGTGCCTAGTGCATACGTGTATCGGGAAAATTACGACTTTTTTTCTACGACTTATACATATATGTATGTCATCGGAAAATCGCAGACTCCGTAAGATTGCAATAAATCGGATAGTAAAGAATCAGAAAATTAATTAGATTATAATTTCTCGATATATTATGAAAAAATCGTTTAGTATGCTATAAATCCACTCCAAATTCAATAGTTTCCAATATATCCGTGTCTTATATAAGAAAAACAGTTCAGAATTTCACGCGATATTTTACAATGTTACGGCGTTTGCAATTTTTCTTTGACATATATATATTTTTATGGCAATTTAGGGCCGACAGGCACGGCCTGTATTAGCTGGCATGACCCTAAATGCTTATTGCTTAACTTTATGTCTAGGTAAGGGAACCACGCCTAATATTAACACACTTCATGCCACTAAAACCACGTTTTTCACAGATTAGCAGCCCTAATGAAATCTTCTTAACAATAATGCAAATAGAAAGCAAAGTTTATCCGTAAAAAATAGGTAGTTTTTTTATCTTGTCGCCTAACTTTAACTACTGTTTCCAGTGAAGTTTGGTAAAAGGTATTGTTTGGTTTGACACAAATTGATAAAGGAAAGATTTTGAAAACTGACGAAGGTTTAAACGACTTGACTGTACATAACATTTATTTAACGTTTTTTCGAATCTGTACTAAAGCTGAAGAGGTTGTTTGTTTGAACGCGCTAATCTTTGGAACTACCAGCCGGATTCTTTTTGTATATGATGTGGCATTAGCCACATTCATAAGGAAGGCTATAGGCTATATAGATATTTAGAAAAAAACCGTATATGCGCTAACGAAGTCGCGGGCAAAAGCTATTAGATTATAAGTTTATAACACAGCTGGAGTGAAGTTCTGCCAAAGCATGCAATGTGAAAATCATCAATTAATGGTATTGGTAGAGTTAAAAAAGTTTAACCCACGGGTTGTTTGTTAGAAATCACACGTTTGCTTACCTTTTAAGGAGAGAGAAAATTTACGGGCATTGGTGATCGTTCGTTTCATGACCGCCGGGGCCATATGTTTACGATATAAATACCTACAGTGATGCGTGTGTACTGGCTCGTGATGAATGCCAGAAACCGCCCACAACGACTACATTTTTCATTGAAACTAAATAATAATAAATCCATTATTAGATTTTGGCTAGACGCAGATGCAATTAAAAGTAATCGCCAATTAAAGCGATATCTTTTCGTAATAGAAAGTTACCTGACAACCTTAGCCGCATGACCTAGATTCATGATCACCATTGAATGGTTACCATAGCCACTGTGTTTGTTTGATTCAATACTAATGTTTACTATACATAAACGAAATGCGTTGCTGAAGCAGTCGGCGCATTGTGTACGTAAGATTGTAACATTAACGTTACATCAATCAAAATAGTGAAAAGAGTATGACGCTTGATCGGAACTGCGCTATTACCTGAATCATTGTGCTTTCAGAAAGCGTATAGCTCAACTGATGAGTTTTTCGCGGTTGTATTTGGGTCTTATACGAGTGTTCTATATCTGTAAGGTGCCATATTTATTTAACAAATTATCGCTGTTGGACTATTGATAAGGACGACTCGTTTGGGTGCGGTTAATTGTTGACATTCCTTTTTGTGGTGACACAATAAAACCAATCACAAATGTTTTATTTAAAGTTTTTTTTTACTAAATAAATATATATATTTAAAATAATTTCTGTTAAAGACATGATGAAACTCGAGTTCAGACTGTAATTAAGATAGGCTTTAAAGTAGGTAACCTAATTATTAAATCGTTACTGTGGTCAGCGTGATAAACTTTTAGTAGGTAATTAAAAATTACGATGACATTAGGTCGCATAATGAGAGATATGAACGTGATAGTTCATTTGATTGTTTGTGTCATGCTAATTAATTTTATGCTGTTACAGTGAGAATTAATTGTAGTCAATAAAATAATGTACTTTATTGCGAGCCGCACACCTACCTAACTGTTCATCATGACTGACATGACAGTTTCTTGTAACCAATGGGTTTAACCGTCGCAGTAATGTGATAAAATTTGTTTTTTTCTCTCCTAAGAGTAATAGCAGAATAGCAACAGGATATTACCAAATACCAATAAATACTCCTGAATTTCTGATACATTTCTTTCTAGATCTATATATTTATTAATGTACAGTCAAGGAAATTTATTTTTCAGCAGATTGACTTATACTGCCTCCAATCACAAAATCATTCTGATTGAAAGTCAAGCTGCTAAACAAATACATATACGACTGTACGTTTCCCTAACTAAACATTTGGTCTTACATTTATTTTTTTCCCTCAGAAACACTGTCTTTTGGCCCTTGTTTAACGATCTAATGAATCTTTTTCTGACGTTCCAGGCTGACTGATGCGGTGACACAATGGACGCGGCGGACAAGCGAATGCTGGAGCGAGAGGCGCTCCGCAACATGATCCAGCAGTGGAACGCCAATCGCCTTGATCTGTTCGCGCTCAGTGAACCCAATGAGGTACCATTACATTTTACACCTTATCTGCCCACTGTAAAGTCTAGATTGCCTTTTGTTTAGCTCGCTGAACTTACGACTTATTAAATGTAACGGCAACGTTTAACGTTAACATCAATATTATTAATCAACAATGATACCTATTTTTATTTCTGCTCATAGCCTTGTTTTTAAATTAGTCATGATCAACTAGTCTCTCTTATGAGAGTACGTATCTATAGGACTGTGTAACTACAATCTATGACCATGTACATGCAGGCAGCATCATGAATGATCATGTTCTCTGATGTCGCTTCTAGCTACCATGAATGATGAATTATTTTATTTGTGCTAGTGATTAATATGGTTCAGTTTAAGGAATTTAGATAAGATTCTAGATAAATAATACTACGGTCAATAACCACGTGGAATAGCAACATAATTATCTATAACGCCTTTGACGAAAGTAGTCTCACGTATAGGATAGGATATAAGTAATCGTATTTGTGACGTCATTCTATACACAATTGATCCTCGCTAATCCCGGAAGCAATCCTACTTATCGACATCACGGAAAAGCAATAATAGGCCTTCACACGTCCACAGTTAATTTACTTTTACTAGCTAATTATACAACAATCAAAGAAGCAAGCAAAAAAACAAGCAATTATCAACTTTTGCCCGCGACTTCCGTTTTGTCCCTTTCCCGTAGGAATTTCGGGAAATCCTCTCTTAGTGCTCTCCTACACTCCCCAAGGAACTACATGCCAAATTTCAGCTTTCTACGAGCAGTAGTTTCGGCTGTGCTTTGTCTGTCAGCCAACCAGCAATCAGTAACGGAATAATTTCGGATTACTTTAATGAGCAGTTTTATCAATCCTAACCTTATCTTGCTGCTATTATTATTTTATAGACGTACGCGTAATAATAGTTTGGATATTTGTTTATCAATCGCGCCTCAACGGCTGAAACACAAGTAAAACACAAGTCGTTGAGCTCCTTATTGGTTCTAAGTTGAGCTACTCGACAACTGACTAAGGCTTGCACATACTGGAAATGTTCATTCAAATCTATGTGGTTCTTTCCTCAAAAGACCATTTCAGACACAGATCTGCATGGTCCTCATATAACGTATTGTGAATGTGAAGACCATGTAGATCGCAATATTAGGGGTTCATTTTATGTTAGTCTGGCAGTTTGAGTTCTTTATGCGCTACCCAAATGTCCTTACTTTGGTATTGTTCGTCAAATCGTTGAGCTCCTTAAAGTTCTAAGTTTGAGCTACACGATAACTGACAAATGTTTGCACTGTCTGGACAGGTCCACTCAAATCTGTGTGGTACTTTCCTCAAAAGACCACTTCAGACACTAATCTATATGGTTCTCATATGATTTAATCAGTACGACTGTATGGACTTTAAAAGAGACTTTGACCTCTGAGTTTGTTTCGGTGTTTCTTTTCAGGACAGTCAGCTAGGAAACATTGGCTTCTTCTAGTTTAAAAATGATCAAAAAAGATTGACGTGTAAAAGTGTTATGTTTAACCTACTTGTAAAATAAATACCATTTATCATTTAACCGTGATTAGGATACTTTTTATTCTGGTAATAAGTGTTTTTGTGAAAATTTTCGACTTGCTAGGGGCGAAATCGCTGGCAAACGATAGTGAGCAAAAATATTGATGATCTAGTACTAGTAGTAGTATAATGTTTTCTTTAATATTTCTCAAATTTTAACTACCTACCTACTCTGCATATTTCTTCCAATCAGAATTTCTTTCAACCTAGTTTTCTTGGCCGATTGCCAGGTCTCGAGTTGTTAAAAGGGATTTGAGTACATGATTAATAACTGCATGCATAGATAAGAAATTATTTAGACTGGCGTCTGCAAACCTGGAGAACGTTGGGTTATTGTAATCAGTGTACGGTGAAGGAACGAAAATCGCAAATATTTTTAAACGCATTCCTTTCCCACATAAATTACGCATGAAAACTGTCATCTTAAATCAAAATGTTGGTAATAATACGGTCCAAGAATAAAATAATGAACCAAAGGTGCTTAACATACATATATTTTCCTTGAATGTACATTAACAGGGGCAGCATCACTATGTGTAAACTAATTTAATCCTTTAGTCCCCTCTAATCTGGCTAACCAGATTAGAAATGCTGAGTTTACACAACAAAGCTAAAATGACCCTTGTTTCTAACTTTGTAAAGCGTGTGTCATGCAAATATGTTTGATAAATATTTTACGGAGATAAAACTGGCGCTGTGAAACAATTTTATCGTTCAAAGAACCGAACGAGATAATTTCGTTTCCATTTCATTGTTTTCATAATTGAATTAATCGAGGGTTCAATTCCCGCGAAGTATAAATATTTGTTTAACCTACAGATAGTTGTTCCGACTTCCGGGACTAGATGTTTGTGCATGTTATTTGTGTTGGACCGGTTGCAGACCAAGATTATTTATTTGTGTTACTTGGACCGGTTGCAGACTACGATTGTATACCTACTTGAATGAAAAAATTACTTCAGCTATGCGAGTTGGCTTACTTGGCTTAGGTCTCAGTAGAAGTCGCATACGTTCCCGCGATCCCCGGCGTAGGTGGGAGATGGAACACCGGGGTGGTTTTAGTCAGTAAGAGTCTGACAGACCCCTCCACCCGCCCCAGGGTGGAGGATTTCCATGAGGATTTCCACCCGAGATCAAAAAAAAAAAGGTCTCAGTATGTAACTGCGGTAAACGGCAAGAATTTATCTGGTGTGAAGCAAAATTGATCTAATTTTAACGTTTTCCTTTTCAGAATCTGGAGTTCCACGGTGTTATGCGGTTCTATTTCCAAGATTCGGGTCAGAAGATAGCAACAAAATGTATTCGTGTCGCCTCCGACGCCACTGTGAGCGATGTCATAGGTGAGCCGTCATTGCCTATTAACGTTGTACCTAATGTACTTTTACGACGAGACGATTTCACTCAATGGCCCCTAGGGAAACTCTCATGACTAACTTACTGTGGTTTTCTTTGAAGTGAGCCAAATTGTTCTTTTATGTTTTTTGCTGACGAAGTTTTGACTGTCATGATTTTTTTATTTTGAAAGTTTGTTATCTTACGACGGACGCGTTGAAGTATTTAAATTCTCATGTTTCAGCCTGTTTTATCTTCAAATTGTGCATATTTTCCTTCCGTCTGGACGCTTTATTATATCGGCATTCAATCTTGCTACAATAAATAAACTCAAATATTGTTAACTTAGCTCTACTATTTCCTATTCTTATCTCGAGGCTATCACAGCACTTTATTATTCTTATGTGGGCGAAAGCAAATAATTTCTTCATGATTTATTATTATTTACTTGATACAATTTAGTATTTTAATAGAAAATCAAATAAATTCATCTAGAATCTGCGTGTTACAATTTATAATTAGCTCTTCGCTCCTCGCCTCAGGTATGTAGAAATAATTGGAGAGTTGTTTGAATGTAATATGTATAAGTCACCAGAAGGCAGTTATTATGAGCGGAGTGCAGCCGCCTGGTCACCTCCTTACATACCGACATACTAGATAATTAACGAGTCTGTACAACCGGATAAAGGCGTTGATAACTTGCTATTACAAAATATAAACAACTTGGGAGTATGTTGCTAACCCACATCTGCGGAATGTTAAGTTTCCGCACATACAACTTCCTCTCAACTGATATGATCGGGCGGAGATGATAGAGAGGAACTTACCTTAGCTTTTCAGTTGATCTCGTTGTTAGATGACAACGAGAACAACTCATTCATTTGTTAGAAGCTTTTCTTTGAGAACACTGCTGAGATAACGGCAGAAATAAATTGTACGTGGAAGACATAATGTGCCCACTAGAAACCCTAAAACTATAGGTCGATGATCACATTAAGGAAACTTACAAGTTTCCAGGATTCTTTTCGCTTTTATCTCAAAATGTTTGTTAAGGCTTTCAAAAAAACTATAAACATCTAATTTTTCTTTCAACAGAGACGTTAATCGAGAAGTTCCGTCCGGATATGCGTATGCTGTCCCTCGGCTCCTACTCCTTGTGGGAGACGCACGGGCCTGATGATGAGCGCAAACTGGAGCCCCATGAGAAGCCGCTACTGGTGCAGCTCAACTGGCATGCTGATGATAGAGAGGGACGCTTCCTACTTAAGTGCCTTAGCAACAACGAGGTAACGTAATTTGTTTCGGTATGGGGTCGTCCATTAATCACATGAGGTTTTGAGGGGGTTGAGAAAAAATCACGAAATATCACAAGGAGGGAGATTTAACGTGTATTTATTTTTTCGTTGAACGCTAATTTTCCAGAATTGAATTAGATTATCCCTGTATTGAAAGATGATTTATTCTGATTTTTTTAACTACTTTTTAAAATTCACCGGGAGAGGGAGGGACAAAAAATTTGCTAAAAACTGCGTATTGTAGGCAACTGCTCCGTTGGTCTTACAGTCGCAAGCCGGACCGCTGAGTGTGGTCCTAGACTCGATTGGATTTTTCCCCTGTGCCTCGGAAAGCACCTCTCGATCTCTCTCCGGTGGTGTTGGATTGCCGTCCCATCGGACTGTGAGAGTGTTGGAAGTTTAAGTGTATGTGTTTGCGCATACACTAATACACTATAAGTAATATGTCCTGCGCCGATGGCTAATGTCCGTTGAGATTAGCCGCTATAGCCGAAATCGGTAATTCGCGATGAGCTCCTGCATTCTAAAATACACACGCGGAGCTGTAGCGTAAAATTAAAAGGCACCTATTTAACTTATCGAGCAGAACTGTAGCGTCAAATTAAAAGACACCTATTTAACTTATCGAGCAAATATATCACTAAAATAAACACCACCTTCAGTGAGTTCACCATGGGGGTGCTGGGTGCCCACGGTGATACCCCAGGGTAGGTAAAAATATAGCTTCATGTTTTTGACGGACTGACTTTGACAATTCAAAAGTACCTGATAATGGTTTATTTGAAATAAATGCTTTGACTTTGACTTTTAGGTGGTGTTATTTTCGTGGCTAGACAGACTTTTTAGGTCCAGACTCAGGTTGTGTTATGTGGGAGTGGCTTACGCAGTTCAAATGTAGAAAGCAACTCTTTATCAGAGTAGCTAGTAATCACTTCTTTGTCTGATCATTATCACTGTAATCATAATGTAATGACTGTCAGCAGAACATTTATCAACAAACGTCTATTGTTCTCAGGTCCCATTGTCGGCAGTGAACGACAAAGGAGATCAAAACTTCAAACGAAAACTATCGAAACGAGAGAAGAAAGAACTGAAGAAAAAGGAAAAACTATCGAGACTCAAATCCGACACCAACGATGAAAACAGACCAGTCGCTGAGAAACTTTATACAGGTTGCTTTTTGTTAACGTCCTTATTTTAAAAGAATAGTTCTTCCCTAAATCAAAGAACCTAATAGGAGTGATTTCGAACCAGTCTTTGTTTCTGTCACTGTTCAAACAGACGGGAGTGAATCTCGCACCGTAACTATATAAATAAATACTCAGACATAGCCGTCGTGATCAGGGTCCGACGGTTGTTTTAATAACTAGGAAGATACGATAGATGTGGAAAGTGGGTAGGTAGACCTTCGACCGTATTGGCACATAATACGAGAAATAGTTATGCGGAAATTCGCACCAGTGAGAACAACAAGTACAATCGGCGCTACAGAATTTAGCCCCGCATCCTGCGCGGAATTCACTTCAGTTTCAACAGAGCGCAAAGTTAGAAATTGTCGCAAGACTTGTCTTTCATACGTACCATATGAGATCGAGTCTCGAAATAAAGCGAATAAAGTGTCCTACCGTAAAATCTAAAAGTATTGAAATTTAACTTTGAATTTGAATGTGTATCAAAAAATCTTCTCGGCAAGTTGCGACGCTCGAAAAATAAATAATCTTGTATTATTAAGTGTAATCAAGTTGTGATTCACTTGTTTATGATGTGTGTCAGAAGACAACTTGTTATTTCTTTTGTCCTGCAAGGACAATACGTTAGTGACACACATTGTTATTTATACAAAGACGAATACTTACCTAATTCCTGCTTAGGTTTGTTTGATCTGTGTGTGTGCCACAAACCACAAAGTAGTACGGTAATTCTAATTTGGCAAATACTTTAATTTAATTGTTTTCATAAAATTATCGGTCCCAGATGGCTTACAAATACCTGTTACACGCCTTTGTTTTTCAGACTGAAAAAGACCGCAGTTTAATGTTTTTGTATCATCTTAATTCACGTCATCTCATATCATCAGTTTCCGGAGGAGAGGTTACTTTCATAATAAAAACCGAGCAAAACAAAGGAAATTTGAAAGATTTATGTAAGCCTTTCAGAAGGCATATATATACCTACAATTGCAATGCCTGCCTCCCTGTCCGTAAGATCACATACTCTGAAGAACTAGTTGATGTGATTATTTAGTGAAGATCATTCTTTAACCTTTTGAACGCCATTGTCACGTATACATGACAAGCAAACGCGTGCCCTATACGCCAAACGTCATAAATATGTGACAAAAAGTACGGCGACTTTGTGGCTTGGCGTTAGGGGCACGTCGATGCGTTTATGCTCTGGCGTTCAATAGGTTAAATAGTATGAGTCGCTGTCGGCCTCTGTGTGTCTCAGCTAACTTCTTCTTAACCACGCGACAGATTTTGCTACAGTTTTCACTAACAGAAAGAGCGATAGACGAAAAAGGCTTGTCTTCAACCTTCAACTCAAAGTAATTAAAACAATGCTTATTCGCACAGAACTGCCAGAGACGTCGTTCATGCGCAGCATCAGTAACCCAGAGGCGGTGATGCGGCGACGGAGACAGCAGAAGCTCGGCCGCAAGCTGCAGCAGTTCAAGTCTAAGGATGGGGGACCTGATACAGGTAACAATGTCTTAACATGAAAAATGTTTGCTTAGTGGGGTCTGATGGTCGCAAGCTCTACAGGAATTGATCTCAGGACCTCATGTGTAGTAGAGCATGAGGTCTTGAGTTCGATTCCCGGGAGAGTCCTTGGGTTTTTCAGTAGTAGCCTAGTCTGGATTTGTGTCTGGTTGATGGCAATATACTCGTCCGGAATTAAACTTTATCGGTAAAAGGGGGGGGAACTATATGCCCATATACCTCTTTAACTCTTCGGATAATGCAATGGTTATGTTACGTGATTGTTTAGAAAACTGTTCTTAAATAGTGTATGTTACAGCAAATTGACGCTTTCACCTATCTGCTCAACAGTTAATTTCCTTGACTGCATTCATCAATTAAGTATGAACGCTCATTGCTGTTGCTTAAATGTTACTTTTTCTTGTCGTGGAATTCTTGATAAATACCGGAATGTATGTCCTTCCTGCCAGGGTTGCGGAATTTGTTCGAAAGAGTCACCGCGGCCCTGGAACGCAAAGGGCTTTAGAAGGAACACGGATGGGTTTTAGTCAGTAAGAGTCTGACACGCCCTTCCGCTCCACCCAGAGCGGAAGAAGTCATTTGATGATTTCCCATCCTTTAAAAAAAAAAAATGTCCTTCACTTGGAGCTCATCTAGAGGTACAATAAGAAGACCATTTGAAATATATCTGAAAAGAAAAGTACCCACATCGTACAAAGTACACACGTCAGCATGAACTTGACATTTGAACTTGCGATGGTGACGTGGAGTATTTCTCAACATCTGCCTCACGGCTAATAACACGCATTAGTAAGTAGTTAATAGAAAGAATTGTTTGATGAGTCACTAGAAGAGACACGCGACTTGTGTCTAATCGTCTAATAGACAGCTCACGCATGTTCAATTAATTTCGAACTTCCGTTGGACACGTCTTCCTTGAATTTCGCAGAACTATATATTTTACTATACAGTTCAGAACCTAAGCGATCGTCCGTTGTTTCACTTTCAAAATCAAAAGTCATTTATTCAAATTAGGCTGAGTGCCAGCACTTTTTGAACGTCACCGTCACCACTTCCTAGTGTTATAGCTGGGAAGAAGAAGTGACGCAACAAACTCCTCAGCAAAATCTGTCTGTTAAGTTTTAAAAACTCATGACCTTTCTACTCAACAATATTTAAGGATATTTTAAGATCAATTCTTAAAATATCCTTAAATATTGTTGAGTAGAAAGGTATTGCGTGACATCTTAATTTATAATCCATCGCAAAAAATGCAATGCAGAAAGAGAAGTAAAATAACGGTGATCACCATGGTAATCAAAGTTTGTTGTTCTGTTACTAGTAGAAAAGAAGGCCTTTCAGTAGTAGTGGAACTCTTGAGAGAGGATCATGTTGTTGTTGTGAAGTACTACATCCATTCCGATTTCTACCGTCAAACACCGTTACAGTATTCCACTTCAGAGTTCCAGGCACTTAAGACTTCACCTTTGTCTCTAGACTGGCAAAGCACCCGTGATGATGTGACCCCACTAGCATCACAAGTGTCCAAAAGCGGTGATGACCACTTCCATCATCAGATTGTTTGCCATTCGCTAACATAAAAACAAGTCAGTGCCGTGACGTAATTTTGCCTAACATCAATCTTTGAGAAAGATGTGGTCTCCCAACAACATTATTTGATTTCTTATTGCATCTTTGTTTACTCAGGTGGTACCCTCAGGGTATACGGTTCAATACTGCGGCCCGACGTGTCGTACGTCACGTTACTGCTGTCAGTGAACGACTCCGCCGCCACCGTCCTTCGGGAGACGCTGGACAAGTACGGCATGTCGTACCAGGATCCGCAGCAGTTCTGTATTGTGCAGGTAAGGATACTGTTGTTATTACTTAAGCCAATACTATTCCACGCTGTAGCAAAGGACAGAGAAAAGTGGAAGAAAGGCAGCTAGGCCTTTGCCCTGCAGTGGGATACCACAGGTTCCATGGCCGTGCAATAGGCTACAGTAAGGGTAGGCTAGCCCATACATAATGCTCAAAAAAAAAAAACTCACTACATTATTCAGGGTTGAGATCACGATACTGACGATGTGAATTTTCGTCATTATGTTTGGGCTGGCCTACCCTTACTGTAGCCTACTGCACGCGCATGACAGGTTCATAATTAATAATGCTGTCCTGCTGCTTTGTAAAGACTCCCCCAAGTTCTTCTTGGAAGTAATCGAAGCTTCAAACTTCTAGGAGGTAAAGAAGAACTTCTTCTCTCACTTCTTCTTTGTAGGCGGGTCTCGGAGGCGCAGTCAAATTGAGATTACTATGATAGCTCGTTTATATTTTGGCATCTCCCTAGAATGCGATTTGTCGACGTCCTGTCAGCACCCTGTCATTTTTATCACCATCATCTTGGTAAATTGACATCATCTGGGCATGGGGCCAAATTAACTCAATGATAACTCCGTTACGCTAACGTTACTTAGTATTGAATGTGTATACTACAAGTGCGTTAGACATATTACTGATTAAATCCTCGATTATCCATCGTCGTCGCTTACCATCAGGTGAGATAGTGAAACCATTAAGTGGTCAAACGAGAGTCTATTCATAAATAAAATTGATCGCGCAGTGTTAAACGAACCCTGTTCAATATTTTAATTAATCTAGTAAACAATGCCTATCCGGAAACAGTGAAACAGGCCCTTAGAGATTAAAATTGGTATTAATGACAATAAACATTATTGTGGGGATGGATGCCGTGACTAAAACAAGGCCGTTACCGTTAGGGACGCAAAATTTATTAATGCTTCTGCCTCTTTGAGTTATTAAGTTTCCGACATCGATAATACTTGCTTCCGCCAAATTCATCAAATACTATGGTCACATGTGTGCAAAAATCAACATATTTTCTGCTTTTAGGAGGACAAAACTGACAATTCAGAATACATATTGGAAGACGACGAGTGCCCGCTTGCCCTGATGAACATGACAAGAAGTAAGTGCTGCATGCTTTCTATTACACTCGGAATCTTTGATTGAAACAACACCGCTCAAGGCATTTTGACTAACGTTAGCGCAAAAATACTGAACAAGTATATTATTGTAGGTGAGCTATGTAATGGGGCGCTATGACAATTCTATTTGAATAATGGAGTTTCTTCTCCATAAGAATCTACTTTTTGCGAATGGACAACTAGAGTCATTAATATTTTAATTTCAAACTGTAAATTTGACGTTCAAAGGTGCCTTTTAATGGACTAGTTGAAATAAATGAATTGACTTTGACTTTGAATATTGTGAGAGGTATCGTAGATCGCCTAAAGTGTAATACAGTCAGTTCGCTCCGCGACAAAGACTCTATCCAACGCCATTACAAAAAATACCGCCAATTTTCGACTTGATCAATGCTGTTTGCTAATCGTCGATATATTTGGATTCGAGTGGAATTCGAACGTTGGGATGTGGGTATGACAGGTAAAGTTTGTGGTTCGAAAACTTGGTAATGATTTAAGTTTCATAATTAAACTGAACATGATTCCTGTCCCAGGTATCGATTTCAAGTCGAAAATGTAATAAGTCATTTAAACATTGCCTGAAAGGCGATTCCTTAATTAAGTTATCAAGTAAACAATACGTAAGCATTTATTGAGGCTCATCCCGTTATTATTAGCCTTTCATCAAAATCTCTTCGGTTTGCCGAAGGCGCAATTAAAAACACACACTAAAACAAAGACTAAAATAAACAGTAAATTTTGTGCAAACACAAAATTTACTGTTTATTTTAGTCGTAATTTGCTTGCGCCTGTCTATGTTTTTATTTAATGAACAAACTTAAAACGAAAATACTGATATACTCTGCATACTTTGAGATGAATGACTAAACTTCAACCGCAACTACTTTCGTCATGAACTAACACTATTCTCAAAAATCATAACGACCGACTCTTACACAAAGGTTAGTCTTAAACTAAAATATTAATATCGCAGTATTAAGTATATTTGCAAGAACTACAAATTCCAAATGCTTTTGTTAGGTCTGGTATGCATTTGATAAGTTTTAGTTTCAAGTTCGTGTATATATACTACCGTTTGCAGACTATGCGACGTCGCGTGCCAGATTATAGGTAAATTGTGCCCATAAATGTTGACAGCATTGACTACCGATTAGGTGAAATTGTCTTTTTTATTAACTGAGAAAATTTGATTAATGGCTTTTAGTCGCTGGTTGGTTCTTACGGCTCGGTGCCTCCGTCGCATAATGTGATAGCTTAGGGTTGGCGCACTGGCGCGAACTAGCTGGCTTGGTTACTTGCCGATACGTAAGCGGAGTAAGATCGTCGTTACAATTTACGACATGAAGTAAAAAATAAGAGACACTGGAAAGGATTCTATAAATCTATCAACTCACCCTTTCCGCAATTAGCAAACCTACTACGAAGAAAAAGAAGCAAACTGAATTCCATCAGGCCATCATTAAGACGGCTGAATGAATGGATTAAAATATTTATTTAACTATTTTTTTGACGTGACAACGTCTAATAAATCGATGAACGCCGGCTGCACGCACGGAAGACTCATTGTAACGTTAAGCTCATTTCATCAATGTTTTGTTATGACGTTGTCACGTTTAAACTATAGTCCGTAAACCGATTTTACAGACAACCAAATATTTCACCTGGCATATTACTTTCACGCCAAAAGAAGTCGTCACACATTTTTAGAGCATAAGGAAAATTCCTGCTACGTAAGCTATAAGCAAGCTTGAAGCTGCAGAGAACAGCGTTGTTTAGTTTCCGTGTAAAGTGAAAATGAGATGACAGCGCATGAGCCACTTGACCCATATGCCTGGCTGGAGTATAGACACACTATGTTCTAGAAAAATACAATGTGGAAGAACTTGTTTCTGGGTTTTGTTTAGTTTGGTCAGTGGTGTATAGGTTCTAGAATCTTTGTTTAGACAGGTTCGAGTTATTGGATGTTAGTATGTTCCACATATAAGAACTCTAGTATTTTAGATTTATGTAAATTTGTATTGCGACAAAAACTAGGCCTTACTAATCCTGAAAGGATAACGTGATTATACCAGGTATTTGTTCGTACCTGAAGCTAAAATTAACTTTGACCCCATTTATCGACATTTTTCGTAAAGGTCTCACAAAAATTCCATAAAGAATTCGAGATTCTCTTACGAAAAAAATATTCCTGTTACCAATTTCGTATATGTGAAGGTAACATTGGATCGGATCACGTTTCTGTTTTATAGTAACATCATAATCATATTTGAACTTTGAAGCACTCGGATATAGAGCATTTGAGATGTTAAGCATCGTATTCGCGGAAAAAAAGAGGATGAAAGAAATTATTTGAAACTGCCGCCCGCCCCGGCTGCGCCCGGATATTAATGTTTTTTCAAAATTTTCTTTCATAAGAACCTTCTCCTGACAATAACAAACACAACAAAAAGAATTAGCGAAATTGGTCCAGCCGTTCTCGAGTTTTGCGCTTAGCAACACATTTAGCGATTCATTTTTAGATACTTGAAGATTATCCTACCTACCTTTTACTTTGTAAATAATTAAACAAGTCTATCAGGCAAACATGAATCAGTATTTTGTCGAATAATTTCTGAGATAATTAAAACAAAGCTGTATGGATAGCGGTCGTCGAAAGAGTTTTACCCTCGACTATCTCGGATCGTAAAAGTTATTCTGATGTTAGAAGTCATTAGAAGTTGAGAAAACTCGATTTAAATTCTAATCATACTTATTTCACTAGCTTTTGGCAATGTTATCCTCCTTAAAGTCTACGGGAACGTCACATCAGGATAAAAAGATAACCCTGGCTGTACAGTCACGCAGATGGGTGAATTAAATATACGGTGTATACTTACTGGATGCTCACAAGTTGTCCTTTGCCTTTCCTTCCTAAAACAAGACTAACAAGACCTTTATTAGACTCACTCATGTTAAAAAAGCGACATTGACCGCTGAGGCACAAAGAAAATTTCATCCTATTTCTTTTTCGCCAATAAAATACGAGTACCAGCAGTGAAAACAAAAATAATAACTTACTAAAAATTGTTTTCGCGACATCCAATCTCGTCGTTCGTCCCGACGACATTTCAATCGCCGTATATGTCCGCGGCTACAAAATGGTAACTCTCGCAGAATAGAAGCAGAGCAAGCTCGCTCACTTTTCGTTCTCAGAGCAATGGTTGCATACGAATCTTGTGCTTATTGTAGAAGTATAATGTAATATGAATTTTACATGTGATACTTGATAGAGATCTTTTTGCGACATTTGCTATGTGTTCAATCCTTGGGCTTTGGAAACATTAGTGGCCAATTAGTCCATGCTATCCACTTTTGATGAAAACGTTTTCTGCACATTACACGTAATAGTTTATAAGGACCTAAGTAGATTTAATAGACCAATTGATAAGGATGATTTTACTTCAGAGGTGTGCAAGGTAGCTAGACTGTGCGAGGTTTCACTGAAAATGTGTGCTTGTGTCCTTGTGCAGATCAGGCTAGGATAATGAAGCGATCCCACTGGTGAGTTTTTCCTCGTGCACCGCCTACCTTGCACATCTCTATGTAGTGAAAAACCCAATATATCTATGGTACAAATCCAAGAATCAGATTCATATTTTTCGCCATTTTATACGTAGAGTTAGTCCCAGTTCATATTCTTGCGCCCTTTCATCCCTTGGAAGGATGCTAATGGGTTCAAAGTCAGCCGGTAGGTATACATTATAACATAAAAGCCTACCTTAATTCTCTATTAAGATTATTTTACAAAAGGTACCGTAAAGTTAAGGTGAGGTGAGGTAGGCAGTGGGGTGCTCGTAACCGCAACTTTATAACGTCATCAGCCATCCTCGTTGTGGTGAGAAAGGTACGGGATAGTCTTAACGCGGCTGAGTTATACTCGTAAAATAATACTTACAGCGTATTTTAATAAAAAAAAGACTCTTCAATGTAATTGAATTCAAAGAAAAAGTTCATTTTAATAATAGTGTGGAATATCAATATCATAATTTATATATAAAATGATTCCAGTAAAACATTATGTACAAGCTTCACGCGCGTGCCTAATACCTTTTGCGGTTATTTCCCTAAAGAACGTTCATCTGTATGGTAATATTTTTACATTTCATGTAAATCATCAGACTAAGCTGCCTTTGTGCGTGCTAGCTTCTCTATTCCTTTATGTGAATAACGCCGTTTTTCGTGTTTAATTTTATGGTCTATTTTCTTTTACACTGCTTCAACCAGACCTATTCTCTATATTTTATTAGATCAATATCATCAATGTTTGGCTAAACTAGGCTCGAGTATGACCGATAGAGCGTCCATGTGTGTGATTTCTGTTTTCTGACCACAAAAAGTCCAACAGAAAATTCGGACATTCTATTCGATCTGAGAAAGAAAAAGTTTGTTCATTACTTAGTGAACTTTTGTTTCACGGCAAATATCGAAATTGAATCTCGTTCGCCGTTCCATTTCGGGATGAAATTTGTCCCCTGTGTTGATTCGGGCTATACTTGCTCTATCGGTCATACTCGAACCTAGTTTAGCCAAACATTGATGCATTGCGGCAAAATTGATACTCAAAGAGCTGTTTCCGGTTAATATTTGCCTGAGAGGGTAGGACAGGAGAGCGTAGTTAGCTTGTTAAACAATACCAAAAGAAAATTACAAACGAGTTCTCATTTGGACACATCACGGTGAGACACACCGACCATAACATTTATAACGATAACATTTTACTAAAACAAATGATACATCTTATTTTAAAATTAGTATCTTTATAAATGAAAATGAGCAAAATATTCAAATAATTTTCCCCAGTATAGTCACCCCTCATGTTATTAGATACTCAAGCATTAATTATTCATATGGATTCAGGTTTAGATTTAATCTACATAATATTGCAAGGACGGAGTCGTGCTTCAATCGAATCAAAGTTTGCCAAAGTCCAGAGCTGGACGTGATCTCTTCCAAGTTGCTGCAAGTTAAAACATTGTCGCGCTAAGTTTCTCGCAAATAGTGAAAATCTTCGTTCGAACCAAGAATCTTAAAAATCAAATCTTTATTACCAATGTTATCTTCCAATGTGTCATGGGACCTGAAATAACAAAGTAAAAATAAAAACAATCTTGATAATTCCTCTTTAACTAACTTTGGCGAAAGTGAGGAGAACAATGATCTAATATAGAACATTTGATGGACATATAAAACGGAATCGAATCTCCAACGGGAAATGAGTGAGTAGGCCGTAGCGAATTGTCCGATAACGCTTTTTCATCAATAAGCCCGACCTACAAATTCTTTGGTCCAAACTGAAGTTGAGGTAGGTACTATATTATAGGTAGATGTGGAGGGTTTCTGAAGGGAGGAACAGAACTAAATTTAATTATTTGGGGTAAGAAGGCTTTTTGCTTAAGACCTCACTTCAAAACTTTATAAATTACGATTTTATGTACAAGATCTTACTACGGCTTCCTAAAAATACCTACCTATATAAAATCCTAATTTACTTCAAATATTTTTAAGTTAAACAAAACACGAATTAAGAAAATTGTTTTGGAGGCTTCCATGCTTTCTAAAGAGAAAAACCGAGAGCCTGTTGCCAGTTTCATCAGAATCACTGATGCAGTTTATACTCGGAACAATGACTAAACCACAGTCATGTGCGCACTGGAACTCACATCCACATATTTTTGTCCTGTGTCGTTCGACTAAAAATATATTCTGCATGTGATCCAAAACTATTATCAAGGGCTTTCAAACTGAATACAATCAATGCGTGTTTATCTTGATGAGGAGATTCTTGGTGAAAGTACATTCAGTAGTAGCATTAAGTTGCGGTTGCACTTTGTCCACTGTTTCCGCGAGAAGGTTCCTCTTGGGTCGGACAATGCTCGCCGCGGCTCACAATGGGAATACATGAGAGGGAGCGTGCGGGCGCAGGACGCGGCAGTCGCCTCGCAGACGCCGCGCCACGCGCCTCATTTACCGCGCGCCTCGACATGGATTGGGGCCTCCGCCGTAAGTTCGCACGTAAAAACTTTTTGTTCAAAATTTGCAATGTGATCTGTGGCTAGGCCCTCCGCGGCCATCGCCGGCGCCGCAGCCGCGATCGAAGCAGATAGTAAACAAACGCATGTGGCCGACAGAGTAGTCCGACCGGTGTGCCCACAGATGCCGGTCGACCGGCCGCCGGTGCCGGTATTTTTAACTCGTTTCGCGGTTCGATGTCCGTTCCTTCGTGGAATCGATATGCATAATACCGTCCTTGAAAGTTTCAACTTTTGCAAGAGTTAAATAGAGTTAAAGTTTCTCAAGAAGCCAACAATCGATGTCTGACATATATTCCGGTGCACGACTGTAAGTTGCAAACTTGTTTTGTCATTATGTAGTAGTGCTTGCAGAGTTTCCGTGTGATGCGGAAGTTCCAAACTTTCTAAATGATTTTGTGTCGTCACCGATCAACGCTTGTTAGTGTTTCTTTTGTCTTGACTAAAACCAGTTTTATTTCGCCGAGAATGTCGCGATAAAGAGCACTTTTTATAGTCTGGCCATAAAGTGGTATGTCTTTCTTTCTGCCAGTTACAATTTGACCTTTCACATTATTTGTTATTGAGAGTGATCCCTAAGGCGACTTGTTAGTGAAGATAAACGACTGTGTGAACGTGCCGAGGGAAATGGCGGAGTTATGACGAAGGGGTATCTTGCATGAATTTATGGCACATAAGAACAATTTACTATCACCAGAAGTCGCAATAAAAACGAGAAAGATACAATACAGAACTACATTCTACTTCATAGCAATTGGCAGTTACTCCATGTAAAATATTGGAAGTAGGTACCTACAGGCGCATAGCATCTGGTTAGACTGGAACCCAACATCAGCACAGCCTTTGCCAGATGCCGACGATGATGTAAAATTAGGTGAACTACAGCCTGTTAGCAGTTTTGGCACTGATCTGCATTAAATTAACCTGATGGGTGCCAAAACTACAAATATATGGATATTTCAAAGGCAAGTCCATCAAGAGAGGCTTAAGTAGTATGTGTTTGCAATTAACTTATAACAAGAAATGATAGTTGTAACATTACTAAATAGCAAGCACTAAATAAAAGGTATATGGAGAAGTTGGTAACGAAATATAAAGGACACTTGAATGAAACATGTCGTGATATTGTTTGTAAGTTCAAACGGACTCTCAACTTATAATAGGTACCACAGGAATGTACTACTGGTATAAAAAGTTTTCTCTACAGGTTAATTCAGTTCACAGATCATCATAATGTTTGCCAAATTGTATCCAAATTGGTTCAGTCGTTAAAGCGTGATCGAGTAATAGACGGCAAACATTTTTTCAGTAGAGTTTTCGAGCAAAATTTTCACTAAAATCCTTTTTTTTTTTGTAAAATGTGTAAACAATATTGGTTTCGCGTACGAAGCGAAAACTAACTGTATGCACGGCAGTGGAAATTTGAGCGAAAAAAAAAACATTCTGAATGTTTTCTCCCATTCATATCCAAATCAAATATATCGAGAATTTTGAGGTACAGAAAAAAGCATTCCGAAAGGCTTCATTAAAAATATATTCTCTTGAACGATATCATTTTCATGCATGTGTGAGATTAATATAGGTAAAATTGCTAAAAATAATAGACGTACATGACAGACGGGACAAAGAATTTATTAATTTGTTAAATTTGAGGTAATTTAAAAAAAAAGACTGGAATGGCTATTTAGTGGGTATTTATTTCTAAAGAATATAAACAATTGTAACCAGATTAGTCTAATAATTTATTTTATAGACATAGAAACATTATATACTTGCAGTATACATAACATAACAAATTTATATACAATATAAATCATACATATAAAAAAAAAAAAAACTAGAAAATAAGAAGAATATTTACTAAACATCAGGTTACTTAACTTAGGTCCGTTCGGTGTGACTGCTCCGGAGCGAATGTGCTGAATACGGCGAAGCGTTGGCTTTTATAGCCGGTGACAAACAAATGACGTCACATCGTACGATTCTATTGCAGATTTAATATTTGAATAAAACTATGATTAAATTATATTAAAATACAGAAAAATATGTTGATATTAATTAGTTAGATTACATACTTGGTCTTACATGGTATAATTAATAAATAAGTCACATTAAAACAGTTAAATATGTCATATACACAAAACAACAATAAAATCACAGGATTTCGTAATAATATTGATAAGATTTTGATGAGGAACTGTTGAATGTAGTGTATCATATGTAAACAAAGTTATAATTGCCATAGGAATGTTTTTATTTGTGTCCAATTAAAGAAATAGACGTAAGTTAGTGTAATAAGCAAACTGAAATTATTGGAATAATCTATCACGCGCAGACTGACCAGTACTTCGCTCTCGAAGTACCCAACTAGTTATATTTTAAGTCTCTGGCCTTGGCATATTAGTTCTATCATTTGCTGCACATGAATTTCAAACTAATATCAGGGCAGTGACCAAACAGCAATTCATACAATAGCCTCTGGCCTTGACATACCAGTCCTATCACCTGCTGCGAATGAATTTCAGACTGATATCAGGGCAGTGACCGACCAGCAGTTCATACAATAGCCTCTGGCCTTGACATACCAGTCCTATCACCTGCTGCGAATGAATTCTAGACTGATATCAGGACAGGGGCCGACCAGCAGTAATGTAAAAACCGTTTTGTTATAAGCTTATGTCATTTAATAATTTTGAACATCCAATGTTAATTGAACACAAATTATATAATCAATTTACAAATATTCCTAAGTCTAACATCACATTAGTTACTCCTTTTTCACAACAATCAAAAACAATAATTAGAAGAAAAACAATTAAGTAATTGCGTAAAGTAAAATCGAAAAACATAAACGACAATTAATATAAATAACAAAAAAATAATAATAATCTATCATGGCTAATGATGCTGGAGCTATGGGGACTCCTCAAAGGAAGAATTTTGTTCGACCCATTCTCCCGGCCAAAGCCTTAATTTTTCTTTTGCCACAGTAAGATTCCTTAATGTGTTAAGCCCCTTCAAAGAGATTCTATCACGGTCTAAAATATCAATTATTTCGTAAGGGCCTTTGAATTTGGGACTTAATTTGTCATGTCTTCTGTGGTTTTGATTTACATAGACTATATCACCTGTATTGAAAACCATATTATTTCTACGAGTACTATCAAATCGTTTTTTATACTTTTCTGCAGCTTCCCTAAGACTTTGCCTAGCCAAGTCCCTATCAGCTTCAGCATCAATGTCTCGAATGGAATCATTATCTTGTACTTCGTCTAGGCGAGCCTGTATTGGAGGTATATTTCCGTTGCAACCAATTAACAATCTTGTTGGTGCAAAACCTGTTGATTTTTGTATTGTAGTATTCAGAGATAATTGTATTTTCCATAAAACGCTTGGCCATTCTGAAGAATCATTAACAGTAGTGGTTAACATATTAATTATAGTACCAACATATTTTTCAACTTGGCCGTTGCTTCTAGGAGTACCCGTGGCTATCATATGGTGATTTATTTGCATACTTCTAAGAAATGATCGTACGTGATCAGATGTAAAATTTGTGCCTCTGTCAGTTACTATCATGGTAGGTGTACCGAACAAAGTTAAGTTCTCTCGCAAGATTGAAACTAATTCTTGACCGTTAAGCGTCTTAAGTGGTTTGAGCATACAGTATTTGGTAAAGCCATCAACTATTATTAAAACATGTTTATAACCTTCAGAAGATACACTAAATGGTCCTGTACAATCTAAATGTAACGTGTGAAATGGAATAGTTTTTTCTATAGGGTGAAGAAGGCCTTGTTTTGGCCCCGAATGACTTTTACCCTCCACACACACTAAACAATGCTTTATATATTTTTTTGTAAAAGCAGCAAGACATGGAAACCAAAAGTTTTCGGATATCTTGTTAAAGGTTTTGTCGTAACCAACGTGACAATTTTCGTCATGAAATAACCGCAATAAACTGAGTCGATAGCCTTTTGGTATGAAAAATTTAGGTGGATCTCCATCCTCAATCTTATAAAGCAACAAGTTATTTTTTATTATATATCGATTTGTATCTATATCACCGGTCCTAACTTTCTCCAAAAGATTTTGTGTATCAGGGTCGTTATTTTGTGCCGAGTGTAGCCAAGATGGTGGAGGATCTGGTTCATTAATAATATTAATAACCTCTGACAATTCTGCAGGTGTCATTACTGGATTACGACTGAGGTAATCAACGTGAGTAACGAATTTACCCTTTTTATATACAATATTAAACGTAAAATCTTGCATATACGTCCACCATCTTGCTACACGAGGAGAAATATCTCTTTTGTTCATGGTGGATTTAATGGAATTACAATCCGTAACAATTGTAAAATTTAAGCCTAGTAAATAAATCCGGAATTGTTTTAGAGCATTAAAAATGGCTAACGTTTCTAATTCATACGAGGGGTATTTAGATTCAGCTGGAGAAGTACGTTTGCTAAAATATGATATGACACGGCATTGGTTATCCTCTTTTTGTAAAAGTATAGCACCATATCCAATGCTACTAGCATCTGTGTGCAGTTCAGTTTTTAACTTTGGATCAAATATATTCAATAGTGGTTTAGAAATTAAGTGTTTTATAACGTACTCTCGAGCCGCATTTTGTTCGGGCCCCCATTGCCATTTCTGGTCCTTTTTAGTGAGTTTAGTAATACAAGCCGTAAGATATGCAAATTCGGGTATAAATTTTCTGAAATAGCTCGCCAGTCCCATAAATTGACGGACTTCTTTCACTGTACCTGGGATTGGAGAGTTTGTTAAGGCATTAACTTTATCGTTGCTCGGCCTAACACCGTCGCTAGAAATATGTCTACCCAAGTAGTCTATTTCTTGAACGAAGAACTTACATTTGTTTAAATTAATTGTAAATCCTGACAAACATAGAGCCTCAATGGTTTGTTCGAGATATTCTAAACCCTGTGCTATTTCTGAAAATGGAATCAGCAAGTCATCTATATACACTAACAAAAATTTTAGGTTTTTAACTGCCTTATTAATGGCCCGCTGAAAGACAGAGGGACCGTTGCAGATGCCAAATGGCATTTTAAGAAATTCAAAATGCCCATCAGGGGTGACAAAAGCAGTATATTTAATACATTCTTCTTTTATAGGGATTTGATGAAAGCCATTTTTCATGTCTATAGAAATGAAATATTTTGCTTTTCCTAATTTATCAATTTGGTCTTCGATTAATGGCAGCGGGTATCTATCTTTTTCAATAATTTTGTTAAGAGCCCTATAGTCAATACAAAGGCGATCACTACCATCTTTTTTCTTTACTAAAAGGACTGGACTAGCAAATGGACTCTCACTTTCTCTAATTATATTTTTTTTAAGTAGATCAGAAATAATTTCCTGAACTTTTTCCTTTTCTGTAGTTGCTAGTCTATATGGTCTATAATAAACAACTTCATCCCTTTTTAACCTGATGGTCATTTCACCTGTTTTAACTGTACTGATATAGTTAGAATTTGGCATGACTTTTGGAAATTTATCAAAAATATTTCTTATTTTATGCTGTAGGCTTATATCAAGATGACTTGTTAACTCCACTAAATCCTGAATATGATTGTCTGTGGTGTTAGGAGGACTTATAATATTAACCGAGTCTGTATAGTTTACTCGTTCCAATCTACAACCACTGAAGTCTAAAACAATAGCTACGTTTGGGTTTTGAACCGCATTTCTACCTATCAAACAATCATAATGGCAATCTGAATCGTTCGCTACACAGAATTCGATTTCTAAATGGTCGTTACTAAATCTGACAGGTAAACTAATCTTTGAAGAGATTAGAATCTTTCCATTTCCTATTCCTTTTAATGATTTTGAACAAGGTTCTAAACTGCGACCAAAACTATTTGCAATTGATTTTTTCAAAATACTGCAACTAGCACCCGAATCTATTAGGGCTTTAATTGGTCTTTCACAAATTTTTACACTAGTAAGCGATAAGTTATCATTTGTGGAACAATTGACGCTACTCGAGTTATTTTTTTGCCACGTCTCTTTTCTTGAAAAAGCAAATTGATTCATCATGACCAACCTTTTTGCAGTAAGAACATTGAATCTTAGGCGTCTCGGAATTTGGGGTATCTTGATTTTTATTTTTGAAGCACTGAGATTTTACATGACCAGGTTTATTACACAGAAAGCAAGTAGGTGGCTTGAACGAGTTTGAATTTTCAGGCCTAGGACGCTTAATAGTTGATGGTACGTTACTCGTTTCGGATGGGCGTTTTCTAGGATTTTTAATATAAGTTGTAAACAGAGAAATGAGTTCTGATGTACTTTTAACACGGCTGTTAAATGATGCCATCCTAATATTAATATCCGATATACCTCCACAAACAAGCTCGACTAATTGTCCTTCAGAAAATGTGACTTTAGTATTACGTAATAACCTGAGCTTTTCCCTAGCATATTCGCAATAGGTTTCAGCTACGTCCGAGGTGTAAAGTACAGCTTTTGAAAGTTTTTCCGACAGGTTCTTTTTCTCGGGGTACAAATCTTTGATACATGTCTTAAAGTTCTCCCATGTTCTACCCTCATCTGGGTCCCAGGTCTCAAACCATAAAAGAGCAGAGCCCTTAAGGGCTTTACCTGATTTGCTGACAGTAGTAATGCCACTCCATCCACGGTCCTTGGCTACGGTGTCGATGTTGTTACACCAGCTTTCGGCACCGTTGTCGTTTTTCTCCGGGTCAAATGGCGGCAACACCACATCATCTTCACTGCGGTTACCAGCTACAGCATCACGGATGGCTTTCAGAAGGTTCTCTAACACAGCAGGATCCATCTGTAATGTTTTCCAAATAAAAAAAAATATATATGAGACAGGTTCTGATCCCACTTCTGATGTGAGATTAATATAGGTAAAATTGCTAAAAATAATAGACGTACATGACAGACGGGACAAAGAATTTATTAATTTGTTAAATTTGAGGTAATTTAAAAAAAAAGACTGGAATGGCTATTTAGTGGGTATTTATTTCTAAAGAATATAAACAATTGTAACCAGATTAGTCTAATAATTTATTTTATAGACATAGAAACATTATATACTTGCAGTATACATAACATAACAAATTTATATACAATATAAATCATACATATAAAAAAAAACATACTAGAAAATAAGAAGAATATTTACTAAACATCAGGTTACTTAACTTAGGTCCGTTCGGTGTGACTGCTCCGGAGCGAATGTGCTGAATACGGCGAAGCGTTGGCTTTTATAGCCGGTGACAAACAAATGACGTCACATCGTACGATTCTATTGCAGATTTAATATTTGAATAAAACTATGATTAAATTATATTAAAATACAGAAAAATATGTTGATATTAATTAGTTAGATTACATACTTGGTCTTACATGGTATAATTAATAAATAAGTCACATTAAAACAGTTAAATATGTCATATACACAAAACAACAATAAAATCACAGGATTTCGTAATAATATTGATAAGATTTTGATGAGGAACTGTTGAATGTAGTGTATCATATGTAAACAAAGTTATAATTGCCATAGGAATGTTTTTATTTGTGTCCAATTAAAGAAATAGACGTAAGTTAGTGTAATAAGCAAACTGAAATTATTGGAATAATCTATCACATGCGCCTATTATTTAGCAGCAGATCATGTTTTCTGCTCGATGGAATAGAATACAAAGCGCATTAGAGTATTATCACTACCTTTGGCGTATCACGGTGAAGTGGGTCACGAATAATGGTATCCAATATCTTCGTGCAGAACCTATTACTGGGTGTGACACCGTGTCCCCATAACACTTTGTTTTTTACTTTATTTGCGGCATCAAGTTGTAAATGTCAAGGTAAGTGGCACTTATCCTACACCTGCTCTATAAACCCAATAGAAACTGCGTGGAAGACGAATAGCTTGTGTATTTAGCTCGGGAACAAACTGGCGGCTAATGTATTTGTTGACCCTTCGCTCCCGCGCGTGCTTGCATACTTACACATTGGCTATATCCTGCCATAAAATACCATGCATATGTAGGTTCACTGTACATGTACAATTGTACTGTCTGCTACTTAGTACTTAACTTAATATTAGACTGCACAAGTTAAGTGTCGCCATTCTTCTGTTTCTTTATTACTGATTTTATCAGCTAACACAATATTGTCTGCTGCTACGTTTTTTTTAATTTACCACGAAAACTTTTGTAACTTAACAATGACGAAGTATTATTATCTCAAATTGGCCTTTGAGGTTCTTTTTAATTTTGTAAAAGTTTTATCCGGCGACAAACTTCAGCTATAGATTTGGTTTTTCTGACAATCATCTCAACTTCATTAGGACTTTCACGCTTTGGGGCGTTGATTAGTACAGAATTCAGCGCTGAAACCGAAAATAGGGAAACCCAAATGTATTTTAAGATTAACTGAAGTTAGGTCTGTAAGGGCGTTGATTGACGTGGCAGGAAACTAGGTACTTATACTCGCTGCCCAGACTAATTAGGATGCCGTATTTTAAGCCAAGTCCGTTTACGAACTCCTTGTGGTGCGTATTGCGGACGGCTCACTGCCGTTGAATTCTACGTGCAGGAAATCAATACGACTAATCGATGATTTACAATTTAAAATGAAAAATTCGAGTGCTTGTATGTAGACTACAGTGCAGCAGTGGTATCTTCTTATCTAAAAAGTAAAAGGGAAAGTTGGGTTGGTGTCGATATTTACTAAATTTCACTTAACGATTTTGTTCAGTTCAGGGTTTAGCTATCATGGGCACGCCACAATTGCGGCGGTAAGGCCCCTCTTTGAGGAGTGGCTGGAGAGGCGCCACGGCGTCCTCACCTTCCGCCTGACGCAGGTACTTACCGGACACGGCTGTTTCGGGAGGTACCTGTTTCGGATTAAGCGGGAGGACACGCCCGGGTGTCAGCACTGTGAGGATCGCCCGGAGGACACGGTGGAGCATACGGTGGAGGTCTGCCCTGCTTGGGCTGAGCACCGCCGTGTCCTCGTCGAGGCGATCGGCGGCGGCAACCTCTCGCGTCCGGCCCTGGTTGAATCCATGGTCCGGAGCGAGGAGGCTTGGGAAGCGGTCACCTCCTTCTGCGAAGCAGTAATGCTAGCGAAGGAGGAGGCGGACCGCGCGAGGGAAAGGCAAGGCCTTCGTCCCAACCGCCGCAACAGGAGAAGACGCCCCGGGCGTCGGGAGTCGCAGGGCGATCCCCGGCCACCGTAGGCGCGGGCCTGCGGACGGCGAGCGTTGGGTGGCTCGCTGTCCGATCACCACCAGGCCCGGGTCGATGGCGCGTTGTGTTTCACGCGCGCCTCAAAGAGATGTCAGCATAGAGGACGGGGCCCGCTAGGGCCAGAGCCTGCCAGGGTTGCGGAATTTGTTCGAAAGAGTCACCGCGGCCCTGGAAAGCAAAGGGCTTTAGAAGGAACACGGATGGGTTTTAGTCAGTAAGAGTCTGACACGCCCTTCCGCTCCACCCAGAGCGGAAGAAGTCATTTGATGATTTCGCAACCTTAAAAAAAAAAAAAAAGGGTTTAGCTATGAAAGGTTTTTAAATTTGAAAAGTATTGCGATACGCCTAAAACTGTTGTTAGACTTGTAAGTATGTATAGCTTTTATCCCAAATAGGGCTTCGGCGGCTAGACGATTCCCTCGGGGGTTTACCCAAGCCATTTCGATCTTTCTCACAAGTGCCTATACAAAATGGTTCAGAAATAATATTTGAAATGCAAAACAATCTACATAATGATTTTGTAACAGGGGTCAAGAGAACAAGGCAACTGAGGTAGCCATATAAAAGATTTGCTTTCAGGAATCCGTCTAGAGTTTGTGGTAGCAAACATATAAAAAAAATCTGGCTTTGTAGGTACGCTTACTAAAAATGTAATGTTTTTTTTTAAACATATTATATTTTTGCTATACTTTAAAAATACAAAAAAATCTTCTGGCGTTTACAATAAATATTATTTTTGCAAAATGAGCAACAGCTTAAACTGTATTTTCAACTCAGAATAATTATCTAGAGGTAGATATCACGTTGTGATTGTAACTTTGATGGAGCAGCACAATTTCGAGAATATGTTCAATATTTATGCTGCAAACTTGTTGAGTATAATTTGCAATTCAGTGGTCTCAGCAAAGTATTCTAAAGAAGTTTAGAAGTCAGAAGCTAAGCTACTAATTAAAAATCCACTCTCGTCTTAAATCTCAGTTCGCACAAGTTTGTCATGTACTTTCATGCATAATGAAGTCAATAGGCCTACTAGTACCTACAGCCAACTGCTGCTTTTTTTAAATATCGTTTTTTTGTCGCCTGAATAATTATAGTGTCAGAAACATTATTGCTGAGCCCTTCTCATAACACCGTTCGTACCCTGGTTTTCCGTACATTATGAGAGCACTTGGCCGCTCGTTACATGTAAAGTATTTTTTCTTTGTTCACTTGTCGCGGCACATTAATATTTTTCGTGTCATTTTAGGTGTGACGAGAGACCTTTAAATGAGTCAACGCTCGCTCTGCAAAACTTTGTGATAGGCATTTTTCACATTTCATAATCACTCACAAATTCACTAAGTATATCCTTAGAAGGTTTTCGAATATCAAAAGACATCGATCTTCAAGTCAGAAACGATTTTATTTACGATTTTAAGTCAAAAATCCCGTTTCAGAGACTTTTTTAGAGATTGAACCCAAACCCCTAACGAATGAAAAAGCTGTTAAAATCGTGTTAGAGTCATAATCCGAAGGAAAATCTTAATTCCGCCGTTCAGAAAGACGCTTAATCAGCGCAACGCCATCTATCGAACATGTAAACTAACAAAATATTTGGCAGGGTTAATTAAACGCCTATATGTAACGATAAATGACGATAAGGTATTTTAATGGTCACTTTTATTTTGCTGCGTATTATAAGTTTCGCAAATAACTCCACAATTTGTTTTGGTGTTATTTTCATGCTTGCTTGCATTTTATTTTTTCTCAATAGATGGCGCCAGAAGTCAGTCAGTGCGACGCTTAGCGCTCTATGAAATTTCTTACTAAACTTAAAAATTCAATATCTTTTGATTTTGTGGGTCGATTTTGATGAAATAAACGCTAAATGTGAGTAACATGCATAAACGGGATAACACTTGACATGTTTAAGTACTAGATTTCTAATACAATCAGTGGTTTTTGCGTGATGCAGCCACAAACATATAGACAAACCGACAAAAAATTCAAAAATTGTATTTTTGTGTTCTATGTCTTTTTCATAATGTTTCTCTGTTATTTTTATGCAAAAATATTCAATGTATATACACGGCAAGTCTAGGATTTTATTATATGTATAGAAGATAGATAGATATACCTAGACACGCTTGAGCTGCCTGAAGAACTGTAAATAAGTGAAGTACACCTACCTACAGTTTGCCGTTCACGATATTGAGTCCCCTGGGACGAAGACTCCCTGTCTTCGTATCGACATAGATATATTCTATAGAACTAACGCCTAACTGTCATATATGAAGAGTTATATATGTTTAGTTCATGCCTTGCCGTGAACCGTGAGTCCGTGACAATAGATGCGGGAAGTCTGTGTTGATCGCCACGCTTGAAGACAAATGAGAACAACAATATGTATATTATGTATGAAGGTGTAGACGGCTCTTAGTTTCCATCCTTTCGCATAATCTATTTCCAGCTGTAGAGCACCAATGAGACGCGATGGTTGATCCTATTATTCACCGAGAAGAGAGTACATGACTTACCTACGTGATACATTGTTCAGGAAATATAATAAGTCCAATCATTTGGTAGTTTTACCTGGAAAGTTCTCCGGGAGTTTAGAAATGTGCTCTTTCTGAATTTTAACTTTGCCACCTCTTATCTTTGCCGCTCGCACCGCCATATTGGAAAAATGGCTTCTAATAGCAGTTTTTTTGACAATATCTCCATTCCAACTCATTTTACGATAAAATTACAAAAACGAAATTCAACTAAAGACAATTTCCTACACTTGATGTCAAACCTTTTTTTTTGTAAAATCACTAATTTTACCGTACGAGTGTCGCAAAGTGTACTTCAATATGCGCTTTGGCTAAATAAGTCATTCATAACTTTTTTATTGTATCAGGCATCCGTCAATAGCATAAACCCTGTTTTTCGGAAGCAAACCACTGGAGCCTGGAGCTACAGGGACATAGGACATTATTTTTAAGGGTGGCCTTACATGTAGTGGCGATGTTTTTTTTATCGTCTAATCTGTTTTTCCACCCATGGATCAGTTTGCGAAATATTAAGCTTTAAAGTGCTAATTTTTGTTAGAGTCAAATGTCCTTCCCTCTGCCAGCTAAACGGTTTTTACACAATATTAAGATTGCAGAAATGTTAAATTAAATGTTAAATTCTTGGTCTTCCTTTTATTTCAGATGCTATGTTATTTATAAATTAATGTATATGATTGAGCCTTTCCATCGGTACAGTAAAATTACAGGTTTCTTTTTCACGTTTAGCGGGTTCGATTCCCGGTTCAGACAGGCGATTATTTAAAATTCTTTTAATGCAGTTCGTTGATTTTGTAAAAAGATTGCTTGCACATAAATTGTAGAAAACTTTATCTAGTTTAATTTTGTACTTATGTTTATGTTTTATCGTTTTAATACAGCCAGGAAGGTTGATAACCCTTTAACGACAACATACACCACACACCTAAATCGATACTTAGATTCGATAAGCATTGACGATGTTATCTCCACGACACATACTGGTGTTATCGACTTTCTTTTGTTTCTCAATATTTTTCTTTTGCCATCCTTAGTTTATAAAGGTGGTTTTGTTAATCTAAGCACGTTCTCTCGACGATTTGGATGGAAAAAGGATTAACTGTCTCAACCAAAATAAATAAAACTTTTCACTTCACGATCTTTAAAATTGATTGGCCTTAATAGGCACGTAGGATGACAAAATGATTTTGCTAAAATCTCATAAAAAGGGACGTACTATTTCGAGCAGTTTTGAGAGCGACGCCATTAGGCGGCTAGTTATCCACATAGAGTACCACTCTCCCATTCAAATTTTAATTTCACGACATCTCTTCAAAGGAAAACAGCCTTTGATGATCTGTAAATCGTTTACAGTTACTGTTGCAATTCAAATTTATGAAATGTTTCAGCGTGCCTGCTTTAAAAGCCTTTCATGAATTTTGTATTGAATCAAATTTGTTTAAGCTTTTTTATTTTTTTTATAATGGTACCTAAATGTCACTTTTAAATTGTTTGTAAAAGAGTTTACGAACGAATAAATAAAAAAATATCGATATAGTAAAAGACCAACTCACGTAAACGCAACTGGATATTATATTTTTCCAGCTTTCAGAAAGTGAAAGAACGAAAACGAAAGTGAAAGAACGAAAACAGTAATAGTTTGTTGTCAATGTAACAAGGAATAAAATCCCCGTCCTCTTCTATTTATGTCCGTTCCTACATGAAAGCATATAATTTTCAAAGAGTGCTAATTATGCAGAAGTTCAGGTTTTCAACTTCCGCTGAATAAATCTTTTGTTTTCACAGCATCGAAACTAGGACAAGGCCTATTTCCTCAAAGATTCTTTGTTATCTTGGAAGAATTGACTGTACAGTTGCAGTTTCAACATTACTGGATAGGACCGTACAATGACAAATTGTACATTTTTTATTTTATTTTATTTATTTGGCTCACCACCAGTTGAATACACGTATACACTGAAAGACAAGTGTCAAACGTAAAACTGAGAGACTAGTGTACCAATTCCTTACAGGTAAGCACATAATGCGTTACATAATTGTTGATTAATGCTGAACAATTTGCACAACACTAGTTACTCACCGAACATAATTATGACCTATAACTAGATTATTTATAGCCGAAGAGCCACTGAAAAATGTCTTTGCCTAAAACAAATTCACAGTACCTGGGTTGAAATCGTACTCGAGGGTATTTATTAAGCGAGACGTTCAAACATATGTATTTTGCTAGGTAATTGTGTAACTCTCCTTAGATGTATTGTTGTCCCGGCATTGTCGGTGGTCGGTACACACGAGCACATGTCCGCCCTGCCCTGCCATACATTCATTGTTATGTTTACGCAAGGTCCGACGCCGCGACATAGCGTGCCGGCGACATCGGTCGTCGACAGCATGTCATATAGAGGTATAGCTGCACCCACCTTCCGTTGATGTTATCGTCGCAATAATAGACACGCATACTTTGATATAAGAACATTTGGTACCGCGTATTGTTCAGACTTAAATTACGCTAATTTTTCCATGCATAATGCGTATGAGATAAAAAATATTTGCATGCAATAACTTTGTTCGCAGATTTTTTTCTAATGTTTATTCAATAAGGTGTAAGCTCAGCTGTTGACATCTGTTCAGTATAACTTAGTACTAGATATATAAACCTCTATTATGCTGCATCACATCATGAGGTAGTCCAGCTACTGCATCCATTACGTCTTAGCCACCGTTTTATGGTAATCGGTCCAAACTCCCACACTACGCGTCCCGATACGTGGTATCCACTCTTGGGCTTGTCTGCAGCGGCTATCGGTCCTCCGACAAATCTGGTTGGTCTAATTTGGCAAGCCATGATTGTGGTCCCAAGATGTTAGAAGTACCGAGGCGGTGCGCGCGGAAAATATCCACCAATGGAATCAGTTCATTTTCCTAGCCAGGCTTAGAACAGTTCTGGTGGTAAAGCTCCCTTATTCTTTGGACACTGTATGTCATAACGAACTAAGCGCACTGGTTTAAGACCGGAGGTTATCACGCTTTGATTGAAGATGCGAAGAGAAGTAGTCTTCTTGAAAAAATGTTAGGCATCATTATGATCCTATGTATAAGACTCTGTTGCGGAATTTGTTCGAAAGAGTCACCGCGGACTGGAATGCATAGGGCTTTAGGAGGAACACGGATGGGTTTTAGTCAGTAAGAGACTGACACGCCCTTCCGCTCCACCCAGAGCGGAAGAAGTCATTTGATGATTTCACATACTTAAAAAAGAATAAAAAATGTATGAGACTGAACCATCACGTACAAAGCAAATCACAAAATGATACTCAAAATAAAGTGTAATTTGAGTCATTTGCGCCAATGAAAGGAAAAGGGTGTGGAATGGATTATGCTATACACATGTATATTCGTTTGACCTTTTAGAAAATGAGGTTTTCTCCTATATGAACCCAACGGTCCCATATCATTTAGTGTGTAATGTTGAGTGGCGTTTCGTCGGAGCGATCGCTATCGGTCCTTCACTACAGTAGCATGCCAAGTGCTTTAAAATCTGTATTGTACCCACATCTGGATATAATACCGAGCGTACATCAAACATCTCCAAACGGAAGTGCCCATTGTTATTGCTCCGATAAATACAACTTAGACGTCTGCACAATGGATAAACTGGTTCAACTGTAACCGGCTCAGTATACATTGAATCGATATTAAACTGAAAGAGTACTAAACTGAAACAGCATTTCATGTTGAACTAAATGTCAGCGCACTGAACGTTTTAATTATTCAATCTGACACGTGGAAGTAAAAGGGATTCGATCGTATTGGAGTAAGATGTGTCGATTTGTTGATTATTATTATTTGTGGAGTAGCAACAGGTGAGGTGATTATATAAATTCGGTAGGTCACGCAGGCACGTAAGAATAGGCTCCGACGCGACGCGACGTGACGACGACTCGCCAAGTAGCCGGCCGCTGTCGCGCCCAATCTACCTCTACAGACTGCCATGTCCTGTGTCTACTGACGCTCGCCTTCGTCATCGTGTGCCATCTCTTGTTAATTAGTTTTGGGAAAAACGGGTCACCTCTCAATAACATGCCACGTCTTGTCATTCTGGAATATCGGTTTTGGCAATTTGCAGCATCGTTTTCAGAATATCTAATCTTACTTCCAAGACTGCTGTTGTAATAATACTATTACAAGAGTCTCGATTTCAATCACAACCCTTCTGCATTTACATAATTATAATATGTTTTCGAAAACAGCAACTTTTCATGAATGTTTGTAGTGGAGCTTTAAAGTTTTCTTTGAATTATATGTTGTTCAAACTCATTGAGTGATCGATTAATTAATTACTGACATGGCCAATTACGATATCGACATAGCGACATCTGGTACAGCCGACAGGCTTGTAGACGTCGAACCAGTTAATGTATCACACCTTGCATATTATATGTACGATGTGACATGTATTATTCCGTGTATCGACGTTTAGTAGGCACGATAAAACTAGGCAAAACCAATAAAGTAGTCCTTAACCTGTATTGCATTATGACTTAAGTGGCGGCCGGCTGGCACCGGTGGTGGTACGCCGAGTATGACGTAGTGGTGGTGTGGCACTCAGTCCAGTTACAATTAGACCGCCGGTCGGTTTGAACTTACTACGCGCTACGCTTTTATAGTATTCGGCCGGCTATGGCTACAGAAAATACTAATCGCGCTCGCAAATATGCTTTTCAGCAGATCTTTTAGTTCTCGATTGCGAAATGATAAAAAGGAAGTCGTGCTAGGTAATCGTTCCTCAGGTTTAGTGTTCTTACTCACACGTCTTGTATGAAGTGCTCATGTGGTGTGTTCAGTGTTTTTTTGTGTTATTGACCACAATGCCGAATTTTTAATCTCCGAAAATCCAAAGATGCAATGGGATATCACAAATTAAAATTATTTATCTACTCCTTCCGAACTTTCATACGAATTTTGAAACATAAATTTCACGATGATGAGAGTTTTCATACCCAGCAGTACAGTCCGTAGATAAGAGCTTTAGAGGATGTGGGAATGTTCCCGGCGGACGTCAATTTCGGTGAAGATGCGGCAATTGTCGCCTCGATGCGGACGGATAGTACTAAACTGGACAACCCCTTGCTATGAGTTTACGAACTCATCAATTATTTATATTCCATTGCTTGTTCGGTTTAAGTATTGATTTTGCTATTCTGTTGAAACCAAGTGCATTATTTATGTATGTGTATTATATTCTGCAAACGACCTCATAAGCCGCAATTCCATTGTATATTTGAGCTCAAACAGGTTTACTTCGCCAATTTTGTGACTATTGACCCGGTTTCCAATTCAGATATCCATGTAAAGCAGGTACGTAAGTTGTGTTAAGCATGTTATTGTAGTGTTACTAGTATATTTATACAGTCCGAAGGTTCATGGTAAATACTCAAACTTTTACTGACAGAGTTCAAAAGAAATGACTGATTTTTTCCTCCCAATATCGGCAGAGTGGTGCTCTCGATTAATCACGAATTAATTCTTTGTTTCCATCGATCATTACCTCGAAGACGTCTACTGTATGATTGATACTGTTTAATATTGTATGTATTGCGAATGACTGATGGCAGCGAAGTTGCTCGTCGCCAAGGTGAAATTTCGATTACCTAGTTTGTAACTGCTATCAATTACCAGACGTAATTACGAGGGGAGGTCAAAAAGTTCGCGGAATGAAAAGGAAGGGGGGTGAAATAAAACATGAAATTATTTTTCCTTTTCAATATATTCTCCATTAACCCTAATACACTACTCAGATCTCTCAAATAATTTGTCAAGGCCCTCAAATAGGCAGAAATAGCCGACTTCACTTCTTCGTCATCGGTGAATTTCTTTCCACGATGCTCTTTTTTCATGTTTGGGAACAAATATTAATCAGCAGGAGGCAAATCTGGACAGTAGGAAGGTGGTTTAGAGTTTCGAAGCCGCACTTGCATAAGGCAGCCATCGCAACAAGACTTGTCAAAAGGAGCACACCTCGAGATCACTTTCCTGTAGCGTAGTATTGCCCCGTGATATTGACATCTTTATCATTATAATCGAAAACAAAATCCCCTCTGAATCCCAATAATACTGTAGCCATAATATTTCCTTTTGGCCGATTGTGACACATTAAACTTCATAGGCGGTGCTGCCTTTTTTGTACCACTGCATGAACTCTTGTTTTGACTCAGGTTCATGATCCCAAGATTCATCCCCGGTCACAATTCGGTTCATAAACTCATCCCTATTCCCACTACACAGGTCCAAAAACTCGCAAGAACACTCGATGCACTGCTGTTTTTGAATCGGTGTGAGCATTCTCGGCACCCATCTTGCACTGAACCTTAGACATGTCAAGATGGTCATGGAGAATGCTTAAAATAGTCGACAAGTTTTTCAACTTTTTCAACAATGTCTGAAGATGTTGCCAGAGCGCTGATCGTCTTCAATCGAGTTCTCTGCCTTTCTTGAAAAGACTATGCCACTTGTAAATCATCGATTTTCCAGGGCAAGAGTCCCCAGAAACAGATGACATCTCTTCTATAATTATTTGAGGCGTCTTTCCTCGCTTAGTAAGGAACTTAACCACGGCACGAAACTCAATTTTGTCAATATTCAGTGTTCTCCTGATTTACTTGTTTATCCAGAGATATCTCAAAGATTAATAAACCGATCGGCCTGAAACTTAATTTTTATAGTTGTATTGGAGTCACCAAGTAGTGTCAGGTAAAAAAAAGTCCTCCCCTCCCCACTCTAACCCCTCCATTCCGCGAACTTTTTGACCCGCTCTCGTACTTCAAGTAAGATTGCTGTACTGATACCAGTTTTAGTTTTAAGTAAGTTTTTGAGTATCAGTGCCTACTTCTCTTTTTGTTTCTTGATCATGATATACGGAATTTTCGCACGATAGGTTGCTGCCCTCAGAAGTTTTCTTCACTGTAAGCAAGTCCGATCTTATGCGGCGGCCTACGAAGGTTGTAGCTCGTAGCAAGGCTCGTAGCTCCAGTAGAGCAGCGGCACAATGTAGACACTAATGATGTTGACACTAGAGGCGGCTTGCCTCACCCGTAGCACGTCCCCCTTCCTCCATCAGCCCCCTTCTCTGCGCACAACGTAACACGCTTTCGAGTGCACTTACCTTAACACGATGCCACTAAATGTAGCACTTCTGAAATATCCTCAAATTGTGTTAAGCCATCTGATCGTGTTTGTAATGTGACATTATGTACGGTGAGTGGGCTCCTGCGAAGAATAAAGTGGAATATTTCGTTTATATGCACGTACACACTCGTAGCTGAAATATAGGTGACTTCGGTTTCAATCGACCATGTTTCCTCTCGGTTGTTATACTTTAATTATGTTTACCTACCCTCGTAATGAGTCCGTCTCACCGTCCCAGTTGGGTTAATTATTTCTTAATTCACTTAGCTAATGTGTTTTTTGTCTTGTACATAACGCTGACCGTTATGTTTACCGCTTGTTACAGGAAGACAGGAACTAATAACCAGACCAGTAAATAATGAAATATTAAAATTGTGTCGTTCGTATGTGTTTTTTATATTCTTCAAAATCGCGTTTATTCTAAACCTTACCTACGCGTAATCAAAACGGCGATATCGATCTTAATTTTAATAACACTATACTATACGATCACTGTGTTGTTCTCTATAATATTACTGCCAAACTGCCAAGTGTGGTCATTAGGGTAATGTCCCCCAGGATCCATTGTGCTACCGCCATTTATGTTTGTACAGCCATACATAAATTAACTTTCGACCACGAATAGGTATGTGGTCAAGTTAATTAAGTAGGTATGTAGTTAAAAGGAATAGCAATGTATTCAGCACGGACTTAATTACTATTACTAACGACTGTGCAAGGTGTACTAATCAATGTCTTGTGTTAGAAGTTGGTCAACACTTTTATAAGGCTGTTAAGTTAGCTGGGGCACGATTTAAGTCCAGTTTTTCAATGACGACTACGAAGTAAAACTACTAAAACTGACAAGTCTTCAGTTACTTACTTCATTTAACCTAGCCTTCTCTGATTTTAACTGCATTGCTGCTAAAACGACAACGATAAAGTCCGAAAATGCCAAAACATAGTTTTGAGAATGAATTTCGTTTAGCCCGACGGCGGTGAACATTTTGCAATGAGTTTTTCATCAACAACTAATCCATTATGAATTCGTTTTGGTTATACAATTATTTGTAATAGGATTCCTTTGTAATACAAAATATGTTTGTTTTATTACCCTGTAACAATACAATTTCAAATCTAGGTTTTTGTTGTAATTTTATATGTAGGTTCAAAAAACTATAACTATAACCTTAAAACTCGGGTTTTGGGACCAATAATAACGGTTGCTCCTTATTTATTAAACCCTCAATCTATTTTATTTGGTCGTAAAAGTAAGATATGAGTGTTCTGTACGTGAAGTATAAAATTCATGTATAGAAATAGAGATACCTACATATTTACATGTGCGAGCAAAACACAAGTGTCTGTGTAAATATTTTAAGGTCGCATTTATCTCATTGGTCTCCTGGGTTGTGTAGGCTGTACAACATTTAGAAATTCCCGACTAAGAACAAGGATTATCATTTGGACTTTTCCCTAACGTGCAGTTAAAGTTGCCTCAGTATGAGATTACACAAAGAACAATATTGCGGACAGCCTTGAGCAATACCCATTCCTTTAAATGGGTAAACTTTGAAGTCAGCATTGTCCTGAAAAGCAATCAGACGAAGGTAATGTAGACGTTAGGAACTTGTTAACATCGAGCTGGAGATCGTAGCACTGAGAACATGAAAGGAGTTACGATTCCGGTTGGTAAATGTTGGGAAACCGGCGCCGAACCGACGAACGATGGCGTACAGACGCCAGCACATCAAACTACCCGAAACTACCAAATTTTCCCTGTCAACCTTGAACTTAAAGGTTTAGCGATAAAGTTGAAAATCTATTAAAGAAATTTGAAACATTGTTGTAGCTTGATGTGCTTGGCCTCTGTACAATGCGCCCGGTTGACCCAAAGATTACGTGTCTAGGGCACGTTGGTTCTTGTCAGCAATGGACTATGTATAATTATTAATTAGGTAAGTATATTTCATTAACGTAAAGGTTTACAGATATTTTAGCATCATCATTATATTGTCCTAGCCTTACTTGGGGTCTGTCTATCTCTATAGAATTGAAGTGTCGTAAGTAAAGTTTTGTTCCAAAGGCATAGTCCTATGGAACAAAACTGTCACACTCACGACATTTTTTCCATTACAACAGATTTCCACACGACTATTCTTGGCAACAGATTTCCACACGACTATTCTTGGCAACAGATTTCCACACGACTATTCTTGGCAACAGTTTTCCACACGACTATTCTTTTCCACTGATTTACACAAATCTTATACAAAACAAAAATATAGAGACATTATTTCCCCAATTACTTCATAGGCCGATTTATTATCACATAGTTATATACAAACGAATAGTTCCTGTCGACACATTCGATCATCAATTAACTATATTGTCAATACGCCTGACCTGCTGTTGAGGCGTGCGTCGACCCAAATAAAACCATGTTACTTGTTTTATTTGGGTACCTTTCTTTGAATACAATCTCACCGAAAATGTATGTAGAATCTTCCATATTTTTTTAATGATAATATTATTTATGAAATAGGTAAATATCTTTTGAAGCCGATTTATGAAGACGTCTAAAGTAGGGTGATTGATTGACAGTAGAGAAAAGATTGGCTAAAAACGATCTAAATAAAATTAAGCATCTAAGATCAAAGGACTCTTTACACTCGGCTAAACACTTTTAAAATAAATATAAATAAATAAATATGCAAATTTAATATAACGAGAAACAACACTCACTATGTCAATCATTTTATTTATAACGTAGAAGAAATACTTACAGTTAGCATTCACCCCACGACAACCACCCACCACCCTGAGCCCTGACCATCACAAACACCCCACTTCCCTCGGTTGACTTCTATAAATTATGCAATTTAAAAAGCACCACTGTTTTTGTATCCATTTCCATAACACTGGAATTGTTGGAGCTTTACCTAGCTATTTTGCTTTACCTAGAATTGCTGAACGTTCTGTATGGTGTCAGACGTAAAAGAATAGCACTATTCCATCACTTCCCGTGGGCGTCGTAGAGGCGACTAAGGGCTTTACCATAGAATGGGCAGCAGCATTCTCTGTGCATTGCAACAGCTACCCTGCGATCGTCAATCCGCCTGCCAAGCGTGGCGGTTATGGCAAACCTCCCTTTCCAAGAAGCCTATGTCCGGCAGTGGACGTCATACGGCTGATGATGATGATGATGATGATGATGATTACCTAGCTATCAAGAAAGGTTGCTCCTCTCCGTAAAAGTGGTCGTGTATTATGTAGCAACATTGTTACTTCAACTTTAAAATAGGACACATTTTTAAAGCGACGCGATAAGCCGATATTTTCTTCTAGCTTTATTAATGCAAAATTGCTGAGTCAAATTAATTAGTTTGTACTATTTTTGACAAAAACTCCCTGTAAATGGAAACTTCAATCTGCTTGAAACTATTTAACAGACACACAGAAATATAGCGTGAAAAATGTCGTTTCACACGTGCAAGTGAAATGATTAATTTCCCTGTCTGCATTGTGTTTGAGTGCCGTGTGTTTGGGTTTGCGCCGTGCACTTATATTTTGAAATTTACTTAATCCATGTGTGTTTGTCCTAGGCTCCATCATGTTCCATGTGCGGCGGCGGCCAGCGGATGTGCAGCCTCGGCGGCGCAAGAAAAAAGTCGGATCCGGCACAGGAACCGCCGGCGGCCGGCCCGGAAACGAGCCCATGTTGGTGGAGATGTCGCCGGACGCCACCGTGCTAGAGAACGGACGGCGACTCAGGATAACAGATGTTGTCGAGGTTAGTTAGCAAGAATATTTAGGTCATCGCTTCATTATTACAGCATCTAGTCTCACTCAAACCCGTTCAGGTAAAAATTGGTTCTGATGGACATTATGTGGCTTTCGACCTCATTACATGTACTGCAGTTAAAAACGTCATGGATTTTGTGAAACACAATAAACACTAGCTAAGATTACACCTACAGAGTAATTTAATTCCAGTAAAGCGGTTTATATTCCTTTTATCGCTTGACAAATCTGAATAGCGGATCTCATTGTCAAGTAGGTGAGACATATGTAAACATAGCGAGTAGCGACTGTTGTTCCATAATACGAGTTCCAGTGGCTTTTGGTTGCAGCTACTCACCCACCCCTATAATCCCTCAGACGGGCCTTCAATCCTTTATGATTCAGGACCTTAAACACAAATCACAACGCCAAATCCCAGTGGAATGATCACAGCGCGGAGCCATTGAGGTTATACCCCTTATATTATTTATTATCCAATTTATGGCGAGTGAGACTTATAATAGACAAGCGGATAGACGTCGGCCTGACGGAATTATAGTGAATCTTGTTTAGGACTGGGTTTATTTTGAAAACGAGACCTTTAGGACGCGTCATACTCGTTTCACCAACATTTTTCAGCACTTCTTCTGAATGCTAGCTTCTTTAAAAATGGATAAGGCTTTTGATGGACTGTAATTAAATTATTATGATTTGAAAGACACATTATTTTGACAGTTTCGTTAAGTTTTAAAGTAAGATCCTAAAATTCGCAACCAAATTAAAAAAAAAAAAGCATTTATTTTAATTTGGCTCTCATCTTTAAAGTGTGTCTATAAATAACTTATATTTGCTATGACCCAATAATGTCATAAGCTATATTGAGTGTACAAAAATACGCCTGCCCTTTGGGAGATAACAGAGCGGGAACAAAGTATTTTATGGTTGCACAGTACAGTTTGTATAAAACATCAAACTACGCGGCTACGCTTCGATTACACACAATGTATGAATGTTCGCGATATAATCCCATAGTGATTTCATTCATAGATTTCATACAATTTTAGAATGAATATTTCACAAGCATTCAACCGACAAATGCCTACAATAAACTATTTAGTGTAGTTTCTAAGTCGTAGTTTCGCGAGGGAACCGGTCAGGTGTGTTGTCGATCGATGACAGATATCAATGTCGTTCGGTCAAACACATCATATTTTATATTCTGACAACATCCACTTATAAAGGCATTATTCCCCCATGAGTCAGAAAAATAGTTTAATTGGCTTCATGTTTTATGCATCAATTAACATAAAATTATTGTAGTTAACAGTTTTAACAAACACGTTTGCGTGTAACAGACGGACTGCGGCACAAGTGTCCTCCAGAGATGTTATCTATCGACTAACATTTTAACATAGTAAAATATTTAAGGGACGGATGTCGCATGTGTGTCGCCTACCTTATAAAGAAATCACTTTGTAGAAAATTGCATTACTTCCAAAAAGGCTGCTTAACAGATAAGTTAGTACTATCTTGGCGGTTCTTGGTTCTCATATAATACCAGCTTGAATCTGTTCCACTGCAAAGCAAAGACTTTTTCTCATACAGAGAAGGCACGTGCATTAGTCAACACGCTTGCTGGGCTGTCGATTTCCGACTTATACGAGTTGATGGTTAATATTATATATTTCAGAATTTTAATCTAAGTCCCTTTTTCGTCATGGTGTTTTTTTCCAAACGATATCTATCAGTCTGCCCAAGATTAAATAATAAAATAGTTTATTTTCCATTGGTTGTACAAAAACACTAATCTAGACACTATGCAGCTTTACAACAACAATAAAAGGTGTTTTCATTGAACTCCGATACCCATTATAAGATTAAACTTGTGTTTAGGGGATCAGAAGGAAAGTACTGCACCTACGTGTGTAAAATCCGGGCAAGTAGCCCGGATTTAAATCTCAAGCACGAGAGGCGAAGGCTTAACAACTGGGCCATTACAGCATCACTCTACTGGTTTTCATATATATCGATTATTCGGTAACCACGCGCCATTCGAGTAAAGCCCCAAATCCGGGATTAAAATCTGTGCTCTGAAAATTTAAAGCATTAATACCAACGCACAGTTTTCTCTACTAGAATAATTCAATTACGTAGTTAACGGTGCCCCAGTCTCGAGCTTTATGAATTTAATAAACACCGCTCGCGCGTCAAAGTCAATTCGTACGAATATGCTGAGAGTTCCCGGCCCATATTTAAATTACGACATCTGCCCAATTTGCTTCTTATATATTCGTATCTCTCAAGAAAATATTTATTAAATTGAGTTGGAAAATATTTATTAAATTGAGTTGTTTGGTTTTTGGTATATACTCTACTTTATGTTATAAGTATTTTCTACGAATTTCACTGTAAACAGTTCTTTAATTACTTACTGTAAGTTTCTGCTTAAAAATAACTGCCGAAATGTGGGTGTAGTAGCCTGTATACTAATGATTTTTCAAGTAAGCGTGGATGGCCAAATCTGACTTAAAAAAAACTATCCTATATATTCACATACACTCTATATATTCTACAGCATAGGGCAATATATGGAAGTGAATAGGCCTTATGTTAGGTTTGTATGTGTAGTTCTACCGTAGCAATTTTAGACGAAAGTGTAGTTACTCAAGTTTTTCTACTTTAAGAAGCAGTTGAATTTTATAGTTCCAATTCCTAGTTTCGTACAAAGCGGATTCTAGAACAAATGTCTACAATCAATCTTCAGCTCAAGTTAGGTATAAAGTTTGAAGTCTTGTGAACTTGAAGTAGACGTACCTACTCAGTACGTAGATTTTATAAGTGGAATAATTAATTCATGCACAGCTGCCGAATATGAAATTCTGAGTTATATTTTGTACGTAATGGGTATTTTTATTGAAATCTCAAATGTATTTTGGCGAATGACGATATAGGTATTCGCTTTCTATTATATGAAACCTATATTATCAGGACTGTTACACATGCTGGCGACACGAATATTTGTATAATGTACCTATATTGGTTAGTTAGTGCGTAGCGTAACACCATCATCATCAACAGTCTAACTTACCCCACCGCTGGGATGTGGGGTCTTTCTTTTGCGAATCTCCACGCTCCTGTGCTTGCCTCATCTCGGAACAACGTCGTCCACCCTTTTCGCCGGCAGACGGCATAAATTATATTATCAGCATTTACCCTTTAACATGCAATACACACAAGGACAAGATGCTCTACATTTCTTATTAAAACTAGATGCACTTAGCTAAAAATATGCCATTACTATGTTAATGTTTATTGTTGATCGGCAGGTGGGTTCAGGCAACGGCACGACGCTCCAGCTGTACGGGCCGTCCATCCAGCCGCGCCACTGTGTGGTCGCGCCGGCGGAAGGCGGCGGGTACAACGTTACGCCACTGCACGCAGACGCGCACGTTTACGTCAACGGACGCAGGATCATGCACTCGCAGCGGTTACAAGTAAGTTATCTACTGCAGTTTGCGACTTACCTAAGTTTTTGTGGAGTCAAGGAAATAGAGTTACTGACAAATTAAACTATTCTTATACTCAAAATTCAACTGTAATTCTTTAGCATAAGAAATGGCTATTGCAAAGCAAATACACATGCGTAGTGTGGCAGTCAACTAGTCCATACCTTTCCCTGACTGTACATGCATTTTGTCCATAACTTCTTTGGTGACAGCTGCTGTTCTCCATGCATGACCGGACGTAGTCTGGTTCTAATTCAAGCGTATCGAAAACAACTTAGAAATGAGATGCTGTGTCATTATTCTACGACTAACATACACAGACAGTTTTTTCTATTGAAAGCTTTGCGGCCTTTTGTTGATCCCGTGTAAAATCCAGGAGCCAATTTTCACCAATAAAATGTCAATGTGACGTTTTACGTAGAGCCAGGTTTAGTTAGTGAGCCGAGTAAATCCCCATGCCAATTGATACAAAAGTAATCCTAGAATAAATCCTCTGAATTTCAGTAGAAATGTTGTGACGTAAATCCTGAACTTTATAACGGAAATTAAGCTTTTAATACTGAAAGCATTTCTATCTTTATGGATTCGTTATTGACTTTTACTGTGCACTTAACATAAAGACGATTGTTTCCGCCGTAGAAGACTGGCACGCGCGGTCTGTCTCGCTAAATGTGCCATGTACTGCCAACCCTGTTTAACGGCTACAAAAATATATTGGAAGTTTGGAACGCAACCAAACGTAGCGCTCCATACAACACGAATGAACACATTGTTTGCATTGCCTAATGAAGCCAAGCCAACGCTTGTGTAAATGAACGTGCTCCTATAGTCCTATTCAGCTTCGGGCTTTAATATTCATAACATCTTTATTCGTATTTGCATTGAACCCATGTTATGAGTATGATAGAATTCTACGGAATACATTCAATCAAAAAGTTCTTTATTTATATAATGATCGGCCACCAATTTCACCGCTACCACCCGTCAATCGGCAGTCAAGAAAAAATGAATCAATTAAGAAAACATTTCCCCTAACGATGGTTTAGATTCGACGACAAGTATTGAGTATTTGTTATGGTGACCTAAAAACAGCCCTGATAATATTATATTCCAGGAACGTGCCGAACTTGTAGATCAAGGTCAGTCACTTGCCCCTTGGTTTGCTAAATAGGTTACGGTCGACTTTTATTTGTAATACATTCATCAGAACGCCCACGCAGTTCACAGCGATATCTACATTCTCAGACTAGAATGGACATTCTTGTGTAAATCAGCCTCGCTTAACAACGTTCCAAAGCTTTCCTAGTGTTTTATCTAGTTCAAACATACGTATTTGTGTCCACCAAGTAACATACTTGAGGATACCATTCAAAATCAATATTGTCCGAAAAGCAGACCACTTTAAAACAACCGCAAACTCGTAGGTCCCTTTTAATATTTATAGAGGTCCCTAAGGTGTTCATTCAAAATGTATGACAGAAAGACAAATTGAAAGTGGACTGCAGTGAATTTCAAAGTTGTTAAACTGGGATTTGTGTTAATTAATCTAAATTGTTTTGTCGCAGCACGGTTGCCTACTTAAATTCGGTCGTGTTTCGACGTTCCGCTTCGTAGACCCGGCACAGGAGAACCTCATTAACAGGAACCTCGCGCAATCACAGTCACAACACTTCGGCTCCGGCTCAATATACGACAGGTGAGAACATGCACACGCACACTGTAGCTCGTTTCTTTATGTTGTGTATAGTTGGGCCCTATAGTTGAACTTAGACTGACCCGGACATTACATATTGGTCATTAGTTATCAGAACATCATCGCACAATTGCAACATTTTGTTATTACTTTTTAATTTGTACTAATTCTATCAATGTAAGTAAACACGACCAGTCCCGTCGCTTATCTAATCACTTTCAAAGCTGTGTATTTTATGTTTTGTTCATCTGTCATTGTTTGTTTTCTTTTGCATGTTTCTGTCACTGGCTCACGAATATCCGCTTGTGTACGTTACCCTTACGTTAGATCGCCGACTTCGCCCGGCGAGAATAGCGGCGCGATGTCGCCGACGTCGATGACGTCACACCAGCCCGACCCGCTCGACTCCAACGCGAACACCACCAACGACACAGAGTATCAGCGGACGATGAGTCCCGTGTCGCACGACACCTACTACCGGGACGCCAACGACACCATGCCCTACAACAACAACACCTTGAAACTCGACAACGAGTCGCTCATTATGTCGCAACACCTTAACGACACCAAAGACGACTACGCAAAGGATGATCACACGAGCTCAGTGTACAACGACCAAGATCAGAGCTCCAATGTGAACCGAACGTCCAACTCTGTGCAACAGTACAAAGACAATTATGAAACTACGTTCGACTTGGACGGCAACGTCGAGACAAAGAGTATCTGCAGCGCGAAGAGCGGGGGCTCTGGACATGACAACAGGTATTTAGTTATAATTGATACAACCACCCTAATGGATTGCTGTGGATATTACTACTCAGCTTATAAATTATGTACAAACTTGTTAGGGCACAGGTTTTAATAATTAATTCACGTCTTCTTTGATGTTGAATAACTGAAGAATTTATGTACATCGTTTCAGAAGTGTCCGTAATGTTCAAGTTTGTGTTTGTCGTAAACGTCTGATGAATAAAGCCTGCTTAATGCTTGTTTATGTTTAATGTGATGTTTTCGCTTGTTCACTTAAATCTGCTTGTTTATGTTGAGCATCTTCGTCTCGTTTTACCACTTTCCTTGTCGATACCAAAAAGTTGTAGAAATAATTTTGTCATATATAAAATAGTTAAAACATATTATTGCCAGAGGATCTAATGAAGCTTAACCGGACTTTATTAACAAGTGGTAAAACAAGCCTTCAGCCCACTGAAAAGCAAAAACAAAGTAGCATTTCTTAGCGTATCGTTCAATATTATTAATATGTGGCTGGACGCTATAGGATGAGCGCGGGCATCAGCAGTGGTCGCGGGTGTCAGGAGGCGATCCTGCCGGCAGTCCTGGAGTTCCCTGAAGCAGGGCAGGCGCAGTTCCTAGCGGCCGTGATCTCGCGGCTCGACCCGCATGCGCCCGCCTTCAAGCTGGCGCCTGTTTATACGCTGTATCTGTGTGCCAGGTGAGAATATTCTTCATCATACTATATGCTTGCCCTATCTCAATTTGCCAAGGGTGGTTGTTACCTACATTTCACCTTCTTCCAAACCATCATCTCAATAATCGCTCGAGATATGAACGGGTGTTTTATATTATTCCATAGTCTTTAAAGAATAGTTTATATCGAACACTTGCTAGCTGACCACTATTTTTACCCCCGCTACTGTACTACGGTTGTTGACCTTAATTTATAATTATAACTTGGTAAACTACACTTGTTTTATCTACCCTACTTTCATTTATTTCTGTTTATTACTTATTTTCTAGCTTTTTGAAGCCACTTTATCAAACAATCCCAACTAAAGCTGTGTCATAACTCGAGGAAATAAACTCGACATGTCATGGTTTACTTAATAATATATGCACACGTTACGAGCTATATAAATCGTAGCAACGACACGTAACTACATAACACCTTCACGACATCTTTATAACGCGCCTGAATAACGCATTTTAAAAGAAAATTAATTCTTTAACAAAGTAGTATGTCTATGTAGTAAAAGTTATCTCAATTTAAAACACCACTAAATCCTTTCGGGGATTATTTATGGTGCGTTTTATGAGCATATTACTTAAGGTTTCTCCAGCAGGAATTAGTCTAGCCTCGTATTACATAAGAGATCAACATTACCTGGCGAATTTGGGTTATGTACTGTTAACCTCTGCCTAACCCCTTCGGATAATATCGTGTTATGAGAGTAATAAACATGCATTACATCTAAACATGTTTACAGACTTCCCATTTATAACGTTAGCGAGATAAATCCAATTTGTTGGGAGTGTAATTTACACTGATTACGTGTGTACAGGTACCGGGCGTCCACACATTACCGCCCGGAGTTAACTCCGACCGAACGCGCTCATAAACTGACGGCCTTCCTCCACCACGTCGCTACGCTCATACACGCTACTGTACAGGTAAATGTCACGCTTAATAAGTCTAGAACTCTAGACTTCACGGAATATTACGTGCAATGTTTTTCCTAGGTGAACAGATTTATGAACATGTCGCACGCCTGCCGAAATTGAGACTGTATAGGCTGTTTCAGAAGTCCGTGGTCATATTATAGGGAGATGCGTTTATTTTAGTTCAATCACAGATTTGCCACCGACTTGCATCTCATTTTGCAGTCGGGTTTTTTTTTAAAGTGAATATTAGGGTTCCGTACCTCAAAAGGTAAAAAAAGGAACCCTTATAAGATCACTCTCTTGTCCGTCTGTCCATCTGTCTGTCCGTGTGTCACCACCGATTTTCTCAGGGACAGGTGACCCTAGCAAGTTGAAATTTATAACAGATACTGAGGTCTTTAGTCCCTATTGCTATAAAATCATACGTCAATACGATAAAAAGATATGGGAAAATTTAGATTTTCGCGAAAACTTGTAAGTTAAAACGTTGAAAATTAAAGGGTGTCCCCATACATACATAGTTGACGCCTGCCACCAATAAAAATGATACCAATTTTATTATGGCGGTATAATGGGTAGGTACGGAACCCTCGACGCACGAGTTCGACTCGCACTTGACCGGTTTTTTTTTTTATTTTGACTTTGGTGTTTATTGTGGGCACAATACGTCACCTTTTAATATGGCCGTACAATTCGAAAACACCCTGTTTATATATACTATGTTTATTAAACATTTTTGAGAGACATGCGCGTGTTTATTAGTGTTGACGGTTTTACACAGCGTATTTAATTTGGGTTTAAACGACTTACGTATGTCGAGCTTCGTTTGACTTCGAAATTAGTCGTAAAATGCCTTGACTTAGGGACTAACCACACTTATTCAGCTCTGTGGGATTAGTGCGAGTTTATTAACGTTCTCGATCGCGTTAGCGTTAATTTGTATTGTAACAGAATAAGCGCCGTCTGGTGACAGTCACAGAAAACCTTTTTCTTTTCCATATAATTTGACATAAGCGAACGTTTACGTTGACGTGATCGAGTACTTTAAAAACTCGCACTAAGCCCTCTGTTCAGCCTTTGTCCATAGAAAACAACGATTTTGTATTGAGATGCGTACGCATCCCTTCAGCTTTCTGCGTCTATTCAGTTGTCGCGGCAAATAAGTATATAATGAAGACAAATGTACCAAAATTGTTCAGCGAACTGCTAATGGAGCTGAATAAATGTAGTTAGTCCCTAATAGGTAAAAAAAACAACATTAAATATTTTTCCAGGTCGCAGAGAAGTTATGAAAATCTATGATGTGCATATTTTCACTTCACTTTTCTTCCATACCAAAATATTAGTATGGATGCAAAGGGAAGTGAAACTTTCGGATTTATTTTAGGTTACTGTGTATGTCCGTTTGTCTGATTGTTACCTCTTCAAGTCTTAACGGTTATACGGATTTGAATGAAGCTTAGCACCCGGGTAGACTATTTCCTGGAATAAGACGTAGGACACTTTTCATCACCGAAATATGTTACCTTGGAATAGTTTTCGAATTTCAAGCTTTTGTACGTTTTGATAATCATAATATATCCTTTATTTTAGGCAACTAAGGCCCATTAAACATAATACATATATAAGTATAAAAACAATAACTATAAACTAATACATATTTGATAAACAAAACTTAAAAACTACTGCACACGAAGTGACGGCGTCATGTAACGCTAATGCTGCGCTGATGCTGCGGTTGTGATAATGCTTGCCCTCAACTTCCAGGAGCGTTGCACAGAATCAGCTGCCCAGGCTTTCTGGATGACGAACGCGAGTGAACTGCTACACTTCTTGAAGTACGACCGCCACATATCATCGTTCTCCACTCAAGCGCAAGAAGTACTGTCGTTGACTGTGCAGAATGCTTTCAGGTATTACATTTTTTTAGCGTTTTTATACTTTCTAGAAGTATTTTGGTTAAGTAGAGTGGGTTTCTCGGAATATTTTAATTGCCAGTTTCGCAATAATAGGTCTTAGGTCAAATTAAGGGCGAACAATTTTAACAAAAACTTTATTGGGAGGGTTAAAAACACCAAGTTTTTACCCTCCCAATAAAATTTTTGTTCGCCCGTTACACGTTGATCAACCCGAGTATGTTTGTGAACTGTATACTATAATTTGTTACAGGTTATATGAGTCGAACTTACTGGTACTGAGCTGGATTTTTACTAACTACATCATAGCAAATTACTGCTACCAGTATCGATACTCTGGTCCCTTTTCCCACGCTCAGACTGCCACTTACCTATTGCTGGAAAACGAAATGTATGGGTATTATAAAAGCTTACAACATATCCGGGACAATTATCACAGTTTACTCAAAGTTCCGCTACCGGACACTGGCTACGCGACAGCTGACTTACAAGTAAATGACTTTTTTTTTCCGCAGCAACCTTGTAACATGTTTCCAAGAAGAGCTGTCCCGTGGCCTAGCAACACTGACGAGCGCGGCAGTGGGCGACGCCAACGAAGCCACGGCGCCGACACTACAAGCGCTGGCGGCCGCCATCGTCCTGCTGCGCCGCTGCCGCGTCAACGCCGCGCTCACTATACAGCTGTTCTCGCATCTGTTCCACTACATCAACGCTGTGTGTTTCAATAAGGTAAGTTTTTAATGTCAAACCCAGAATGTTTTGTCACTCAAATTCTTCTTACGGATCGCCGCAGCATTCCTATTTCCATCATCATCTGCCTAGCCTTTTTCCAACTATATTGGGGTTGGCTTCTAGTCAAAGCGAATCCAGTTGAATACCAGTATTCTACCAGCATACTTACACTACTGATGATATCCCCCGTACAGCCATAGTATTTTTTACATGATCCGCGCACGATCATACTTTTAATAAAGCCCCAGTTTAAGGTATCGTTTCCACCAGAGATGAATGCTAGGATAATAGTTCCAGTGCGAAAGATGGATGACACATCGTCCTATATAGCTCCGCCTATTTACATTGGCAATAACTAACCAATTTTCTTTTACAGTTGGTAACAGAACCTGGCATGGTGAGTGCGCGATGGGGCGCCGCTTTGTCGGCTCGTCTGAAGGTGTTGGCAGCGTGGGCGGAGCGCCAGGGCCTCGAGCTGGCTGCTGAGTGCCACTTCGCGCGTATGAATCAAGCTGGTATGCATTAAATATAGGACACAATTCATATTTTTTTAATTACTTGTTTAAAAATAATTATGAATTAGCTTTTGCCCGCAGTTTGAATCGCGTCAATATAGAAAAAAATAATATTGAGTTTCGAAAAAAAAAAAACGTTACTGTCCTTTAACTCTGCATCAAATTTCATCCTAATCGGCGATTCTGTCTTAATAAAAGCGTAACAAACAAACTAAGTCACTTTCGCATCTATAAAATTTATTTGTTAAATTTGTTAGAACTAGTTGACCCGAGCAAATTCGTCTACGTTATATTTTTCATTAATGCTCCGCTCCTATTAGTCGTAATCCAAGATTAAAATATTTTTTCAATTCGAATCAGTAAGTTCCTGAGATCGTTGAACCAAACAAACAAACTCTTCACCTTTATAATATTAGTATAGATTATGATTAATTCCGTTACGTTATCTCATAATATCTGACTTAACTCTTTAATATCTTTTCAGCGCGCCTAATCCAGGGCGAATACCGTACCGCAGACGAAGCAGTAGCCGCTCTAAAAGCCTGCTTCAAACTGAACTCAGTTCAAACGAGAGCGTTGCTAACACCGCTAGCGTCACCCGACGTGGTGGAAGCGGGCGTGGCGTACGTGCGGACACACACGGACGAGCTGTACCGCGCGGACGGCAGGGAGATACGTCTGGAGGAGAGCTCCTGGCTGGGAGCGGGGCTGCTCATACCGAGTGATGGATTCAGTGCTGAGGTATGTTTGTTTGACGAAGTTTTTGAATAAATAACTAATATAATTTTTTAAATTAAGATTTCTTTGTGTTGGTATTCTTCAGAAGGTTCCATAACTTTTGTCAGAAAAGCTGAAATGGAGACCACAATGTGATTGATCCTATTAGAGAGTGAGGAAGTGCACCGTTTAGGGATCGCTAGAATTTGACTTTTTTTAAATATACGTCTGATATAATAAATATAGATAATAAAGGATCAAGTCTTCTTCTTATCGTGTCTACGGTTAATCACATTATACCGGTTGGAGCCAGTAGGTAGTGATGTTTATTGTTCGTATGGAGGCGTTGTCGTAAGTTATACATTATACGTTCGATTCCAGGTGGTGTGCGGCGTGCCGCCCGGGCTGGCGGAGTTCGTGGCGCCGCTGCAGCGCGGCGGGCTGTGCCGCCTGGCGCACCAGCCGCACGCGCTGGGCGTGTGGAGCGTGTACATGTGCGGCCACGCGCCCGCGCCGCACGCCGCGCGCCGCCTGCCCGACGCGCGCGTGCAGATCATACAGCTGCACAAGAACTCCAACGGCATGGGGCTCAGCATTGTCGCTGCTAAGGTTACTACACTTTTATAACAGAAGCAAACTGAGACGTCGGATAACTAGCCGTTTACTCTGGGTCCTTAAAAGATGACTTCGGCTACAATACATCTTCAAATATAGCCTAGACACTAGTCATCATCTTCTGAAACTCCAAATTTATTCGGGGGCGGCGCATTAAGTCGCCTAGTATGTTGGCGGCCAACAGACAGCATAACTTCTAGAAGTTTATGTAATGTTTGTACTGTGTAATGTGCAGGGTGCCGGGCAGACGAAGCTGGGCATCTACATCAAGTCGGTGGTGCCGGGCGGCGCAGCGGCCGCAGACGGACGGCTGGCGGCCGGCGACCAGCTGCTGTCCGTGGACGGACAGTCGCTCGTGGGCATCACGCAGGAGAAGGTATGTCACTATTGCTTACCAAATCTACCTATTTTTTTCAACATTCCTTTGTTGGAAGAATAGTTTGTCTCAAGGACCGTTTTCATCGCGAGGTTCATATTGCGAATTCGATGCCTACAATCTTGCGGCATATGATATGTGGGAGGCAAATGCAAATCCTTGCGGTTATTATGTCTTTTGTGTCAATCAAAATTATTTATTGTATCATACAGATTGTATTGTATGAATTGGTTTTAACAAAATGTTGATTTTACAATTAATGCAAACCGTAATAGCGGATAAACGCCATATATATAATTTAATCTTCACACCAGAAAATGACTCCATTTTCCCTAACTACTATAGTAGTTACTGATGATATCGACTTACGACGGATGGCTTGTAGAATTGCTTGCTCTCCAAATAATAAAGAGGATGTAATGTCGAATGCTTATGATCATTCGTAGGCGGCAGAATACTTAGTGCGCACGGGACCTACAGTGACGCTGGAGGTGGCGAAGCAAGGCGCCATGCTGCACGGGCTCGCCACGTTACTGCACCAGCCCGCCTACAACCAGCGACAAGGTATGTCCGTCACCACATAAGAAACATACTATAACGCTCCTTATAGCCTGTTTATATGCAGTAACAGGTGGCAGCACAGAAGTGTGTGTCATGTTTTATACCGAAAAAGTTCAAAATTTGCAACACTAGATGGCACAGTCTTTGTTGTGCACGTAGGGAACGTGCATGGCGAATGCAGTATCCATGACGTCCTAAACTTGGCAATAAGTTTTCGTAAGCTTTATGGAGCGTTTTCTCTGCCAATCAGCATGATGTATCATTTTCTATAGGCCGGTGGCGTAATTGGTTTCCTTAATACTATGTTTGCCCTAAGCGGAGACGAGTATAATACGCTTTTATACTACACCTGCTTGGAAAGTACCTTGATACTTTATCAAATTTACGGTAGAAAGTACGTCATTGCATATCGAACAAATATGCGGGGAGAAAACGCATCTGAGCGGGAGAGAAAAGTGTATGAAAATCCATTTCTTACGTGGTTTTTCTTTTTTAATTTTGGGTAAGACTATGCGCCGGTAACCTAAATATCAAAAGCCAAAAAGTTTTTACAGTGAGTTTTTATCTCCAAGTTCGCAAAATGACACTGGCCACTAGCTGTGTGTTGGATGGTGTCGGGCTGGCAGTGCGACCCTGCGGCGGCAGGATAAACAATTTGAAAAAAGAACATGTGAAAATTGCAGACGCCATTGGCGCCATTTCCAATTTGTGTGTTGTTTGAGGATTCAGTTTTCGTAGAAAGTAAAATAAAACTATCAAAATGATAAGTAGTGATAGTGATGATGAAGATTTTTTAACTCCGCCGCAGTTGAAGGAAACAGCAAAAATACTGATTGATAACCTTTTACCACAGAAATCAATTAAAAAATATAATAAAACTTATGACGATTTTTTGCAATGGAAAAGTGAAAAAAATGCGGCATCTTCTTCAGAAACTGTTTTGCTAGCGTATTTCAGTGAAAAAGCGCAAAAATACAAACCAAGTACGTTATGGTCTATATACTCAATGTTGAAAAGTACTATATTGACAAGAAACGACATAAATATTCAAGAATACAAAAAACTTACAGCATTTCTGAAAAGAAAGTCGGAGGGATTCCGTAGTAAGAAATCAAAAGTGCTTACTACAAAGGATGTTTATTCCTTTTTGCAGAATGCTCCAGATGACAAATATTTGTTGATGAAGGTAAGTTTATGAACAAAATGCACTGGTTTATGATTTATTACGTACCTATTTATGAGTAGAAATCTACTAGGTTTTCATGTTTGATATTTTTGTTTACAGGTTATTTTGATTTTAGGAGTAAATGGGGCCTGTCGTTCGCAAGAACTTGTGGATATGACAACAGACGATATCGAAATCCTCGAAAATCGAATAATTGTCAATATTCCTAACACAAAAACCAAAATTCAGCGATCATTTGTTATATCGGGCTTATTTTATGAGATAATAAAGAAATATAACGAAATTCGCCCCAGTGACCCCAAAACCAATCGGTTTTTACTACAATATAAAAACAAAAAATGTACGAAACAAGTAATTGGGAAAAACAAAATAAGTACTGTGCCAAGAGAAATAGCTTCCTACCTTAATTTACTCAATCCACTAGAATACACTGGCCACTGCTTTCGCAGAACTTCAGCGACTATTCTTGCAGATACTGGTGCTGATTTAACCACAATAAAACGCCACGGTGGTTGGAAATCGTCCGCTGTTGCAGAAGGTTACATAGAGAATTCCGTAGAAAACAAAACACGAATAAATAACCAAATATCGGGATCGATTAATGTGCATCAAGACTCATCTCCTCAACCATCAACGAGCGCGGCGATGCCAAATGCCCCTCAGCAGCCAGTTGCCCCTTTGGCACCACAGCCTTCTACGAGCGCAGTGCCAACAGCACAGCCAGTTATTCCTCCTACATTGTCGCAAACATCTCAAACAAACATTAATGGAAAAAGTGTTACATTAAGCTTCACTAACTGCAACAATTTCAATATAAATTTCAATTAGTAAAGATTTCGTTTTTTATTTTCCTTGTAGGTGTAGTATAAAGCACTATGTATCACTCGAGAGAAACTGCGATTCCCGATCTTGGGTGTTTTAAAGCCCTCGCCTACGGCTCGGGCTTCAAACGACACCCTCGACGGTAATCGGTCACTTTCTCCTCTCGGTGAACAATGTACTATTCCATGCGCCTAAACAACTAGTAAATCTTAATCGTCACTTTGTATTGAAATTGAATGAGCGCCGTCTGGTGACAATAACGGAAAACCTTTTTGTTTAAAGCGAACTTTTGTAAGCGAACGTTACGTTAATGATAATGAGTACGTTAAATAAGTTGCACTAAGCCTTCTGTACGACACACACGCGGCGACTATGATTCGACTTTTAATTGTATTCAGTAACTTGACAGTTGAAGAGTTCAGATTTGACAAAAAAAAAAAACCGGACAAGTGCGAGGCAGACTCGCGTACAAATACAAGTCGAACTATAATCACATACGTCTTTACAGGTACCGTATAATTTTAGTCCTTTAAAAGTCGTACTCGATATGTTCAGTAAAGGATGTAATTTTTTGTGAAGTGCTTTATAACGATAAATTGGTGTTTGCCTTTTTTTGTCAAATTAATATTCGAATTCGATAAAAAAGGCAAACACCAATTTATTGTTTTAAAGAATTAAAAATAATAATATTCTCTTATCTCGCTCTCTATTTAGGGTCAAACAATCATGTTTTTTGGGAGTGGCTAATACAATGTGATCAATTCATTAAAAATTCATTTTATGTAATCTAGCAAGTGGAGTATGCAATAGGATTTCTAATATAGCATTAGTCGAGGTATCGATTAATAATGTGTGGGTCCTGGTATGTCCGCGGCGCAGTGGAGGAGGAGGAGGTGCAGTACGAGCACCGCGCGCGCCGCAACTCGGGCACGTTCACCAACCCGCACCCCGCGCTGCTGCGCGCCGCCTCGCCGCGCACCGAGCTCGCCACCGCAGGCATGACTCTTCTCTAGCGCACTACCACCACTCCCCGCCACTACCGCTCAAGTAGCACGCCCCACGCCCCACGCCCCACGCCCGGTAACGCGGAACCATAACGCAGCTTCTTTTTCAGTCAGCTGATCGCATTTGTCTTTTTTTTTGGTCTTATTTTTACCTGGCTTCACTTTTGCGCTGTCAAAAGTTTTGAGTTTGCAGTCTTTTACAACGTTGTCGCTGACCGTCCGTTTTTTTTGCAGGATTTTTTTTGTTTCTTTTTCTCGCTTCCTTAGCAATACGAATTCAAATACCAAATTGAAGTTCATGTAAGTGTCTCTTGCAGGCTATGGTCGTCGGCCGTGTCACAATCGATGTCATTTCCTAAGAGATGAGTCTACAGAGTCTAGTACGGACGAGAGTGAGGAGTGGCAGCCTCACTACCACGGTTCTATACCTAGGTTGATAGTGACGTTGGATAGAGAGAATAATCAGTTGCAGGAAGACTTGTCTCCTGATACTCCAGGCTGTCCGCTTGAGTTGAGAAGTGACGCACCGCCACCGCGACCCATACCCGTGTTCACGTTTACGTGCGAAGACTTCGACGAACTGCACCCCAGTGGAGAGTCCACAACTCAGGCTGAAGAATCCCCGCAGCACCCGCCCCGATTCGATACTCCCCTAGAAGAACCTCCGCCGGTACCTGAACCTCCCGCTAACTACGACCAGTCCAGCGATAACGGAGACTCCATTTGCTTACCACCGGAGATGGAACCTATAGACACCAAGCTCACCCTCGATCTATTCAATGCGCGCAGTAGGGAGAACGAGTTTTATAGACGACGTTGTACCGGCATCGACGAGTGTGTGAGCGCGTGCGAGTGTTGTCGCACGCCGCAACCTGAGACACAACAGATTCCTTACATCGATGAACCGAACTCGGAACCGTTAATATTTGAAAACGAAGGCCCGCCTGACAAAGTGGCTACGCCTAAAATACGGCGAATACTACCTTCTTTATCTCTAGATCAATCAGACTCGGATAAAAAACCTGAAACTGCGGACGCAGTTTGTCAAACGCCATCTTCACCGATGGAAGTAAAAAGTCTTATATCGACTCCTAAAAGAAAACTCGAGCTTAACCTTGATATTAAGAAAGACTATGATCAAATGGATAACATTCAGTGCAGGCTCAAGAGAGCAATATTTAGCATGTCGACATCTTATTCGGGTAAATCTGAAGATACCGAAATTCCGTCCACTTATTCTACGTCTGATTCTTTTGATGAGACGAATAATGAAATGAAATGTGATGTCGGCGCCGCTAAAGCTCAGACTCCTGTAGAACCTGGTGCTAAAAAAATATTAGATAGTGTCGATCGAAAGTCGTGGAAATCTCCCGATGAGTATAGACCTTCCTTCGGCAAGGTCAAAGAATTGACTAAACATTTCAACGACATCAATTTGAAGTATTGTGTCAAGATATACAAGCGAAATTGTCAGTCGAGCCCGAACCTTAGTTTACGCGATAAAACTACCAAGGTCATTGAACCTCTTCCTGCTAGTGCGAGTCTAGCGGATATACAATACGAGTTCAATAAAACTGAAACGAGCGACGCCAAGTGCGTGAAATTATCTGACGACGAAGTGAAAAGTATCCTCATACAACTCGAAGACTGGTCTAAATACGGTTCGCGGGGTAGCGAGGACACGCTAGCGCACGGCAATGAGTTCGAAATACCGAACTTGCCTTCTGAGGAGCACACTGACAACACTGCCAACGGATATGTATTCAACGAGATAATTGACAAGAAGCCGAGACGGATTACTTTGGATAATATTAGGTTGAAGTCGAATCAGTCGAGTATGAACTCTGATCAGGCGAAGCAAAGTAAGGAGTCGCTGGTTGTGAGTGGGAGTTCGGATAAAGAGTCTTCAGAGCGTCTGCCGCGGGTGGTGGCGATGATTCCCGCGGCGCAGGCGTCGGCGGCGCTGGCGGCGTCCTGCCCCGACATCAGCGCCGCACACACCACGTGTAAGGCTCCCTCACACGCATGACGATAGGTGTGTTATAGCTGGACGCACAACTTTCTTTTCGTTACTTCCACTAGATATTTTATTTCGTTATTACATAGATTACGTGAAACAGATTCTATATTTCCTTCGTTTTGTCTGAAACATACATATGACACCACCGTTCACATGAAATTGATCGATTCAGGATATGAACTCTCGGTATCCAGGTGTTATTTCATGAGAATATTAGTTTTGTGTGTACTGGATTAAATGATGGAGGAAGTCTATTATTTGAACAGAATGTATTTTTTGTTTTAAATGCATGGATTATCGTTACGTTTATTATTTTCGTCGTTCAAATTGTTATTTTTGTACCGTACGTTTCTGTCACTCGCACTCGTTTATTCAGATTTTTTATTTTTGTATTCTTTATTTAGGTGCATTTGATATTGATGTAGATTTCTTTTATTTGTTTAAAAAATCTAACTCATTAGCTAGGTCCAGACCGAACGAGGCAAACCCTTGGGCTGGTGCGGACGCGTATCATAGGAATGATTCGCGTTATGTTTCTTCATACTCCGTTGTTCACGCATCATGAGGACAGACTTGACCCGGCTANCGTGAAGTCCAGCAAGAGCACGCCCGCGCTGCACCACGTGGCCGAGCCGCCGCCCGCGCACCACCACACTCCCGTCAGGTACTACATAGTAACATGTCGCACGTGACCTGCCGGCGCGGCTGGCGGCGGAGGCGAGCGTGAAGTCCAGCAAGAGCACGCCCGCGCTGCACCACGTGGCCGAGCCGCCGCCCGCGCACCACCACACTCCCGTCAGGTACTACATAGTAACATGTCGCACGTGACCTGCCGGCGCGGCTGGCGGCGGAGGCGAGCGTGAAGTCCAGCAAGAGCACGCCCGCGCTGCACCACGTGGCCGAGCCGCCGCCCGCGCACCACCACACTCCCGTCAGGTACTACATAGTAACATGTCGCACGTGACCTGCCGGCGCGGCTGGCGGCGGAGGCGAGCGTGAAGTCCAGCAAGAGCACGCCCGCGCTGCACCACGTGGCCGAGCCGCCGCCCGCGCACCACCACACTCCCGTCAGGTACTACATAGTAACATGTCGCACGTGACCTGCCGGCGCGGCTGGCGGCGGAGGCGAGCGTGAAGTCCAGCAAGAGCACGCCCGCGCTGCACCACGTGGCCGAGCCGCCGCCCGCGCACCACCACACTCCCGTCAGGTACTACATAGTAACATGTCGCACGTGACCTGCCGGCGCGGCTGGCGGCGGAGGCGAGCGTGAAGTCCAGCAAGAGCACGCCCGTCAGGCAACAACAAACTATTTCGACAGAGGCCTTAGCATATTGTTCTAACTAAACTCCCAAGTTCAAAAAAAAAACAAAGTTTCGACCTGTACGAGTATCTTATTCATATAATAACTTCCAGCGTGCCCGTAAGCCCGCCGGTGGCGAGTGGCTCTCCCAGCGCTTGGCCCAGCAAGTCCCGCAGCAGCCACAACCTGTCGGCGCCCGCGCAGCACGACGGCTTCTACCAGAACCTGTCTACTGTGCAGTCGCAGCAACATGCCTTGCAAGACAGGTAAGAATTGTCCTTATGGCCTTAAAGTCAATTCAAGTCAAACGTACCAACATTACCTATAATAATCAATCTCACTTTATAGCAGTTTATGTGGGGTTTGCGTAACTTCTCTTTTGCTTCGATAAACATGATCTTTTATCTCAGTAGTTACCCCGTTTCTAGTTTTACCGTCTATGGAACCTTATTTTTAGTATAAAATGCGTAAGAGCATAAACGCAATACCTGAAAAGAGGTCATTGTAGTCATCATTACGGACAACTTTTACTATGGGGTTACACATTGTACACTCGTACAAAACCTAAAAATATGTAGTTTGTTCTGAATTAGTAAAAAATTCAATTGCAATATTTTTTACACCATATTGCAAGTCAGCTGTCGCTATCATCCGCGCGCTACTCAAGTCACTGAAGGTCACAGCGGCAACACGATTGTAACACGGAACTCCCACATCTCCTGCTTCCCTTCAGTCACCCGGAACTCTGTCTGCTAAAAGACTTAACATACACGTTTCGATTCCCTGATGCATACTATAATATGTGAATGATTCCAGATGGTCGTCGTTGCGCAGCTCGACGGGCAGCAACCGGCCTCAGTCAGCGCACTTCTTGGCGGGAGGACAAGCCGAGGCGCCAGACTCACCTTTACATCACCAGGTATTACGCAACGTCAAAGACAAAACGTTTATTTCAATTGAACCATTAAAAGGCGTTTTGAACGTCACGAACATGAACAGTTATAAAAGTTAACATGACTCTTGTTGTCCATTCCCACAGCTACCTGTGAGATTGGACCATGTGGTGTTATGATCAAAATAAATATAGGAGCGCTGCACAAAGTTGGCGTTTTAACAGGTCAAACATATTACAGCAAAACGAATAGAATCTAGATCTGTACGGTGATTGTTCGCGGGTAATGTCCGTTTGGCATATTTCCGTGGCACTCGAATTTTGTAGCGTATTATTGTAGAGGAAACTTTCTGTTATTTTGTAAACTGATGGAGTTTTCAAAAATTCGGTAACATATACAGGGTGATTTTTTTTAATGTGCGTTGTAGGCATAATCTGAAACTATGAGGAATATCAAAAAACACTGAAAGGAGTCTCGAGCTCGATTTTGGTTAAAATTAAAAGTTCATAATTGTAATTTTGAAATATCGGTTTTCCTATAGTAGGCGCCAGATAATCGTGGAATAACGGTCATTGACCCACCTACAATTATTGACATTTTTAATTTGAAAAACGGAATTAATGACACAAAGCTGTCCCCAATCATCATCTCTCGTGATCCTTAACATTGTCTAATAATGAAAAACGATTCATATTTAATTGTTCAGGTACCTATGAATTTATTAGGGAAAGGTCAATATACTTTATTCCACATTTATCTGGCGCCTACTATAGCCAGGAATCGAACCGATTGACAAAAATAAACCTAAAAAATCTATGATGCAGTTTTAGTTTTCATCAACATGAGGTGCGAGAATGTACAACTGCATAATTGGAATTTTGAAAAAATATCAGTAACGGTTTAGGTTGGCAGGTTTAGTCAGTAATTTGTTTAAAATGAGCGATTTTTCCCATGTGTTATTATTTCCCAGAATTTGAGCCTTAGTAGCGACACTTTCGGATGGTGTAATAATACAGGTTGTGTTTTTTTTTTCGAAATCAATCGGTTCGATTCCTGGTTAGGAATACCGATTTTTCATAAATTCAATGATGCAGTTTTAGTTTTCATCAAAATCGGGCTCGAGACCCCTTCCAGTGTTTTTCGCTAATCCTCATAGTTTCGGATTTGGCCATCCACGCACCCTTTAAAAATTCACTGTATACTCACACAGTTAGTCGTTTGTTTAAGTAATAATTGTATTTTTTCCGGTAGTTATAAGTACTAACACTACACTGGACAGCAAATAAACCGAGCCACCCGCTACCTAGGCACTCTAATTCGATTTTCTCAAAAACTAAAAAACCTACAATTATCAAAGTTGTACCTACAGAAAGTGCGTTTCATGGTGATTAAAATGAAAGGAAACTCATTGGGTTTAATCAATATTTCAGTGTTTATTAAGGATTTTACAAAGAAGAGTCGTTTTCCAGTCGTGACAATCGTTAGTAATGATAAAGTGAAAAAAAAAATTAAAGCCAAAAACAAAGATAAAATAAAAAAAAAAGTTTTTGATCAATATTCCGTATTCCCTCCCCTTGCTCGGATAACTGCCAGCATCCTTGTATTCATCGACCTTACCAGCCTGACGATAAAATCTTGAGGAATTGTATTCCACTCCTCTTCAATTGCGATTCGCAGCTCTGGAAGCCTTGTTGGAGCAGGTACCCGGGCTCGAACCCGACGTTTCAGCTCATCCCATAAGTGTTCTATCGGATTCAAGTCCGGGCTTCGAGCTGGCCAGTCCATCGTACGAATGCTGACGTCGCGTAGATACTGGGTCACCACATGAGCAACATGAGGCCGTGCATTATCATGCATCAATTGCATATCCTGTCCGATATATCCTGCGTAAGGTACCACATGGTCTGCGAGGATTTCAGTAATGTAGCGATGAGAAGTCAGTCCACGTGTACGGCCCGTCGGTTCGATGAAAACTAACGCTGTATGTGCTGTTAACGAGATGCCGCCCCAGACCATTACAGATCCTCCTCCATAAGCAACAGTTTCCTCGATGCAACACTGAGAATAACGTTCTCCAGGGCGACGATATACTCTCTGACGTCGATCACTTCCATGTAGACTCACCCTGGTCTCATCAGTGAAGAGTACATTACTCCACTGCTCTAATGTCCAATCCCTATGCTCTCGAGCAAATTCAAGTCGTGCTCGACGGTGTGCTACCGTTAATGCTGGGCCTGTTGCAGCTCTTTTTGGGGTCAGGTTCCGTTCAGCAAGTCTCCTTCTGACGGTATCTGAACTTATGACCACTTGGCGTTCGTCACGCAGACTTTGTTGGACTTGAACTGCGTTGAGGTGGCGATTTCGCAGAACAGTAAGGTGGATATAACGATCATCTGCTGCTGATGTAGCCCTAGGTCTGCCCGTACCTGGACGGCGATCGAATGCTCCAGTCTCTAGGTATCGTCTGTAAACTCGTTGCACCGAAGATCTGCTGATTCGAAGCCTTCGAGCGACTTCACGTTGCGCAATGCCTGCTTGAAGTAATGCTACAGCTTGAGCTGCTTCCTGAGGTGTTGTATCCATTATTAATCGAAAAAAGTAGCAAAAACACACGCGTCTGAGCAAACGATGGACAAAAACTAAAGAAATGATAAGAAATATCCGACTATCCTCATTGTAGAGAAAAAGAACGCTAATTTCAAACTCTGGTGAAAACAGAGCAAATCGTTAGCATTGTGTTTGTTGCTTGATTACAATGTGAGTTGACGGTACTTTCGAATTAATTTGTAGTCATTTTAATCACCATGAAACGCACTTTTTGTAGGTATAACTTTGATAGTTGTAAGTTTTATACTTTTTGAGAAAATCGAATCAGAGTTCCTAGGTAGCGGGTGGCTCGGTTTATTTGCTGACCAGTGTAGTTCCTAAGTTTTTGTATACTAACCAATTAATAGACTCTGTCTGAATTAAAAGATTTTTATTTTATTTATTTTAAGAGATTTCACCGTTATTTTAACTTTATAAAAGGCTTTCTAATTGCACCAGTTACTTTGACTGAGTTTCAAAGTTTTGTGTCCATTTCAGGTGTAGTTATTGTCTAATTTAACATCCTATAATCTTGTGTTGTGTGCAGGGCGCAGCTCATGCCCGCGCGGCCAAGCTGGCGGAGATGTCGGAGGAGGTTTCGCGGCGCCAGCACGCCTACCACGCGCAGCAGCAGCACCTCGCCGCGCAGCACCCGCAGCACCCGCAGCACCATCACCTCATTGGTAACACTTCACTCGTACCGACAGACAACTCCTAACTGTAAGCGACTGGCTAAACTATACGTGACGAAGCCCCCTAGCGCAGTAGACATTATATAAAAAAATAAGTGATAGGTACGGAAGTGGTACTTGTAAACATAATAAATACAAAGTAAAATCAAAGTGAAGTTGAGAAGTGTAGAATGAGCTAGGTACAATACAATTAAATAAATAGTTAATGTTAAATATTCACAATAATTCCGTAAAATATTATAAAACAATGGCCTTAATTTAACAATTATTTCTAAAACACATATATTATTACAAATATTATTTACATACGCAAATATTATAAAATAAAAATAATAACATACTAAAAATAATAATAAAAATTAAAAAGAAGTTACGTCAGAAATACCACTAACAGTCTTATTACAAAAAGCGGTTTAACTGAAAACCCAGGTTTAAACTTCTAATAACAACGGTTTAGACAAAAATGATATTACAAAACGTGTTTTTGCGATAAACCATACACCAAATCATGGTCTGACGTTAAACCTCGCCGACCCCTAGTTTAACGATGGTTTAATTCGCATCTGTCAAAGTTTGTCTTTCAGGTTATAGTATCTTTGTTATTGTTTTGTGTTGTTTTTACCCGAAAATGGATTTGAACATGATCGATTTGATGTATATTGAGGATTTTGAAGCCGCTGAGTTGTTGGAAACGCCACGCCAACCCAACAGAAATCGTATTCGGATCAATTTCATTGAAGTAATATTCACTTTGAAGTAATATTTAGTTGACTTACTTTTTCCTCGGTACTCCAATTCTCAGACCGTTTTTTTCTTTGTTTGGTCCATCACATAAAATATTAATATTTTGGAAGAAGATAGGTAATATTTTAATCAAGTAAGTATAACACACACACACACACACAAGAAAGAGACTATTCAAGACTTCGCTAAATAATTAAAGAACTTTGCTTATCTTGTGATTGCTATAATGGATTCATATTACGCGCGAGGATAGTACGTTTCGTTAGACGTACCTACGTTGGCATTTTATTCGTTATTAAAACGACATTAAAGTGTTACGAAAAAAAACTGCAATCGACGACATGTTTATGTCCATGCAAAATAACTAATTCGCAATGTTATTAACATTCCTAAACTTAATTTAATCATTAGCTTATTATCAAAACGTTGTCTTTTATGCGCATACGGAACGTTGCAATAGAATGATATCATGGTGAACGAATGATATTTGTAGTTATCTGTGGTTCATATTCAGACATTGGTTCAAATGACGGTACTAAGAAGATCAAGGTTTATTTATGTTTTGTAATACGGACAAATTTAGACCCTAGTTTTGCAGATAAGCCTGGACTTGATAGTACAGGTTTAAACCAAAGTTTATTTAGCTTTTTGTAATAAGACCGTACCTGTTTGAAACTTTTTAGGTCTGTTTTGTGGTCGTTTCTTTCATAAAAGTTAATTATTTTGCTATTGTTTCTTTATTAAATATCAGATACAGAACATCACCCTTAAATTTGACCACGACACTTCTGAAACACTCTGTACTAACGACGATAATGAGGTACTGGCAACTGAATTTCAGATCGCTGTTCTTGTCTGAGTTTGTGTGCCTGTTAACGCTTATTGTGGGATCTTCTGTGCCTAACGATCCCGTGTATCAAAAATCCGGTTCCGTTTCTAAATTATAAATAAATTTGTATGAAACTTTGTTCATATACTGACTTGTTGAGTATGACCTCCAGGCCAGCCCGCCATGCAGCTGCCGCCGAGCGCGTACGGGCAGCAGTCGCCGCAGCTGGCGCACCCGCTGCACCACTCGCAGCCCATGCTGCACGTGCATCACTCGCAGAGCCCGCACCAGATGTACCACAACCAGCACCTGCCGCCGCAGAGGTCAGTGCCCATCAGACACAACACCCGTCTGCTCGGAGGATCCTCCCTCTTTTATGGCGGTTTATTCACTGTTGTAATGAAATGAAAAAAAATCTGATGCTTATTTTGTCGAGTTTTGCGACACATAAATGTATGGGGCAGTTGATATTTTTTTCGCGATTTCGAGGTTGAAATAATATCGTCTATATCTAGCTCGTAAACGTAATATACAAATGCGATTTCAAATAACTGAAATCGAAAACTATCGCAGGTACGAATGGATGCCGCCCGGTCCACCGTCACCCCAGAGATCACAGCCGCCGGTCGCCCCGAAACCTCAGGTAAAAATATTTTACTAGAAACTATATTGATATCTTTGATTAATAATTGCCGAAGCGCAGGTTTCGAATCAGGAATGACGATATCCGCAAGAGAACCAAGGTTACCGTCATAGCCCGAAGGATCGCCAAATTGTAGTGGCAGCGCCATATTGCTCGCAGAACAGATGGTCGATGGGGCCGAAGTGTTCTCGTACCGGTGCGAGCAGCGTTGGGAGGCTAGCCGAGTAGCCGAGCGAGACGCACAGGACCGGTTGTTGTGGCCTATGTCCAGCAGTGGACGTCTCGCGTCTGCAGGCTGATATGATGATGATGCTTTTTTGCTGGGAGATCTGTATATTTTTGTTGTTTTCTTAAACACTTCCAACTAAGTTTGTTTGTTACGCTTTCACGCCTTAATTGCTGTAACGATTTTGATGAATTTTGCTACAGAGATAAAGTCGGAGATATATCCCAGGATGCGGTTATGTTCCACTTTTTATGCGAAACTATTATATTAACGCGAACGAAACTGTGGGCAAAAGCTAGTATTTAACTGTTATTTCTTTTGCTAGGGCGCGAGGCGAACGGACATGGAAATGGAAGATCAGCCGCACCCGCAGTCACACCCCCAGTCACATTCACACCCGCAGCCTCAGCAGCCTCCGCCCACCAGCGTGCAGCCAGAAGACGGTATGTATACATTTTATAATTTGTGCTTTTTGGTTACAAAGCTGATACAAAATTGTTAGATAAATCTTCAGCTACGGACTACTACTAGACTTGCAGGGACGCAGGGACATTTTCGATTACAAACTCATCTTATATATATTTTTAAATAGATTTTTTTTTACACATTTTTTTTATTACTTTTTCTAATTTTTTTTCCTATGGAAATTTTAGATTATTTTTAAAAATAAAATTGTTTTGTGAAACAATGTTGCTGACCACTACTGGAATATTGTAGTGTAGTAGGCTACATAATAATAATAATATAATATATCTTGGGACAACTCACACACAGTCATCCGATCCCAAACTAGGCAGAGCCTGTGCTTTGGCAACCAGACAACTGATAAACATACTTATATATTTCTAAATACATACATATTATAGACAAATTACTCCCAGACACGGAACAAATGATCATGCTCATCACACAAAGATTTGTCCTGGGTGGGAATCGAAACCCACGACCTCCGGTTTAGCAGTCAGGGTCACTAACCACATGGTAATGGTCGGATGTTATGGTAAACAAAAGTAATTATCGCATCGCAATATATGTATGTATTTTTTGGGAAATAATTATTGTGCTCAAGTGTTCTGGTGTATACTAAGCGTCAAACAAGTTTTCCACTCTAAAGTTCGTCACAATTCGCAGCGCAGTAGTCTATTTTACAACCGATCATAACACCGCGCATGCGCGGTCTCGCGGAAGCTGGCGCGTGTAGTGGCGTCTCAGTCACTCGTATACGTTCGATGCTTCTAGCTTGCTCAATGCAATAAGACTGTCGATGCCATAATTGTTACACATTGTTATTATTTTTAATTAGTTGTTTTTGTTATTGTTTTGTTATCTTCTTATTAATGCCTTTAATGGCGCCACAAAAAAAAAATATGGAAGGAGTTTCGGAAACTTTGAGCAATAGTGACTGAGTAAATACTATAGTAGGCGCCAGATAAATGTGGAATAAAGTATATTGACCTTTCCCTAATAACTGTTCATAGGTACCTGAACAATTAAATATGAATCGTTTTTCATTATTAGACAATATTAAGGATCACGAGATATGATGATTCGGGACAGCTTTGTGTCATTAATTCCGTTTTTCAAATTAAAAATGTCAATAATTGTAGGTGGGTCAATGACCGTTATTCCACGATTATCTGGCGCCTACTATAACAGACTTTATATAGACTAATAAACTTTACATTGAACTAGTTTGGGTAATGCGCTGTGCCCCCGCTTGTATCTGTGTTTGTGATCGACCTTGAACCTGCGACAACGAATTAGCTGGCTATACTTGAAATTAGTGCATGTACCTTTAAATTTAGCTTTCATTTATTTGGTGCGAACACAATCCCTCACTTTCAATTACCTATACTTATTACCTTCTTATGCATTTCTACCCACTTATCTTACAATCGCAAACAGCTTCTACAACTTTATTCAAGTGAGTAAAAAAAACACTATTCAAGAACATACATAATATAATAAAAAAATAAAACGAAACGAAACGAACGAACGTATAAAACAAAAATATTTTTCCGCGATAACACTTTTTTAAGCGATTGCACCTGCGCGGTCGTCACAAACAGCTAACTTCAGAGAGGCAAAGATGGTTTGCTAGCAGTATATAAGAAAGCCCCATTTAAAAGTCAATTTATGATATCCTTGTGGCAATTCCCCAATCTATAACTATTCGTGGGAGCTCGGTAAAATCGATTTTGATACTAAGGGTCAGTTCACACCAACGACTACGTCGTTGGTGTGAACTATAGCTGCTAACTAAGCCTATAGGCGCCTAATAAATAAATAAAATGAAAATAATGTATTTTAGACAAGGTCCATAGCGAAGTTTGCCCATAATATTATTTAAATTTAAAATTGGTCACATACACACGTCCTGTTCTCTTATGACGGCAGATATATGAAAGACATCAACGCGGATCGCGTCGGGGTATGTTCCAATTAGTGATGTACCAAATCCTATGACCAAATCTGTTATCGATAAAGCAAACAAACCTACAATGTGTTGAATCTATACGTTTCATGATCTTTTAATTACTTTTTACAATAATGGAGTCCAACCTCCGAAAAAAAGTATGTTATCTTTTTAAATTATTACAGAAAAATAATATTGATATTTTGTTTTAATTTTTACATTATTTATGTTTATTAATTACATTAAGTACGTGTTAAAATATTATTAAAAAAATAAAATACTGGGTACAATTAAAAGTATCGATATTTAAACAAAAATATCGATAACCTGTCCTATCCCCAGTTAGACTTCATGACCTTGAAAGGGCCTATCAGAACGCAGTACCCCTCTTCGACCCACCTCAGCTAGTTGACAGAATCGATTTGAACATTATATCGAGCATTAGGCGACTACGGGCTGTATGTTCGTTGGTTCACACCGAGACGCAACTCGAGAATGTTTAGAGCTGAAGCTGCAGTCCAATTTGCGAGACAAAGAACGAACTTAGCCGCGCGCTACGCCGAGCGTCTTGGTGTGTGCTGTACCCTAAGGTTATTAAGCAAGTAATGAAATTATTTCTATTGACTTACAGAACGATACGTAGCCAG
>NDFZ01005216.1:176271-193816 GCA_002192655.3 Mamestra configurata | reverse complement strand
TCGGGGGGAAATCCTCATGGAAATCCTCCACCCTGGGGCGGGTGGAGGGGTCTGTCAGACTCTTACTGACTAAAACCACCCCGGTGTTCCATCTCCCACCTACGCCGGGGATCGCGGGAACGTATGCGACTTCCGCAATCCCCGGCTGGTGCCGGCCCGCCTCTGCGGGCCACCTCGCGTCAGCGAGGAGAGTGAGGTGTTTGACTCCCCCCGCTACGTCAAAGAGGGGTGCACGAGAACACCACGCGCCGCCACCTCGGGTCCGGATGAATGGGGGGCGACGGACATCCCCAAGTACGCCGCCCCTGTACCCAGTTAGGGGGGCCGGAAGAGGGCAGCGTCCTCCGACGCCCGATGCGCCTGCTGCAGGATGGTAAACAGCCCTACGATAACCATCGGACATGTGCGAACCAGAATCAACACGCATCTGATCGAAATATCCTTTTTTTGATTGGAGAATACTGAACTTTCCAAAAAAACATTCTCCAAATGAAATAGAAAATACCTTTAGTGTCTCAACATTTTATCCATGTATCAATCACCTAGGACCGCAACACCGCTCAAAGTAAGCCTTCGTCACAACTGCTAAAATCTTTTAATTTAAAGCGATGATACAAGTGCCGGGGCAAAGCAATGTTGTCGTCGTCGTCCCTAGAGGAGTATGCAGGCTAGGATTTATTATACAAATAACGATGAAACTAAAAAAAAAGTAGTTTTACTAAATTTAAAATTGTCATGTTCAGGGACGCTACCATCGCTCAGTTAATATCACTGGGAGCGGCGCGCACGGCCGTACAGAACCAACAGCTGCGCGCGCTGCAACTGGAGAGAGACTTCGAGCTGCGAGCCACGCAGCATGATCAGGTAACCTTTGCGTGTTTGGTGATTACGTAAGTTTTACTGGAAAATATACCAGCAACGTCAGTGTCCAAGGCACAAGGGGGTAACTTCCAAACTTCACGCCTATTTGAAATTCATTATGGAAAACTCAGTAATACTTTAAGCTGTTAGTTCTGAGTATGATCGCTCACTTGTTGCGATGGATTTCCGTTCCATCAGCCTATAACAGTGGCACTAGTACATTATAAAATCTTCTGGGTATATAGTCACAGTCAGTCAGAGGTAAGTCGTCGCTGAGAAATTCGATTAGAAGGACTATTTGGGATCCTCGTTCCCAGGTTGGACGTAGTGACTGAGTATTGCTTTAATTTCGTAGCACTAAGCTCGGACTCCCTAATAGTGCCCGGAACCGGGCAATTTATTAAATAGAACTAAATAAACGCTCGAAAATATGGGTGTGCAAATTTTCGCCATTTATATTTGGGCGAAGGGTGTTTTTAAGATAACAAAACTAGGCTTACCATTTGTGTATGTATCGTACCAGGAGGAAGGCAACGCGGCAGAAGGTTCAGAAGAGCCAGAAGAGTTAGTGGACGACATGGCGGGCTCGCCGCCCGCGTCGCCCGCGCCGCTGCCGCCGGCGCTGCAGCCGCCCGCGCTGCAGCCGCCCAAGTCCATCCTCAAGACCAACACGCGCACCGAGATCACTAACGGATATGCTACAGAGCAGGTACGTTGTATGTCATTTGTCTTGCAACCGGCTGTATGTTCGGGCTTCCAGTCAGATCGGCTGCAGCTGTTTACTTTAAACTGAGTGACTCAAACTCAAAGCATTTATTTCAATTAAACCATTACAGGCACTTTTGAATTGTCGAGGTCAGTCTGCCCAAAGAGGTGAAGCTATTTGTACGTTCCAAAGCGTAGATCTCTATGGAGAAAAACGCACAAGAAACTCCACGGACACTCTTTTAAATCAATATTTTTTACAATGATGTGGTGACATCATTCATGTGAAAATTAAACAAACATACATATATGTGAGAACGATGTAGAAGGACTTGCACGATCAAGCTTCCGAAATAAAAAAAAGCAACAATTCAAAGCACAAATAATTAAAATAAACCATGGCCGCCGAAAGATGACCAGTCCTAGCTGACGGCACTCGCTCAGCAATATATGACGCCCGCGCCAGCACCATTCGGCCCAACCACTTTGAAAGGCGCCAAATGATCCAGCACCATCAGCCAGACTTTTAAGTGAGCATGACACTCCCAACCGCCAGTGCACTTAAGTCAAAGAAAATTATAGTACACAGTATTCACACATGTGCCGTTAATGCATGAAATTATACAATGCTAACTTGATTGAGTCTATACAATGTTTTTACAATATAAATTCAACGGGTCTTACAACTGCTAAAAGATTATTTTGTGCACCCTAGTGGCTGTGGAGCAGGCCCAGCATTGAGCCAAGCATTTTTATCTTCAATGTAATCTCCCAACTTATAATATGCTTGCCTGCATAGTGTACGTTTAGTACAAGATTTAAATTTTGTTTCATTTAGTTCTAATATCTGGGGAGGTATTTTATTGTAACATTTTAAACAGTACCCCATGAAAGATGTGGCAACTTTAACAAGTCTGAAACCTTGCTGAACTAGTTGGTTCCTATTTCTAGTGACATAGTTATGTCCTGTTTCCTCGTTTATTAAAAAGATGCAGATTCTTTCTAACGTACATTATTTTTTCATAGATATATATACTGACAAGATACCGTCATGATGTTAATGTTCTTAAATAGTTCCCTTAGAGAATGGCGCCGGCGGAGATTATAAATGGCTCTTATGGCTCTTTTCTGCAGAATAAATATTGACTCAATGTCTGCAGCTCGTTCCCATAGTAAGATACCGTAAGACATCATACTATAAAAGTAACTAAAATAGACTAGTCTCGCGGTATCAACATCTGTAAATTGGCGGATTTTCCTAACTGCACACATACAAGAGATAGCAAATGAGGACCCCATTGTAGCCTTGAGTCAAGCGTAATCCCCAGGAAAACCGTTCTATCGACGAATTCGAGTTTCTCCCCATTTAATACTATGTCGCGATCACTACTTTTCACATTTGGTAAGGCAAACCTTATGCACTTCGTTTTTTTCCCATTTAAAACCAAATTATTAACAGCGAACCAATTTTGGACCCGCAAAAGGGCGTTATTTACTTGGTCAAGATTATTACTACATATATTTATTTAAAAAATCAAAGAAGTGTCATTGGCAAACAAGACCATGTTTAGCTTGTTTTGCAATAAATGGGGTAAATCATTTATTTAAACTTAAAATAAGAAAGAACACAAAATGTGAAAGGATTAATCGTGAATGAAAATGGACGTCCCCCAGGGCGGGGGACGTCCATTTTCACGATTAATCCCTAGGAATTGATACCGTTTATTTGAACTAATTGTTGTCTATCATTCAAATAAGATTTGACTAAGTGTAACCCTGTTTTGCCTAGTCCATAATGCTGCTGACTGTTTATCTGACCTTCATAATCCAGGTATGGAACGAGATATCCTCTAGTTGTTTGACTTTCGAGCTTCTTCGGTCGTAACGACTGGCAATGCCCTAACCTTAATTCATCTGTGTGGTGTTGTTGGTTTAGTAGTGATAAGTCCAGGTCTCGAGAAACTCATTATTATGTAATTTTATTATATCAACTTTGTAAGAACTGTTATAGTTCTTACAAAGTTTGTTTTCTAGGTTTCGTCACCGACGTACGTTAGTCATTTGAGTGAGAGCAGTTAGTTGCCCTGTCATGTCCGCATTTGTATTTTTAAGTGTACAATAAAGAATAAGAATAATTAGATCTTTACGGGTCACGTTTGGTATTATGAATGACTAAGTAATAATTCCCCCAGGTGAGTTACGAAGAAAGCCGAGTGTCGGAGGTGAGCTCCGCCGTGAGTGCGCTGAGCGTGTCGTCGAGCGCAGTGAGCGCGCCGCCGCCGCCTGCGCGCGGCTCGTCCTTCGCGGTCATGGCGGAGCGCGCGCGCACGCTGTCGCCGCCGAGACACGAACATCATACGTTGCCGCATCATAACGCGGCGCCGCAGTACGTATACAAGATAGTATTTTGCCTTACGTCATATATTGATTTAAACAGTGTGGTAGCATTTCAAAGCGGCAACTATAGTCTTAGGACAAGATTTACGATCCGCGCTTACAACTATTGCTCCTTACGTCAAATAGTTTAGACTTTGACTTTTCTTAAGTCTTAAATCTGGAATTAGACTTAAATTCACTGAGTGTCTCATAAGATAATGAACTTTGACCTTTATTTTTTAAATATTTGCTAGAACTCATAAAATATTTCGTCACAAATATAGTCATAAAACGCCCTAGAATAAGACTGATATAGTTTTGTATGTTTCGATTCCTTCTGCCTGAATTTTGCCCTTATAATCGCCCTGTTCTATATGGTGTCGGACGTAAAAGAATACATCATTTCCCGTGAGTTTCAAGAGGCGACTAAGGGCCTCACCAGAAAATGGGCAGCAACATTCTCTGTGCATTGCAACAGCAACACTGCGATCGCCAACCCGTCTGCCAAGCGTGGCGATTATGGCAAACCCTTTGGAGGAGGCTTATGTCTAGCAGTGGACGTCGTTCGGCAGATACGATGATGTGGTAATGATGAATAGCCTGACATTAAGCATCCTCCACGACACCACAAACATTATTACCTCTAGAAAAACTACTGAAAGTATTTGGAAAAGGGATGTACCGCAAATCTTCATTGAAAAGACAGGAGGAGGCCTTCAATCAAATGGGTATTTGTGTCTAGTGGGCAACTGCCTCATGATTGAGATCGGGCGGTGGTATATTTATATTCAAATCGCGCGGGTAATACCGCGATGTAGAATTGGCGTCATGTCTTTCAGTACAGTNGTTACACGAGCCGCCCCCCCTGCCCGCGCACCAGCCGCACCAGCCGCACCAGGCGCCGCCCGCACGAGAGGACCCTGACGTACGTACACCATACTAAACACCAACGTTCCACGAGCGCGCCGCGCCCCCCGCGCCGCCCTCGTGCTCTCCCCCGCCGTTACACGAGCCGCCCCCCCTGCCCGCGCACCAGCCGCACCAGCCGCACCAGGCGCCGCCCGCACGAGAGGACCCTGACGTACGTACACCATACTAAACACCAACGTTCCACGAGCGCGCCGCGCCCCCCGCGCCGCCCTCGTGCTCTCCCCCGCCGTTACACGAGCCGCCCCCCCTGCCCGCGCACCAGCCGCACCAGCCGCACCAGGCGCCGCCCGCACGAGAGGACCCTGACGTACGTACACCATACTAAACACCAACGTTCCACGAGCGCGCCGCGCCCCCCGCGCCGCCCTCGTGCTCTCCCCCGCCGTTACACGAGCCGCCCCCCCTGCCCGCGCACCAGCCGCACCAGCCGCACCAGGCGCCGCCCGCACGAGAGGACCCTGACGTACGTACACCATACTAAACACCAACGTTCCACGAGCGCGCCGCGCCCCCCGCGCCGCCCTCGTGCTCTCCCCCGCCGTTACACGAGCCGCCCCCCCTGCCCGCGCACCAGCCGCACCAGCCGCACCAGGCGCCGCCCGCACGAGAGGACCCTGACGTACGTACACCATACTAAACACCAACGTTCCACGAGCGCGCCGCGCCCCCCGCGCCGCCCTCGTGCTCTCCCCCGCCGTTACACGAGCCGCCCCCCCTGCCCGCGCACCAGCCGCACCAGCCGCACCAGGCGCCGCCCGCACGAGAGGACCCTGACGTACGTACACCATACTAAACACCAACGTTCCACGAGCGCGCCGCGCCCCCCGCGCCGCCCTCGTGCTCTCCCCCGCCGTTACACGAGCCGCCCCCCCTGCCCGCGCACCAGCCGCACCAGCCGCACCAGGCGCCGCCCGCACGAGAGGACCCTGACGTACGTACACCATACTAAACACCAACGTTCCACGAGCGCGCCGCGCCCCCCGCGCCGCCCTCGTGCTCTCCCCCGCCGTTACACGAGCCGCCCCCCCTGCCCGCGCACCAGCCGCACCAGCCGCACCAGGCGCCGCCCGCACGAGAGGACCCTGACGTACGTACACCATACTAAACACCAACGTTCCACGAGCGCGCCGCGCCCCCCGCGCCGCCCTCGTGCTCTCCCCCGCCGTTACACGAGCCGCCCCCCCTGCCCGCGCACCAGCCGCACCAGCCGCACCAGGCGCCGCCCGCACGAGAGGACCCTGACGTACGTACACCATACTAAACACCAACGTTCCACGAGCGCGCCGCGCCCCCCGCGCCGCCCTCGTGCTCTCCCCCGCCGTTACACGAGCCGCCCCCCCTGCCCGCGCACCAGCCGCACCAGCCGCACCAGGCGCCGCCCGCACGAGAGGACCCTGACGTACGTACACCATACTAAACACCAACGTTCCACGAGCGCGCCGCGCCCCCCGCGCCGCCCTCGTGCTCTCCCCCGCCGTTACACGAGCCGCCCCCCCTGCCCGCGCACCAGCCGCACCAGCCGCACCAGGCGCCGCCCGCACGAGAGGACCCTGACGTACGTACACCATACTAAACACCAACGTTCCACGAGCGCGCCGCGCCCCCCGCGCCGCCCTCGTGCTACCTACTGGACCCAAACAATCAAAGGAGTGTATCATCGAATCGAACAAAGAAAAAAAGACCAAAATATACTTTTATCTCACAAATGGATGTGAAAACCAACCCTGTGTATGTGTTAAATTTTACGTATTTCTCCACAAAAAAGCCGTCGCTGAAAGAATTAATTACTTTTTGCCACAGCTCATAATTGTATACTGTCTTTTACAGCGGTTCATAGAGGAAGCAGAAAGCATGCTAGCGGGCCCGGTGTCACCACAGACTCCCAACGCGCCCAACCTCACCCAGCACACGCCCGGCGTTATCGGCGCTCAGGAGGTCTACAGGTACGATCCAATGTTTTTCATTTACAGATAATAAATTATCTTTCTATAAGAGGCTTCTGGCGACCGTTTTATTGGAGGCGTTTCGGTATGTAAGTTATAGTCGACCGTCGGCGGACTGACCTTGGTAAGGGATCCGACTTTGGATCAATCCGAGCAACTGATTACCGTACTAGCTTTTTCCGCACCTTCACTCTCGGGCGTATCCCACAGGAACCGAACTTTATTCCGGGATACAAATAAGCCTATGGCATTCAACTATACTGTAGACTGCTTTTCAGAGATTCCCTTTTAACAAACACTTGATAGGTTAACAAACAATTTAACTGTTTATAATAATAATAGTTTAGATATCATTGCTCATTGCAACCTGTATGGACGTAGGGACCCGCGCGCTCGGCGCCTGGCGGAGCAGCAGGCGCGCGCGTCCACCGCGCCGGTGCCCGAGCAGCTGTCCTTCAAGGAGAAGATGAAGATGTTCGCGCTGGAGTCCGGCGAGGCCTCCACGCCCAAGGACAAGGTAACCGCCCGACAATGACACTGCCGACCGAACACCTGTCTCCATGCTTCTAACATTAGTCTTATTCTTAGGCCTACCGCTTAACGGTGAAACGGTGCCCTCGGTAGCAACTCGCGCGGGAGGGTGTGCTGGCGTGCCTCACACAAGCTGACGGTCGCCAGCACCCCTCCCGTACCGCGCAGCTCCCTCAAGCACCGTCCCAATTAAACGGGAGGCCTAAAACTACATAGTGTACCACATCCGTATAGTCTTTGTTGCACCTTCAAATTGTACGCTACTACCAGCGACTACTTTGAAGATGCTTTCCCTTCTCACATTGGACAAAATTACTCAATTCTTTCACTTTGCATGGGTTTAAATAGACACCCGGTATAAACGAGTCAATGTTATTTGCAGGTCAAAATATCGCGCGCGCAGCGAGACATCGATGCGGTACATTAACCTAATGATGACTATTAAATTATACTTATTGTAATGCGTTATGAATACCTACATTTTACGTGTACATAATTTTGTACGTATAGAGGAATATCATAACTCCTTTAAATGGTTTTATAGTAATATAGCAAACTTGTAACGATACGTTACAGTTTGTGTTACAGTATTATAATAACATATTTATATTCCGTTCTAAATACTACACGGTGTAAGCGAAAATAATGTTTTGATAGTTCGAACATAACCGTATTCAGCTCACGGCAGCTACTTTATACACACGTTAAAACGATTCTATCATTTAATCAAAATTTATTTTAAATACTAACAAAAACGAAAAATAATTACACTATTTTCGCTTTCACACCTGACATAAATGTAGGAAAGCTTTGAAGTAATTCCGAAAAACCATGAGTTTTATTGTCGTGGCTAAGGTCCACGAATTGCCTTGCGACGAAACGTAGCACCAATTTTGTACGTCAATCATAGAATCTAAGCGAGCTTTCTTTCTCAAATAGAAATATTTTTTATGATTACGCAAATTTTGAATGATGTTTACAAGATGTCGCTTTAGCAGCTAGTGCAATGATATTATTATTATAATATACATTACAATTTATCAGACCATATCTTAATATAGAGAGTAGTTGGTTATAATATTCAAATTTAAATTTTATATTGTATTCATTTATATTTTCGGTATCTGTCGTACATATTATCAACGGGCACATCCTATGTATGAAGTCGGAACTATTGTGCCATTGTATTAGTATATTGTATAATGGGTTTTTGCCGTTTATATAATGATAAAAGTTTATTCTCTGGGAGGACCAATATAGAAATCGACATCGGAGGGTGCCTTTATGTGTACCTTAAAAGTAAATTTACATATCCATCATATTTTCAAGCCATAAAATTAATATGCATTGTCGTCCATCAACAAATCTTTTTAGTAACTTCGTAACATTCCAAAGAACATTACGTTTCTTTTCTATTTTATATGTATGTTATAAAAGCATTCCTATGAAACATGAATGTATTATGTGTATACCGCTATAGCGGTTGTTATCTTTACAATATTATTTCAAAGATTGACCTGTTATTACAATTCGAATTTTAACAAAAAGCAATAAGATATTGTGAAGACTTTGTTGTAAATACAATTAATAGAGTTTATAGTCTAATTAAGCACGTGTTTGTGCCAAAAACATGTTCCAGTGTGGCAAACCTGCGTGGAATGACGAAATTATTTTATTTAGTGGCAACCAATCATGATTGGGTACTTGACTACTTTTTGAAATTGTTAGATAGGGTGTTACTTTACGCAAAATATATAATGATGTACGAATGTCGAGACAGCGAACGTGTGATAAGCTACCGTGTATAGACGTTCTCTAATTACTTTCCCCTTCAAAAGGCAGTTTAAATAACCTATCGAGTAGACCATCAGCATTAAATAGGACGTGTTACTTAGAAATACCCTATGTGTAATAGGCAACAATCACAAAACACTCACAATACATAGTCAAATGCCCCATTTCTTTGGTCACAAGACATTAGTCAGCATGCATACACAATTAGTTTTAAAGCTCTGAAATATTGAATTAGCTGTCAGAACAGTAGGTTGCTACTCATTACATTATTATGGTTAACGTTTTATAGCACCAATTTACTGTATATAATGTAGGTAGTGGAATCCTTGTGATTATATTAAGGTTTTTGTACACCTGTTTGTATATGTAAATGTTTATTCGAGGATAGGGCGATGGCAACTGTTTGATGACACGTCCAAGAGACGGAAGGCCTACGTGAGGGTAGACTTAGATTAGTTCCTGGGGATTCGGTTCCGTAGATTCCCAGTATTCACCCAACGATAGTCAATTAGAGAAAGATTGAGATTAATTTTAGAAAGGCATTTTAATGATTTCAATAGCTATACTGTATATAATTACGCTTGAAAACGTCAAAATAGTATCGTTATGAATATTTAAGTAACATAATTCGAATAATTATTATTATGCAAACTAATTATTATACTTGTTATTAACGGTAGCTATTGTACTTCCTTTCTTTTGAAAATAAATAAAGTAACATTATCCAGATGTTTTATTTATCTCTAATACCTCTTCTTGTTTATCGGCCACCCATGGGGGAACCGCTTCTGTAATGATTATTTCTTTACGATGACCACACCAAGTTTAAAGTAAAGGTTGACTTCTTTAGCAGTTCTCTTATAAACACAATCAGTATCCCTTGACCCTACAGAAAGCTCGCCCTATAATCTTAGTTTTTAACAAACATATCGGGGAGCACTGCTGTAACTCCGCTAGGACTTGAGAAAGGAAACAGGTTACTTCCTGCCTTTTCTCAACATTTTTTAGGGTACGAAAATCAGTAAAAATGGATACGGAACGGCGTTGACTGTGCCATCTAGTGTTGCATATTCGAAACGTTAACGTTTAGAATACTTGACATTGACGTTTCTGTTCCTGCATGCTCCGTTTAGGGGAACGTGCACGAAGTAGACTGCAATCTAGCGTTGTAAATTGAAACTTATAAGTGAAATATGCTCCGTGCTGCCACCTATAGTTCCTGCACGTTCCCTATAGGATAACTTGTGTGTCTGTCTGTATGGCCGTCAGTCACACAGCCAATTTGTCAGAATCATACTTACTATACTCTTTGGTCAGAATCTTCTGGGCCGGTTTTGTCGAAAGATCAATGGCGATTATTTCCCATTTTTTTTTGCACTGACGGGACAGGTGTACCACTGAAATCTGTGTGGCACTTTCCTCAAAAAGACACCGAAGACACTAAACTAATAAGTTCTCATATGATTTACCCAGCACGGATTGTAAGGACTTAAAAAGTGACTTTGACCCCTGAGTTTGTTTCAGTGTTTCTTCTCAGCGTAGCCAGCTAGGAAACACCAAAAAAGATTGACGTGTAAAAGTGTTACGTTTAATCAAGTAACAAATTATCTAAGTATCACTTTTATCGTTTTAAAACTGTCATTAATCAATCGTCAATAACCGAGTCCGCCTTTTATTTCAGCATTGGCAACGAGGACCATTGAAAAATAGTTAAGTGCAGTGATTTCTTGATCTTAAAACGTCTGTGTCGTTTTCAACGTCACGTCTATTTCAATTCGGCAACATGGCTATAATTCGACAGGATGCACTAACTGGCATTAGTTTCAGGCAAAAACATTAAATTTATACTACCAAAGAGATTCTTTGTCTTTGTATCTTTAAATCTCTTTGGGTCTCAACATTTTTCACAGAATAAACAAAAATCTGCCTTTTTAGTAGGGGAAGAAGAAGAAATAGAATCCATCTATCTGTTAATAATAATCTTATTGAGCAAGAACATTGTGTCTTGTACATTGGTATGTGGTTGGACCTTGTTCATTATATCTATGGGTTGGACAGTTCTTTAAAGTGGGGTAAACATGTAAAGAAGATCCGGGAAAAAGTTTTCCGATTTGTTTACGTTTTTAAAGTATTAGCTGGCGCTAAATGGGGTGTACATCCTTTACATCTTAGAAGGCTATAATATAGCCATAATACACAGTAGAATAGATTATGGTTGCTTTCTGTACGGAAACTGTGCAAATAGTCATCTTCAGAAGCTTGACAGAGTAGGTACAGAATCAGGCAATGAGGATATAGGAGGATTCATTAGGTCCACGCCTATCCATGCTATGGAAAGTGAACTATCTCTTCGACCATTATTTATTCGAAGATTTCTTTCTATCTTGTAAATTTTATTTAAAAACTAAATCAATTAATAATAATATTTTTATTAGTATCTTGGAGGAGCTGTCCAAACAATGTCAAGAACTTTATTGGAGAAACAAGAGAGTTTCACTATTAGTGGAGGCCCACATAGTTTACTCAGAATTTCCATTGTACTCGAGCCAAATGTTAGATATTTATTCCTTAGATACTTAGGTTACTAATTTAGATTTATCTAGTGCAATTAATGATACAATTGAAGGCGTAAGGTCAGCAAAAAGATAAGTTAATGTAACTGATCATAATAATACATGTATGAAAATGATAGATGATAAGTTCAGTCGACATTATAATATATTTACGGACGGGTCCAAGGATGGTTCAGATTTGGGGGCTGCTTTCTTTGATCCTCAACTTAATATTAAAGTATAATTCAAAATGAATTCCAATATATCTATTACGTATTGTGAACTCACAGCTATTTCTGAAGCACTTATATTTATTGAGCATAGATCTGGAGAAATTCGTTATATTTTCGGACTCAAAAAGCTGCCTCCAACACTTGACTCGGGTAGTAGTCTAGTCACCCTCTAGTCTTCGAGGATTCCCTAAAGCCATACTTATTTTAGATTTAATCGGTAAGATACAATCTATAAATAAAACCGTCACCATTCAATGGAGTCATTAATTGACGAATTAAACGAAAACGAAGAGGCAGACTTAGCAGCTCGACAAGCATCTAGCGAGGGTATTGACTATGCTTGTTTATATTAATAAGTTTATTTTTCAAATCATTTTAGCTGAGATTACATGTCGAGGAGTCTCCATTTAGGCATAGAAGATGCCTGTAGTTGAAGGAATTGCAACTTGTTTACCATAATACTCTGATTGGCTTGGTCATGTCAAAGATTTATGCAGAGAAAGATGCCACGAATACTTTGATGAGCGCTCAAAGGAAAATGGAATCTGGTATAAAACCATTCAGTCCGAACCGCTTCGTTACCCATGGTTTGAAGGAGTGGAGATGGACAGAAAACATGTAGTGTCTTTGTTGAGGATGTTTTCTGGCCACATCCCATCGAACCAATTTAAATATTTAATGGGTAGATGTACTTCACCAAACTGTAGGTACAGTTTGTGGAGTAGTTGAAGACATTTATCACGTGTGATGTGATGGAATGTGACCGGAACATACAAGACATGTCTATTTGGTGTGGGATTTGAGGTGGGGGTGGGGTAACAGTATTTTGGCGTCCTCGAGGTCGGAGGAGGCCAGGATGTTGTGTACCTTTCCTATTATTGGTTATCAACCGGAATGTATAGGCCATCATGTCATTCTATAAATGATTTAAAATGTATGATAGAATTGTGTTTTACCCATTGTGTTAGATTTAAGTTATTGATTGTTTTCCTTTACGGGGGTGACATTATCATTAAGTGACAAAACCCCTTAAATTAAAAATAAAGTTTAAAAAAAGATAAATTATTTCGCGGTACCCACACACCAAGAAAATAAATGCACTTACCGAAGGCTGGATAAATTAATTAATTACCAGAAAATAAATAAACAGACACCTTTAAAACTTACAAAACACGCACTTAATACACTAGGGCACAGCTAGAAACAATTCACAAGCCCTAAAATAAACACGGAACATGATTTCGGAATTCAAAAACCGGAGCGATATTAAGATTAGCACACACCGGCGACGCGGCGACGGTACGGAGGGAAGTCCATGTATACTACTATGTATTTTATTTTGTAGGTAAGTATGTATGGGTAGACAAAACTTAAAAAAAAAAGAAAAAAAAATACAATATAGTACCCTAAAGTATCACATTGCCGAGATAGATAAGATATAAGCACGGGACACCGTGCACAAGATCATTAAATAAACTCGACATCAAACTTTTTTTTAGATCAGTTGTTGGTTCAGCCTCTTCAGCCGTACGGTTGATTGCGTCTTAATTGCGTTAGTAATTTAAAAAATTGCTGCGTATCAAGTTCCGATGAACCTCTGTCTAAATATTTCCAAATAAGACTTTTTCTTAACATCAATAGAGATAGCTATTCAAATTAAGTGGTTAAGCTAAGCTGGCGCCTTCCACTCGGTTGATTCACTGGTTTCTTACTTAGGTTAACTAGTCCAGAATCACGGGTGGGTTACAAGTACTTTTTTGTAAACAAGAAGCCCGAAAAAAAAAGAACACGGATACTTTTTTATATCTTACTTAAGATTGATTGGGCTGAAGTTGAACGTAACTACAGCGACCGTAAACAACATCAACATTATTTAAATTTTGAACAATCAGGTTAAAGATGGAATCTTCAAGCCCAGTTTTTCATGCCTGCTTCGGTAACGACGGCCCTCCTCAGGTAACTGTTATGTGACGATCATGGCCCATTTTTCCTCATGCGGCTGATAAGTGTGACCTGCCCCGTCCCACTTCAGGTTCGTAGACTTGTCTCCAACATAAGCGACGCCTGTTTTGACCGACACTGCCACCAACGCTTCCCTTGTGTACCACTTCGCACCAGTTTGCACTGTGATACAGTTAATACTAGTTTAGAGACCAGGGAATTCATATTTCATGTAAAACCTTTACCTATGTCGATAAAACTTTCACTAAGGGCCAGCTGTTACCAAGACGCGACGCGACGCAACACTGCGCGCATAACGAATATTTTGACATATTTAAATTCTGAGGTTGCATTCCAAGTCCTCACTGAAACGTGTGCACTTTTTGTGTAAAAAAGTAGTGTCGCTATTTTATTTTATTTTATTATTAATTACTAATAATTACCGAAAGTCGAGGTAAAAGTAAGAAATTACTCTTTTATCAGTGATTATTAAAAAAATGTAAACTTAGTACCGGTAAATATAATAGATAATCATTTTCAAAAATAACATAAGTTACATAATGATAACTGCTAAAAGTGATGAATTTCAATTTGATATTCACATTTACCAAATCATGAGATAAATATTAACAATGTCCGGTAGTTTTTATTATTTTTTCAATTAATCACTTTACCGTAGGTAACATAATATATACAATTAAGTCGTCTCGCAGTATTCCTCTCATCATACAGCTGAATTTTGTTTTCCTCATCTTAAAGGAAAATAAGGCAAAATAAATAAAAAAGCAATTAATAGATTAACAGTGTTTATATTTGTTTTGAGGTTAATATTACGTGTGCCATGTGGCTTTAGGTACCTTTAGGAAAAAGCACTAAAAGATTTTCTAAAACATTATCAACATCATCATCGGTTAACATGAGTTTCATATCATAACAGAAATGATACAATACTATTTACAACATTTGTTTTGTATCATCCAGATCGAGCCGCAGGCGGCGGTACATGGACCAGACATTAGTTTGTGCACTACAATTATAATATTACGTTATCTCTAGAAATATAAAACTTTACAATATATAGTGCAATTAGAAACATTCAGAATGTAAAGGCGGTTTGTACCAAACAACTAAAATTATATTGTTTAAACTAAAATAACAAAGTTTTAGTTCGTACCGGTGGATACCTACTTATTATTTCCTTAATTTCTGTGACGTAATTTAAATGACAGTGAACTTTGGCATAATCTTCCACCTTACTAATTTGGAAACGTGACTTAAAATTACAACTCCGCTAAAACTTGTAGTGTTCTAAAATATTATTTTAATGTGGAAGATATATTTCTAAAAATAAAAGGATCTCAACACTTTCGTTACAAAAGTAAGTAACAGAAATATTAGCTAATCATTTGGATTTAGGTCCAACCCTACGTAATAAATTGGCATTCAATGTTAAGGAAGCTGAATCTCAATTAAGTCTTAATCTATAACAAATTTACATTGTAACAATTTTTCTACATTCTCATAATCATAATTAACATACTTAATATTAAAGCTTGCCTTTTATTTACATACTAAATGTTAAAACTCATGAAAGTACGCAACATATAGAAAAATATATAGTTATATTCAAGTCACTAAATGATAAATGCCAATGGAAACGTCAATAGAGTAAATAAAATATCACGTATTCAGTGTCTTTGCCCGGCTGCGAGGCGGAGGCTTTGTACGCTGCGGCTAAACCCCGAACTCGCTCACAGCTCTCGGATACAATTTTTTAAACTAATACTTACGACAGTAACGTTTATTCTTGCTCAGTAAGGTTCGTTGCCATTCCGTCACAAAAATTCAAGTACGCTATCTAATATAGATATATCTAATTTTTACTCCACGCTAATTTGCGTGCAGAGATAGCCATTATCCTGCTGAGCAAAACGTTGACTACAAAATAAACTTGTACTAATAATATTAGGCGATGGATTGGCACATACATAATAGACCACAAAATTTTGAGGACTTTCTAGAACAACAAAAATTTTATTAACTTTATAAATATTTTAATACTAGCTGACCAGAGAGACGACTGTCTGGTCAGGGGTCCAAATAGTTTACACAAAATTCCATAGCAAACAGTCGTTTCAGTTTTTTCAATTTCTCTTTCCCTACGAACTTGACTCGGACAACTCGGTCCAGCCCTTCTCAAGTGAAGCGCACAGACAGAATTTCATTATTATTTATATAGACTATACATACGGATACATTCTGCACCACAACGTGTCCGTACCGACTAAGACTCCGCCCTACTAAATGCGAAGCGTGTGTGGTGATGATGATGATGATGATGAACGTCCTAAGACGCACTACATACATTTGACGTAGTTAATGATTTCGTCAGTTTTCGCGCGTTTACTCTATTTGCAACTGATCGTGCGACTAAATCCGATTTTTTTTTTACACTTTTATAAAATACTTGACGGTTTGGTTGGTAGCCTGGCACAGTAAACCCAGCCTAGAGAAGTCGAATAATATATATTTATAATAGTAACGAGTTCGGGATTCAGCTGCAATGTTAATGAGTGGTATGGCATATTCTATAATGCAGCTATATATATAGCTAGAGTACCTACAGTGTGTATTATAATCCATATAAAAATAGTGATATCAAGACCTTATCAATGAAACTGTTACGTAGTAGGTGTGAATTACACATAGATCCCACACTAACTGTGACGGACCACTAATGTACAACATTTATTACTCTCTTGATCTGCTGCTATTCAATACTAAGACAGATTGTAGTAAACTAATATAAAAAATAAATTGAAATAGTCATTCATCTTATATATTTGTTCTCGTATAAAATATTTGTTAATTTTTAATTGCGGAAGTCCCATGGCCGTCGCTCGACACACGTCGGAGAGGCAGTGTGCTCACTAGTGTGGCGTTAAAAAATTGTAAATATAGTATCCATACGAGCAATAGTTACGACTATACAATAATATCACACGCACGTTCGCGCACTCACTCTCATACTAATACAATATACATATACCAACAACAATGGAAGAGTTATCAGAAGCCCCGTGTCATTACAATTTTCTACGAAAACATGGACTTAATTTAATGTAAAAATATGAATAGAACAATCATAAATCCAATCTTAACAAATAATACCTTGTATTATGTTTTTGGATTGAATGCTGTGGCACTAAGGACGTGCAGCCTCTTCTGCACGCCGAGTCACCCTCACAGAGGTAAACATTCACGGACAACACAACTCGACGGTCCAACTTATTGAGAACCAAATAAAATACAGTTAACTTCAAACTGATATCAAATGCGAAGCATAATGGAAGATTACTCGGGAATGCATCTCAAGTCGTACATCCAGATATATGTCGAACTTATAAAATTGACTTAAAAATATGTATAAAGTATATATTTTACAGTAATCCGACTCACTTAAGACTATTAAGAGTAACAGATAAAACCACACCCGGCGACTCGGCTGCCGCTCCTCTAACGTACTACGTCTGTCGCTACCGACGGTGAGAGAGTTCGCAGCGTGCTCGAACGACTATACAAGTTGAAACGTGCTACCGAACTAGGGAGGAGAGAGGGGCGGCTGCGCCGGCGTGAAGAACTGTCATTGCGGCGTGTCACGCGCGGCGCTCCAGCGGTC
>NDFZ01005216.1:158496-169209 GCA_002192655.3 Mamestra configurata | reverse complement strand
ACTGGAGAGCCGGTGCGTGTGGGCGTAGGAGTGCGTGCGGTGCGCTGGCGCACAGGAATGCGGCTCGACCCACCCGCTGCCAATGACCGCCTGCAAGGGACGGTTTTTTAATGGCGGACTCGCTAGCTCCCATCCTGGCAGCCGTTTTAACGATCTGAGTTGTCCGGACAAAGCAGATCGCTCGTTTATGTTATGTATGACGGGCTCAAATAAGTTATGCGTGGCCTGTTTGTATGTATGTTCATATAATATGTATAGGTGTGGACGTGTGTTTGTTTGGTATTGTATTTTAGCAAGTGTGTCGAGGTCGCAGGCCACTCTAGCACCTACACTACACTAAAGAGTGATGTCGAGTTAAATTAACACAACGTTCTATTTTTGTCCAACTTCTGAGATACCTAGTAGTAGGCTTAGTCTAGTACCAAGTAATAGTTGGCTGGGCAGTAAATTATATGAGTATATAAGAGTCTTCAACACGCCTCTGTGTTCAATAAGCAGTCAAAACATTAATATGTAGCCAAAGCACCAACATGTGAGGTGACTTGAATCCCAAGAGGTAGAAATATCATTTCATTTACTTCAATTAAAAGTACCAAATAACGTTAGAAGCTAGATTAATTATTAATGTAAAAACAACTTTTATAAAATATATCGAATAAAAGTGCTGGAAAGTTGCAGCCAACTTTGTTTTTGTTTTCAAATTCAAAACAAAAGTGATAAAGACTAAACAAAGTAATAGTTTTACCAACTTAAACCAACAAGAGCTTCTAAATGGCTGTAATAAAGCTGAAAGATCTGCTATCAAATAACAGCTTTATGGAGAATAGCAATAGCTCAGTGTTTACTGAACATAATTATATTATGGTTTATAGTGCTGTTATTATTATTGCAATTACAAATATGGTGTTACTAGTATGTTAAGAGGTTTTATGACAGTTGTACGTTGTTATTATTAAGCTATGCTATGACTAAAACGACCATGCTGTACCATAGATTTAAATAGTGTTGCAATATTGGCTGTACTCATAAAATGATGCGTATATTGTGGCAAGTAGTTGCTGTAATTGGTACCTAATATGGCTTTTTAATCGCTTACGTTACTAAATTAATATATCGATTAATCTTCGGTATCTATACGTATACATATTAGGTATTTCATCAATCACTTAGTAAAAATGTCAAACAATATTTAAATTATCTTGGACGTAGAGTAATCGATAATTTAATCAGTCTAATCAAACGTGATAGGGATTTTCATTTATTCAATATACCTACCTAGCTGATTCATAGTTGTTTGTCATGTTTTACTGTTTGAAGTAGCTATTAAAGTAAAATACTTGCAAGATAATAAAAAAAAATATGGAGAACTAAAAAACCGCGTAACTCCTAAGCCCAATTCAGACTAGTTAGTATAAAGTTCACTGATAAAGTAATAATATTATATATTATTTACTTATTATGTAACTGATAGTGACAATAAATGTTTCTTGAATTGTAAATTTTTATTTGTGAGCTTATTGAACATAATTATTTACACATTAAATAAATCTTATTAAAATTCGCAAAATAAAATATAGCCGTCACCGACCGTGACCGTGTACGGATTATTTCGTGAATGAACTCACGCGAAGCGAGGATCGCCTTGACGTCAACATCGATGACGTCACGTCAGCGATAACCTGCCTGCCGCGCTCGCGTCTACCAGGATCTACGAGTTCCATCATTGAGCACACTAACTGACTGACATCACAACTAAACATTGGAAATTATCATTTCCCAGAACATTTCCTAATTCATGGCCACCAGGGGTAACTGAACGGTCAAGCCTAAAATCCACACAATGTCTTCCATAACCGAATCACTTTGTTTCAGTAGGAGGTACTTATTATTACATGGAAACTAGATTATCTATGGTTGAGGATAAGATATCAAATTATCAAGGGATTTTGACGTCAGCCCTTAGAGATAATAAAGCAGTTTTACGTCATCGTATTCGGTAAATGTAACAAAACATTGTATGAAGATTTAATTTGAGAACCAAGGCATTTCTAAATATCTATTTATAAAACATGTGTAGGCGGGATCGTAATTATATTTCGTCCTGTTGTTCTGAAGATCGTACAATGTTATACCGTTGTTTTTTAAATAAAACATTGTTATAAATAAGTTAAACGAGCAGGCTAATCGGCCAAGGGCCTACTCGTGGGCCGCCTAGCTACGTCGTGCGTGTTGAGTCGGTCCGGCCCGGCACGGAGCCGCGAGCCGGCGGCCGGCGGCGGCAGGCCCGGCCGGAGACGCCGGGCGCGGTGCCGCGTCAGCGTGGGAGTCGTTACATTTACACCATTAATTTCAATGTTCCTATTTATAGTTCGCTTGGTATTATATCGTGAAAGGTAGCAGTCATGCGGCCCACGCGATTACAAGCGGATGCTTGCAAAAATCACAACCGAGGGAAAATAATTCGGGAAACTCGAAATATGTTTTACATCCTCTTTATGTGAATTTATGCTCAGATTTAGCGCAAATCTCATCGATTGTTTTGCCTACGCACAACCGGCATAATACATAAATAATAAAATAATTTTATATTAGTTATTTTATACGATTATTTAAATACCTATTTAAACTCAGCGCACTTTATGAACTGCATCTAATGATGAATAATAATAAATAATTAGTTCTGTCAAGTAGCGTTTCTGTCGATTCAGCAATACATGTATTTTAAGGTGATGTCACGTCACAAGTCGCCATTCAACATCGCCGGTTCATTAACATCACGTACAGTCAGCGACAATATTCGTTGAGCATTTAAAAGTTCCAAAGGTCGTCAACAACTTAAGACAACAAAAGTCACTGAATAGCTTTGGCCACAAAATGCAGTGAACAGATCAAGGTTACAAATTTCGGTAACCGGACATGTAAACAAAAATTCTGAATACGCCAGTAAGTGTTACAAAATTCGGTAGTTGTCATTTCGCTTTTTTTTTAAATTAGCTTCCTCAATCGAAATAGTTCGCATAAGTTTTCGAAATAAAAGTGTTATGTACCTACTCCTTTTTATTAGCAAATCATTCTAGACGTCAGGTTATTCCAAAGTCAAAACATAATTCCTGCACATCAAAAAATATATTTTGTTAAGTGAAATAATAAATAATCTACTGCGTTGAACACAATAGTGAAAATGACTCTATGCCCGGATTGACATGGTTTCTATAACATTTAAAACGTCCTAAGTGCACCATGCCCGGAATAACAAAAACGTTTTGCTGACGATATATCGACTAGATGCCTAATGAATCAATTAGTTCAATTGGGTCTATGGCTCAAACATTTTCCCAAAAATATAAAACTGTAATTATACAATAAACAAAATAAAATAGAGTCAAGGAAAAACTTGGTAGCCCTTTGTGATGCTCGTATGGACGCATCTATTTTTTGGTGCGTATTTTAACACTAGTCAGCTAGCATTTGGAATGGTCCAAATGCTTTTTTTTTACCGTTTTTTCTACATCATTTACACATTTAGAATAGTCTCCACGTAGTGTCCGGGAAGTTTGACCTCGGAATCCAATTACTGTGAATGTATTATTAATGTTAAACTTTCTGAATGATGTTCTGTTCAGCCTGTGAAACATTTATAAAATTAGAATGGTTTTTTGCACATAACTATTCTAATAAGCCTGTAATGCATCAGATTATATGTACCTCTGTGTTCTTTTTTATTTAATTTAAAATAAGCAACGAATTTTAATTGGTAACAACTTAGTTTCATGGTTTCATAATCATACGTTCACAGAGATTAGATTCCGAAGTTTTCATACTATAGGCGCTAAAGGCACTCCACTATCGAGCCCTTTATTTTGATACGCCACATGGAGGTATAGTGCGAGTTGTACTCACGCACGACGGGTACCGTACCATAAACCGAAAAAAAAACCACGTTTCTTGTATGGGAGCCCCCTTTAATTCTTAATTTAAAATTTATTATTTGTTGTTTTAGCGGCAATAGAAATACACACTGAAAATTTCAATTGGCTACCTATTACGATTCTTGAGATACACAGCCCACTGACAGACAGACAGACGGATAGCGGATGCTTAGTATTAGGGTTTCGTTCGTTACCCTTTAGAAACGGAACTCTAAAAACGACGCCATCTTATATTGATTTTTCAAAATTTATACGCGTATGGCTCTTAAGATGTCCAGAAGAATCTTATTTACCTCATAATTATGTCAACATTCATCAAGCCGTTTAGGCAGACAGTCTGTGACAAAGAAATAAACACACGTACATCCTCGCAAAACACATTACCATCCTTCTGGAATAGTCGGGTAAAACGATGCAGAAAATTAAATTAAATAATTAATTCACTAGTTTGTGGATTAACTAAATACTTCCCATAATTAGATAGCCGAACAACTTGAAAGCAGTGCAATTAAATTACCTGAACATTTTAATTCATCAAAAGTCGGTCAACTAGAACATCAATTTTATAAAAGTTAACCGAATTTTGTAACATCAACGTGTTCAGAACAAATTGTTTTTATCGATTTCGATCACCGAAACTTGTATCGTTGATCTGTTCACTGTATTTTGTGGCCAAAGCTATTCTGGGCTGGGACTAATGATGTTTTAGGTGTTGACGACTTATGGCGCTAATAAATATTGTCGCCGACTGTACCGAACTACTCGACTACAGTGATTTGCGCACGGAAAAACAGCAGTGAACGGCGCGCTCACCGCATGCGCGCTGCCTGGCATGAATGGAGCAAGCCCATTGAGCGCAAGGCTCCGTTTCACCGCTTCTAATGCAATACGCCAATTACGTGTTTAGGTAACTGCACACTCACAGCCGGTGTCGACGGTGCTCGTCACCATTCAAAATGATGAATGAGTTTATTAACCAACGCGTATTTTTTTTCAGCTGTCTGCAATGCGGAGCAAGTTTTTTGCACTGGCTGGCACATTCAACGATCGATTTAGTAACTCACCTTTAACAGGTGAAGTTAAAGTTCAAATTAGTTTAAAGTTTAACCACACGTCCCCTAGACTGAATAAATAACAGCGTTTTCCGTATGTCAGACAATCCTGTCTAGTTAGACAGGATCGCATTACTGTGAAATTATAAGATGTTTTTATGAAACAAAGCATATAATGTTTCTTCAGGCACTAAGCCTTGTTTAACACAGTACTAAATGGGGGCTAGAGCTAAGGAGCTAGTCCTAACCTGCTTATTTCATTAACATTCTACTACTAAACGATATGATTCCAGTCGAACAAATCGCTCATTCTCATGAATGGAATATTTGACATTGACGTGTGTTCGCACGTGCAGAACTCAATCAGTCACGGGCTCACGGCTACGTGTGATAGGTACCTATAGGCTATTAACATTATATTCATGTATATTATCTCATGCTGGCTGAGTAACAAAGAGCGGTAGGAAGGAACCAGTGTTTGCACTTTATGACTAACATCCTCCAACATCGTCACCGATACTGAGAATTCGGTTTATGATTCGATCTGCTTGCATATGCGGCCCACGCGTTAAACAAACTCCAGGTGAAGGTGAAATAAAGTACATGTCGATTATTTAACACCGCTAGCTGTTGAATACTCGAAAGCTGATTTGATCGAAACTCTACATACATTTTTATTCTTATCAGCGCACTTATTTCATAATTTCGACATGTCCAACATCGATATAATAATCTAATACCTACAACACACTTTCCTAATCGATTAAAACCTTGTCATAACAATTATAAGGCGACCGCACAATTACTTCTCACGAGATCAGCTCATCAACAACATCATATCGAGAAAGTCCGCCGGCTCGCATCCAGTCTCGCCGGAATCGGTTCGGACACTTTTTCCATCGAAGTGAAAAACCTTCTCACGCGCAAATCTCGTTCCCACGCGTGAGTTTCCTCGTTCTCTCAATCAAGTCAGCCCGTTCAGAATTACAATTCTAACGATTTCCTCGATATTCTTGTATTACACAATCGAGTTTAATTATAAATCTTAATAAGCTTGCTCATTACGACATGGTTCTAGCGTTATTTAAGTAATAAAATCAACATGTAGCCGAATGCGAGCGCGGAAAAGTGTAATATTTAAGTTTTCGTAGGTCACTCCCGGTGGGGGGAGGATGTATAAATTTTACACACACGCCTCTACATTCAGACCGTCCCTATGAGAATAAGCCCTCTCGACTTCTCGCTGTACCTGAACATAACACGCAAACTCCATTACTGGGCCATGTATGCCCACGAGTCACGATTGATGTGCCTGCCTGCTGCCTGCCACTTAAACCAATACGCCAGATTTCCGTAAAATAAACCTTACTAAATAATTGCATTTTTGGCGCAAAGTAAATTGTGAAAATTTAACTATTGATGCGGAAAGAGTTATTGCGGAAAACATTCCGAAATTGTGTCGAATTAGACAGGTAGAAAGGGGGAGACCTAGAAAATATTTCAAGTTATCAAAATGTAGGATGTCCCGACATCCTCAAAAGATCCTCAGAAGTACAGTTGCAAATTATGCGATTTGGTAATGACTCAAAAATGCTTAGTGGTGTCATCTTTTCGTTCTCATCGTTAGCACAATCATGGCATTTACCGTGTGTTACCGGTCCAAAAATATCAACGAGTTTTTATTAGGTTTCATTTGTGAGATCGTCTATGGGATAGTCGATAGTAGACAGAGCTTTAAGTACTGACCGTAGTCCCATGAGCGGTAGATGAGGCACATGCTGAGCGCCAGCCTCGCTGCACCACTCGGGGTAGGCGTGCCGGAACTCGTTGAAATCTCCTGGTGACAAGCAGAACATTAAACCCACTGAAAAGGTTTTATTCAATTTATTAGGTAGCATCATATGAGAGTAACATTTGGAGCTTGGCACCACGCCCGGGTACAAATATTAGGGTTAAATGTTAAAATGCTTTTCTCCAATGGAGAATCTTCTGCAAATTACTCAAAAGCCATGTTTACTCCAAATCAATTAAGATAAACCTACATAAATAAACTTACAAAATTCATTAAGGTATTTATTAATATTATAAATTAGTTAATGGTATTAGTGTGAAAATAATTTTAAGCAAGGCTCAAGTCATTAAAATACTTGCCTCACAATTGGCTGCCAACCAGAAATAAGGTTTTATAACCGGAATAGAAACGTATAATATGCACAATTAATTTAAAGTTATGCTAAGTTATGTAATGCAGAATGGCGCCTAACACCTAAATATACAAATTCTCTGGTTGAAGAAATTTCTTGCAGCTATTTTAGCAGATAATTCATACTTGTGGGGTCTAAAGGCCACTTGCCACTCCCTATAACTGCAACTTGGGGATAAGATGACGCAGCCGACCACCTGTGCTCTAATAGAACAAAGTGATTAATTATTCGTATGTTAGCGAGGAAGCTAAGGGCATATAGTGCTGTAGACTTTATATTTATTTTGCTGGTCTAGTTTTAGATGCGAATTATTTGGTCCGTGTTAGAAAGCTTACGTTTGGCCGTCAGAATGTTGCTGTTATGTAATGAAAATTCCGTCGATATTTAAACTCATCGAAAAAAAAGTTGTGGTTTTTCCCCGTATAACACGTCATTCAAAAATAATTTTAATAGTTTCCGAGTATGACTTAAGGATTAACTATGTATGGTTTCTGATGCAAGTAGATTCATGACATTTCTCCATAAAGAAAAAAACAAACTTGAGAATGAATGTGCTACAGAGGGATTTTTCCGAATACCACTTGCATAATTCTATTGAACCTTACAATTTCAATTTCGGTTATGATGGTGCGCTTGTGAGTAACACCCGACCTTGCCGATAGGCATCAACCAGATAAGGGCATATAAGATAATAATGGTCACTGCTAGACACTGGTCGTTGCTGTTAGACAAGCCGGATGTGTACGGTGGACACACTCAGTTCCTGTTGTCACAAGTCCAACTGCTGAAATAAAATGAATTCACCCGACCGAAAGCTCAAACCCGACCCTGGAGCACGGTTTTGACTGTTTCCTATAATAGTAACGTCCAGATCGTGTTCAATATTCTCATTCTGTTTCTACAACATGCAAATTGTTAGCTGCAATTACGAGTTGCGCGTTAACTATTGACGCAAATCTGTGTAGGCGGTCGTTAATTCAATTCCAAGTAGATTTCGTTCATTCATTGTTCTGTCTATTACTATACTTCCATTCATAAATGATGCACGTCTGACATTTACTATCAAGCCTGAAAATATCTTTTATATGACGCAAGAAGAGTAACTGGGAGGATAATTTTAATGAGCGAACCTCAGTTGTTTAATATTTCTTTATGACGTGTTTTCCGAACAACATAGACCTCTTGACTTTTAGAAGATCTTCAGAATATTTTATGGTAAAGGTCATGCTTTTATTTGTCGGAGTTGAAATGTTACTCAACCCACACCTTTAATCCCCACAACCAAAGTTACCCTTTTAGTGGGAATAGAGACAGCTGGGAGGAATCTAGGCAGGTATGATAGCAAAACAATCGTTAAAAAAGAATAGAACAAAAGATTCTTAACAGGTTTTATGGATACAAGTATACGTATATTGTAGTCGGTGCTGTTGGCGACAGGTGCGGTAACGAGACGACACGCAGCGTTTCCGTCGCGTTCGGCCGCTTCCTGTCGTCCGCTGCTCAGCCCACGATTGTGATGCTAATAGCGCCCCCATTATGTCCATCACAGACCTATAAGAGGTATATCCAATGGTCACGAGCACGACAGCCCATTATTGACGCCCATTCAATATCCTTCGCATACGATATCATTTGTGGCTGAACAGTTAATCGACGTTTATTCGAATATTGCAAAAAATATAGAATAACGTCCCAATTAGTCTTTACTGAAGTTCGGTGCTAACGTGCTGAGGAAAAGTTTTGTTTTATTCAGATGATGAAGAACACGTTTTTAGTGCATGTCTGTATTTTCTGATCAAATACAACATGTATTGCTCTTGCTTTTTAAATAATTCAAAATATTAACTTTGAACATTTTGTCGAACAAGGCCCACCCAAATTAAAATGTCAGCTACCGTGATGACGATGAATAATCAGACAGCAGGACAAGTGTGCCGATTTGCCACTTTCACATTAAATATGGGCCATTGGGTAAGCTGCAGGCCTGGCAGGCAGGCTGGTATCACGCAGCCGCGCGGAGCGGGGGCGCGGGGCGGCGGCTCGACATCGATCCGATGACTCATCGCGGCCCATTCATCCGCCGCACTCAATGAACCCGTCGTACCCTTCTCCACGTCTCTAACACCCCTCCCCCACTTTTCACGTTCGTCCTCGGTAGCAAGGACTCCATAAAACTCGCCCCTCACCGCGCAAACTCAATCCTTCAGCCTGCTACACACACACAATATAAACGTGATCGCTTCGCACACATTTAGCACCCACTCCTGTTCGCCCACCGATAGCCATACAACAAACAGTCTACCTTAAATGTAACTTTGGACTGATTATAAGTTTACAAGGTTTGGGGCACAGCGAGCAGAGGCCTTGAAGAGGATAAAAAATTATGCAAATTCGGTAAAGTATGAAACGAAATGTGGAAATACGCATGGCACACAAGTAGGCAGGATCATGCACAGAGGCAGAGGCGCGGGGAGGCGCTGGCGTTGTGTGGGAGGCAGGTGCGGACTGCGGGAGGCCTTGGCCCGGCGGCGGCCCGCGTCCTTCCAACCACGTTTATCAACAACCTTGCGCGATTTTAACCACCTAATACATCATTATGCAGACCTGTGAACTATACCACATGCGATTTTCTTCTTAATTAAGTGTTTGAAGAACAAATAATGTATTTCAACTCTGCAAGCAGGCAGTGCGATTTTGACCGAATGAGTACTAATATAATGGCAGGTATAAAGAGCTTAAAGATTTTAAGCAACGTTCGCATTCGTGTCTTAGTCGAAATCTGTCAAAAAAGCCTCAATTTCCATACATTTTTGACAGATTGCGAATGACATACGAATGCGAAAGTTGCTTAAAAACCAACGAAGTGTGAGTCGGACTCTCACATGAAGGGTTCCGTACCATAAACAAAAAAAAACTTTTCTTCTATGAGAGCCTTTAATTTTTAAGTGAATTATTTTTTTTATTATTTGTTGTTATAGCGGCTACAGAAATACATAATCTGTGAAAATTTCAACTGTTTAACTATCACGGTTCATGAGATACAGCCTGGTGACAGGCGAACAGACAGACAGACGGACGGACAGCGGAGTCTTAGTAATAGGGTCCTGTTTTACCTTTTGGGTACGGAACCCTAAAAATGAGTAGAATTGGCACTCAGGTCTTTGTGCTTATGAACATTGGCTCTGGTGAGGCATCCCTGACATTGAAAGGGTGGAATTACAACCATCGTCAAATTTGTTTTTGTGTGGTGGGCGGAGTGCATCAATGTCTTGGGCATTATTAAAAAAAAACTTAGCATATGCAAAACACATAATACTCATAAATGCATGTTTTTTTTTAAGTATGGGAAATCAATGGCTTGTTCCGCTCTGGGTGGAGCGGAAGGGTTTGTCAGACTCTTACTGACTAAAACCCATCTGTGTTCCTTCTTGATTGGTTTTAGTCAGTAAAAGTCTGACACGCCCTTCCGCTCCACCCAGAGCGGAAGAAGTCATTTGATGATTTCCCATACTTAAAAAAAAAAAAAAA
>NDFZ01005216.1:132361-157987 GCA_002192655.3 Mamestra configurata | reverse complement strand
CTGACTAAAACCCATCCGTGTTCCTTCTAAAGTCCTTTGCGTTCCAGGGCCGCGGCGACTCTTTCGAAAAAATTCCGCAAACCTGGCAAGCATAATTGCATGATGGATAAATCAGACGGTCTAGATACTCCCCGTCCACAAGATAATTTAGTATAGGGTCTCGCAAAAGGAAACTGTCATCCCCCAGCACCACCAAATTTTGTAGTTTCGTGAAACCCGCGTGTTCTTGTCTAGAAGATGACATTGCACTTAATTGTAGTCAGTAAATGGGTTGAAGCGAAAGCATAAGTCATTGATAATCATGACATCTTTAAATAGACTCTAATCAAGCCTGTTGGAACAATTTAAACCAATTTACTAAGGTTGGTGGGCGACTTATAAATATGATTGCACATCGGCCTCTATTGACTGTTCGAGCTGGGTCAATTAAATCCATTCACAATGATCGTGACAAACGAGTCTTGTTAAATGAATGACATAAACATTTTAACCTTCTGAATTCGCAGCCAATAGCCAAGAAATACATCCTGAGTCTAAATAAAGATGCAGCACTTTCGTTCTTGTTACCTGTGCAAACTATTCTTATTAATGGTTAAATTTAGAATTTTCTGCTAAGATAACAATAGAGAAATAACACTAATAAATAAATAATAACGTTCGGCCAGTTTCTGGGAATGTATCGGATTGACGTCACTCCTAACGATTTGATTCAGGTTCTTAGAATCGACGGAATGGGAGTTTTGGATTTCAAGGCGATATCACGAAAATAGATATTCTGCTTGTACTTAGACAAGTGTATCTGTACTATAAAATTCACAAGCTAGCCCACGCGTTTATGAAAGATGTCTATGTTAGGATTTAGAAATAAAATTCCAACAATAAATAGGATTGTTGGGACAATGAATCAACTGTTTACGGAGATTACCGTCAGTGGGTCTACAGGTCGAGGGTTACACTCAACGTTAAACTATTTGATGACTACAAAAAGACGGTCTATTTCTTCCTCAAGCCAGAGACGAAGTCCACGCATGATGATTATGACGGACATAAACCGCAGGCAAAGGTTCAATTTATAAACATACATTGTTACTTCATTACTCATGTTATATTTTAGATGATGTCTCGTCAAATAATGAGAAATTACATGTATTGCGGTTGGAAAACTAAGTGTCCCTAGTTTACTACCGCAAAGCGTTTAATTTCCTGTTCATTAATTAAGGTAGTTGGGTTTATTTGCCAGCGTATTGAATTATAAATGGTCAGACAGGACATGTTGCACTAATTGACTGTCGGCTCGATTTCAAGCCGATAATGAGTGTGGCGCCGTCGTCGTCGGCTGCCCGCGGCCCGCCAGATAGTGCAACTGATAGTCGTATCAGTATTTAACAGAGTTACATCGCGCTGCACCCCGATCTCACATCACATGTTATATTATCCACAATTATAACAATGTACGCTTGTACGCTGATACCTACTTTGTGGACCATATTCAAATGCACACCAGCGTTAGCAAATTGGTGACCTTTACGTGCTTTTACGGCGTAACAATTACCTATTTTTTTATTCAGCGTCACTGTTGCGGAGCCAGACATAAATTAAATCAGAATACAATACGCAGCACAAAATAGTAATCCGCGGATTGGACATTACATCACCGCATAAAAACTGTCAATGCCAATGTTACGCCTTCCGATGTACTTGTTTATGTACGCTCGGTGTCCATTCAAAGTTTTACGCTTTAGATTTATCAATGATACACTACAGATTAACATTGTTTACTCGTTTATTAATGCGGGCGTTCTTTAAACGATACATAGTTTTATTGTTAAATTCAGTAGATAAAAGAGCTCAAAGCATACGTAATTGTTTCCATGCGGTTGAGTTCATTCTAACGCGATTCTCTTTATTAGATCCCGCTTCCCTTTCCCATTTGCTTTTCCTCTATGATGCCATATTATCATATAATATTCGCGTGAGCCATACACTCCGGCCAGATGCACACGATTTCCTCTACGATTATAAATGTTAAGCCCCAAAGAGTTTACATTCAAAGCGGAGCTCACAACATCCTGTTGTTCGCAAGCACGTGCCATTTATTTTACGATCGAGCTGCTCCGTACTCAGACACTTCAAATGGGCAATTCACTGTCCAATATAGATCAATGGAATATCTTATTTACAATTAATGCCATCGTTGAATTTATTAATTTGCTTCCGGTGTTTCGATAATTCCTATTCATTACTGAACATTACCAAATGATGCTACTTAGTACACATGAGTAGGGCATGCCATTATCCAGCCCATTTTACAATTCGGATACTATCAAAATACTATCCGGATATTTCGGACATCATCGTAAAAAGTAAATTAAACGAATATAATAATAAACAATGAATATTTTTTATTTCAATTATTGATAATACGAATAAATTAATATCATTGTCACAATGTTTTCATGAAGTAGTTTATGAAAACATTATTTATATCAAGGCTATAAACAAAATAATTGTTAGATATTAAAATTTTCTTAAAATTATATGTTCGAACATGTTAGTAGTAGTTATAGCGACTCATTCCGTCCGTTTTAGTGGATCTGGGACTGGATATACCTTCATTCGGTATAGCCAGTGTAAGCGCTAGTATAGTTCTTGCCCCATATGCCTAGTTGCATTAGCCTCATGGAATTCTCAAGCAGCTAGTGAAATCGGAGTAAACTAGTCTTTGGAAGCTTTGATCTCCAATTTAAGGCGATACAGGCCAACATTGGCCTGATCGCGGCTGTAAGGCCACAACAAGTTTTGGGGAGAGAACCCATGTTTTTCCTAACATTAAATTTGATGCATTGTTTTACGACTATGTTTTTACTGAGTTTTCCAGAGCAATTTGTTATTCTCAACCACACCACTCCTAAGTACTTGGGCCAAGTATCCGGATATCATGTATACTATCCGGATACTAAATTTGGCGGATTCCCGGACAATCCGGATAACATACCCTACACATAAGTAGCGAGTATTAAAAAATAATAATTGGGAAATCTGAGCATTTTTACATCATAAATGCCTGATGAAACAGGAATATAGAGCAATTTGGGAAATATTCTATAACAAAAAATAACACGCCATATAGGTAACTCGAATGCTTGGGCAAATTAGGCATAATTTTTAGTTTCTTTTTTGGATCTTATTTTCTTGAAACTTTGTCCAAAACTACTTGTACTTTGTACTTTCCGTTGAGCAAAACATGTTGAATTTTATCGTATAAAATATTTTTAATTCTAATTTTATACATAGTTTACACGCAAAGTTGAAATTGACAGGACGTGAGTGAAACGGGAACTTATTAATAAAATTGCGGCGCTCTTCCGTCGGACGAACCGGCGAAGACCGAAGCAATAGCTCCACACATCCGGCCCGTTTGATCATCCAGTCTATATGTGATAAATTTATACGATCCTCTCGAGTTTCTTGCTAATGTAGTTGTTGAAACTAAGAAATATTTGATGATTGAGTCATCGAAATGAGCAGAACAGTCGTAAAAAAGATATCGCAATATTTGTCCTCAATGTGGACAGTGGAAGTGTAGACACATTCGTGGGATGTAGCTGTACGCCATTGACGAGTTGTTACAACTAAAATTATGGTATTCCTCTGATTTTTATTTTTTTAACCAAAAGGTACTTTGATCAATTATTATTATAATTGATGTAGTTTTGTCTATTACGCTCGACGGTGAAAAAAATAATAACCAGGGGGCAGCTGTTTCCTACACACATAATTAAAATGTGTTATCCCGTTGTACAGAAACTACAAAAATAAATTTCATTCAAGCAACTCATCGTTATTTTCATTGTAAAATAAATTATACAGCAATAAATGGAGCACTAAACTGTGTTCATTTACCAGTCCAGAAAATAACGTAGCGTCGGTACAAACAAGCGCATTCGAGACTGTGCGGTGATTATAATGTAACGTCTCGCATTGAGGAGCACAATAAGTAGTCGACTTCCTCTCCCACGTTTGGAGGAGCGGATGCCTCGACTTGCGACCTCCGGCATGCCTCTTACGCCCCTCACACATTTTAAACTAAAACATATTGAATCGAAGACGTTTCGTCGCGTCTGTATCTATACTATTACTAATATAATAAAGATGAAAAGTACTTGAACGCGCTAATGTATAGCTAGCTATAGGCTATACGGGAACGGGATATGCGCGTACGAAGTCGCGGGCAAAAGCTAGTACTTATTTAATATTAATTAACCACCGGTTATGCAGTCTGTCGTGTCGTGATGAAGTAGCTCAAGTAGTACTTTTTCTATACTTTGTTGTTGCAAAATAAATCGATACAATCGATCTCAATTAGTACGGAAGACTGCCGGTTTTATTGCCGGTTTACAAAATCTAGAGAATAAAACGTGTTCCTTTTGATACCCCATAACTTTAAGGTTATATTCTATATGTAAGAGTAATATAAAAAGTCCTAGAACAAGTGTTCCAAAATAACAAAGTTTCGAAGGTAATACTAACACTAGACTCTCGATGTGTGTATCTAAGTTTCATTGAAACGAAAGTACGTGAATAATTTTCATTCAAATAAATCATTCATATTTTTTAAGCTAAGAAAATGCGACGTTGTCATGTTTCACGTAAGGGTGTTTTATATAAATAATCGTACTTTGTCATCTTATTTTGTATGAAAAATGAAAACAAAAATAAATACAAAAAAAATTATAATAATTCATTCGCCAGGTGATTCTTTGACATGGTCTCATTGATACCCTATGGAATTTCAAAAGGTACACGTTGTTTAATATAGCAATGGACCTTATCCTATCGTTTATTTTACTGAAGAAACTTGCCAGTGAATCTGTAGGTCAAGAAGACTTTTCGACATTTTGGAGCATCAAGAAATTCAAATTCAAAGATTGATAAGTATCGAGAAGTTTTGTCAATAGTGTCAATGAATGAAACGGTTCGTCGGCGTGGCAACCGGTATTACGTGTTACCAGCAAGTTGAGTTAGGTAATCATTTACTGCGGCGGCTGGCGCCTAAGTCGGCGGCTGGCGCCTAAGTTGTTGGGCGCGGCGGGGGCGCTGTCAACGCTGCTTCCCAATCTGGGGGACCCGAGCACCGCCTGTAGGCGGTTGTACGTGGGGATCGTGCGATCGATGGCCCTTTATGGGGCCCCGATCTGGGCGGCTGACCTGACGGCCAGCACCATCACTGTTCTGCGGAGGCCGCAGAGGGTGATGGCCGTCAGAGTCATCAGGGGATATCGCACGATCTCCTACGAGGCGGCTTGCGCACTGGCCGGATCTCCGCCGTGGGACCTGGAGGCGAAAGTNAAAAAAAAAAAAAAAAAAAAAAAAAAAAAAAAAAAAAAAAAAAAAAAAAAAAAAAAAAAAAAAAAAAAAAAAAAAAAAAAAAAAAAAAAAAAAAAAAAAAAAAAAAAAAAAAAAAAAAAAAAAAAAAAAAAAAAAAAAAAAAAAAAAAAAAAAAAAAAAAAAAAAAAAAAAAAAAAAAAAAAAAAAAAAAAAAAAAAAAAAAAAAAAAAAAAAAAAAAAAAAAAAAAAAAAAAAAAAAAAAAAAAAAAAAAAAAAAAAAAAAAAAAAAAAAAAAAAAAAAAAAAAAAAAAAAAAAAAAAAAAAAAAAAAAAAAAAAAAAAAAAAAAAAAAAAAAAAAAAAAAAAAAAAAAAAAAAAAAAAAAAAAAAAAAAAAAAAAAAAAAAAAAAAAAAAAAAAAAAAAAAAAAAAAAAAAAAAAAAAAAAAAAAAAAAAAAAAAAAAAAAAAAAAAAAAAAAAAAAAAAAAAAAAAAAAAAAAAAAAAAAAAAAAAAAAAAAAAAAAAAAAAAAAAAAAAAAAAAAAAAAAAAAAAAAAAAAAAAAAAAAAAAAAAAAAAAAAAAAAAAAAAAAAAAAAAAAAAAAAAAAAAAAAAAAAAAAAAAAAAAAAAAAAAAAAAAAAAAAAAAAAAAAAAAAAAAAAAAAAAAAAAAAAAAAAAAAAAAAAAAAAAAAAAAAAAAAAAAAAAAAAAAAAAAAAAAAAAAAAAAAAAAAAAAAAAAAAAAAAAAAAAAAAAAAAAAAAAAAAAAAAAAAAAAAAAAAAAAAAAAAAAAAAAAAAAAAAAAAAAAAAAAAAAAAAAAAAAAAAAAAAAAAAAAAAAAAAAAAAAAAAAAAAAAAAAAAAAAAAAAAAAAAAAAAAAAAAAAAAAAAAAAAAAAAAAAAAAAAAAAAAAAAAAAAAAAAAAAAAAAAAAAAAAAAAAAAAAAAAAAAAAAAAAAAAAAAAAAAAAAAAAAAAAAAAAAAAAAAAAAAAAAAAAAAAAAAAAAAAAAAAAAAAAAAAAAAAAAAAAAAAAAAAAAAAAAAAAAAAAAAAAAAAAAAAAAAAAAAAAAAAAAAAAAAAAAAAAAAAAAAAAAAAAAAAAAAAAAAAAAAAAAAAAAAAAAAAAAAAAAAAAAAAAAAAAAAAAAAAAAAAAAAAAAAAAAAAAAAAAAAAAAAAAAAAAAAAAAAAAAAAAAAAAAAAAAAAAAAAAAAAAAAAAAAAAAAAAAAAAAAAAAAAAAAAAAAAAAAAAAAAAAAAAAAAAAAAAAAAAAAAAAAAAAAAAAAAAAAAAAAAAAAAAAAAAAAAAAAAAAAAAAAAAAAAAAAAAAAAAAAAAAAAAAAAAAAAAAAAAAAAAAAAAAAAAAAAAAAAAAAAAAAAAAAAAAAAAAAAAAAAAAAAAAAAAAAAAAAAAAAAAAAAAAAAAAAAAAAAAAAAAAAAAAAAAAAAAAAAAAAAAAAAAAAAAAAAAAAAAAAAAAAAAAAAAAAAAAAAAAAAAAAAAAAAAAAAAAAAAAAAAAAAAAAAAAAAAAAAAAAAAAAAAAAAAAAAAAAAAAAAAAAAAAAAAAAAAAAAAAAAAAAAAAAAAAAAAAAAAAAAAAAAAAAAAAAAAAAAAAAAAAAAAAAAAAAAAAAAAAAAAAAAAAAAAAAAAAAAAAAAAAAAAAAAAAAAAAAAAAAAAAAAAAAAAAAAAAAAAAAAAAAAAAAAAAAAAAAAAAAAAAAAAAAAAAAAAAAAAAAAAAAAAAAAAAAAAAAGGTAATCATTTACTGAATGAATGCCGTCGTGAGAATAATACATACCTAGCTACTTATTTGATAGCCATTAGTATTTGAACTGTTACATAACTTACATACTAAAACCTCATTTTATTATTGCCGAAATGCAATAGAATACGTTGAAACAGGTATTCCGTTTAAAAATTCTGGACAAAAAATGGATTTTAACTGTGTTCAGCAGTGAAGAGGCACAAGAAAATTAAATATAATAATAATTGATTTCAATCCATTTGATCATTATGATGGCAATTATAACAAAATTAAATAAATTACAATTCAAATTCAAATCAATAAAAATATATTTATAAAATTAATAAATTTAGAGGAATAAATAACATTATAAAATTAAATTAAAATCATAAACTAAAATTAAAACGATTGATAATATAAAAAAAAAAATTAAATATAAAAGAATTATATTTAAGAAACTTTTCAGCAAGATTACGTGATAATAATTTGAAATTTCTGTGAAATCAATTGAAATAAAGAAATATATATTATTTTACTGCACAATATGCATTTCAGTATGAGTTTGAACAGTTCAAGACGGAGGAAAAGTATTAAAGTCTCATGTGATTAACTGTGATGCTGCTAAATAAAACAACCAATACCAATAACCAACACCTTTTGACAACTATCTTTGAGCTAAGATTAGAAAAATATAACTAGAACAATAAATGGGTATTCCTACTGTTTAAGTGATACTTCAAAACTTCTACTAAACAGAATTCATTGTTTATTTTTGCATCAGGTTAACACAGAGGAAAACTATTATTACTTACATACCTTTTTTAATAAATAATATTTAAGTTTTCATTAAAACGGGAAGAATGGAGGGAAGAAAGGGAGGCCTTTGCCCCGCAGAAGTATGGAATAGGATAAATACAAATAAGTCTTCATTAATTTGATAATAATCTCAAAAACTGCTTGATCTATGAATATGAAATTTGGCACGGAAGTAGATTATGAGTAGGAAACGTCAGTTAAGAAAGGATTTTAGGTAACTTCCCCCAGAAAGGGCTGAAATAGGGGTGGAAGTTTGAATGCAAAATCTTATACCTGGGCCACTATATTTGAAACTTGGTATGAATACTGGCCTAGGGTAATAATAAAGGCAGTCACAAATAGTTTTTCACAACTACCCCCAAAAGTCAATTTATGGGGTGTTAAAGTTTATATGGAAGAATCTTATTCCTTGATTTTATAAACTAGAAGCTTGGTATGAATACTGAACTAAATGAATAATTCGTTTTTCAAAACTACCCCCAATGAGGCTTTAGGGGGTGTTAAATTTTGTATAGAAGAATCTTAATCCTCTATAGCAGGGGTTCCCAAACTGTGCGTCGCGACTCCCCGGGGCGTCACAACATTTGTCACACATTTTATAAATATTTTTCAGTGTATCTAAATCAGAAAAGCAAGTTCATCTGTGTCATTGATTCTGCCCTTCTCGTTTTCCCAAACGGTGCTTCAGGTATCTATTTAACAAGCGCGTCGCAAAAATAATATTACACTCAAAGGGAGTTGCAGTATAAAAAAGATTGGGAACCCCTGCTCTAAAGCATATAGAGCTTTAGCTAACGTACCTTTCAAGAACCTAACAAATTCATAGAAATTATTTTAGTGTTATCACGTAGTGTAGCCAGCGGTCTACAGTCCTTTGGAACTGGTAAAAGAAAATAACTAGATGGCGCTACCTGTCGCAAAAAGCAATTTTTTTACAATGGTCAGTATTTAGAAAAGTGCCGATCCTTTAACAGACTTGTTTAGCTATATTTTCGCCAATTGACAACTTTTCAAAATTATTGAGCCCCCAAAAAAAATTCCATTTCTAGATTTTTCTATCCTGATTTCGAAAAACATTTTTTTTTAACTCCTCATTTGGGAGAAATAAAAAATATTTAAAGCATCTTAAAAATATGAAATGTTGTCAATTCTCAACCGATTTTGATGTTTATTCTTTGTTAGGAACATTATTTTTTCGTAGTGGGACCGTTTTAATTTGGTGCAAATCTGAACTTCGGAGATAGGCTACGGAACTCTTCAATAAATGATAGCTTATCTCCCGGGATTGCTGAAATCGCATGTCTGTTTATTGTTTACACTAGTTCATAACATCACGCCAGTACGCAGACGTGTGCAGTTCACCCTGATACACTCTTACCTCACCAGTTATGTCCAATTTCGAGAGTTGGTGACAAAAAATGAAGAAATAAAACAAAAAACACCCGCTTCCGATACTTTCGTTGTAATTTTTTTAATTTTCAAATACTTTCTTTTTTTAATTTTTAATTCATAAATTACCTACCTTTTTCTAACTTTTTCAAAAAGCTCAAGCTTCAAACAAATCAAGATTAAACTGACCGAAGATTTATGGGGATTGTCTATCAAATTTGTACAATTATTAAGACTATAGCACTAACATAGCTATAAGTTTATTTATTGTTACTAACACTATATGAGTCATTGTTGCTCTCAATAAATAATAATTATTATTATAGGGCCTTACTTATCTCTAATATTAATGAAATTCAGCAAGGTGATACCACTTTTAGTGACAGTTAAGACACAAATAATTATAGACCAATATGCCAGTGTCCAGCAAGGTATTTGAAAAAGTGATGATCATTTTAACACAAATAACATCTTGCATGACAAACAGTATGGTTTCTCCAAAGGATGTTGTACATCAGACGCTGGTGTCACCTTATTGAAGATTTGAAGCACATATTATTATTTATTCATTTGAGTTTGATGCCATAGGCATCTTCTGCAACTTATCTAAGGCGTTTGATTGCATAAATCACGAAAAATTAGGCATTACGGACTGCGCAGAACAGCTTTAAGCCTTGTTAAATCTTATTTAAATGATAGACAGCAATAAGTTCAAGTAAACAGTGACAATTCGTCGGGATGAGGCGTAAAAATTGCCCATTTATTGTAAATTACAAAAACTTAATATGGTGTTGTTCGCCGACGGTACTTCTTTAATTTTTAAGATAAATAGACGGCTACTGACGGACGAACAGATGGTTATCTTGACGCCATAAATAACCCCCTAATGCAAGTCCAAAATTGATTCATTGCTAATAATTTGTTTTCAAATTAAAAGAAAACAAAATGCATTAGATTTGCTTTACCGAATGTCAAAAACAGTGATTCTGACATAATATTGAACCGGGAGAAATTAGAGTTAATAGATAAAACAGTTTTCCTGGGTATGACACTTGAATCAAAGCTACAATGGGGTCCTCATTTAACGTCGCTTGCAGGACGGCCAAGTTCAGCAGCACAAGCTGTTAGAAAAATCCTCCAATTCACGGATGTTGATACTGCGAGACTAATCTATTTAGTTACGTTCATAGTATTATGTCTTACGGTATCTTACTATGGGGACGGGCTGCAGACATCGAGTCTGTTTTTATTCTGCAAAAAAGAGCCATAAGAGCCATTTAAGGAAATTAACATCATGACTGTAGCTTGTCATTGACAAGCTACCTATATATCTGTCACCGGAAAATGGCAAACTCCGTAAGATTATAAAATAACTTGAGAGATTGTAAACTCTCGATAAATTGTCAACTAAACATTTGGAATACTTTTTTACGAATCAAAATTTGATAGTATATGTCTCTGTGTCGGTTCGACAAATTGTGTATGACTGACATAAACTGGCGAACAATCGGCACTCTAGTCTACAATTTATCTGTTTTGGTGTGATAGTTAAAATGGAAACTTGGCCCCTCATTGGTCTTTGTTGGTGTGAGTTCATATCTGAACAGACCAATGAGAGCCTTATTTCCAGGTTTACTATCACACGAAATTGTAGACTTGTGCTCTGATTGGTCGCCATTTTAAGTCAGTCCACAATTTGTCCAGCAATTTGTTTTTCAAAAGTCGGTGTTTAGAAAAGTCCCGATCCTTTTTATAAACAAACATTGCATAATGTTTTCAAAGATATTGTCAAGCCCCCGTTAAATACAAAAAATGCATTATACATCTTTTTAGTAAACATGGCAACAGATATAATTATGTTACTAGAAATAGGGATGAATTAGTTCAACCAGGGTTCACACTGGCTAAAGTAGTCTCATCTTTCGTGGAGTACTGTTTGAAATGTTATAATAAAATACCTCCCCGTTTATTAGAACTGAATGAAATAAAATTTAAATCTTGTATTAAACGCACACTATTAGATTGAAGATAAAATGCTTGACTTAGTGCTGTTTCTGCTCCACAGCCACTAGGGTGCACAAACTAATCTATTAGCATTTGGAAACATTGTTGGACCCGCTGAATAATTATTGTAAGAACATAATTTTTTCATTGTACAAACTCACGCTATGTACCATTGTATTATTTCATGCATTAACGGCACATGTGTGAGTACTATGAACTACCATTTTTGGGTATGACTTGAATGTGCCCTGGCAGTTGGGAGTGTCATGCTTACTCAAGTCTCTCTAATGGTGGTGCATGTGTTTAATCATTTGGCTCAGTCAGTTGGGACTGATCATCTCTCAACTGCCACGGCTTATTCTAATTATTTGTTCTTTGAATTGTTTCTTTTTTACTTCAGACACTTTTATTGTGGATGTCTTTCTACATTGTTCTCACATATATGAATAATTTCAACAAGAACAATGTAACCACAACTTTGAACCAATTTATTGATTTAAAAGTGGCCATGTAGTTTCTCTCCATAGAGATCTATGCTTTGGAATGTGCAAAACCTCTTTGACTGACCGAACTTGACAATTCAAAAGTGCCTCTAAATGGTTTAGTTGAAATAAATGCTTTGAGTTTGAGTTTTTAGTGTTCTATGCCCAATTGATGACCGGTTAACTTTATAAAACCTCTGTGGTATTTTAAAGGTAATAGAAAGCCAGTTCAAATTCTCTCTGAATATCACCATTGCCTCAATCATGGTTAATCATAGCAAGAATCAAGTACTATTTAGTTCCTGTTATATTTTTGATGGAAGAGAATCCAATGGGCAGTTGGCCAGTTGTAGGTAAAGATCAGGAGGTAAAAGTTGTTTATCATTTGGATGTGAAATGTGATAGTGCTTTTTTAATCATCATATTATTAGCTCTAGAACAGATTACCTGTCTTGATGGGACAAACTTGACGCCTCCAGGCTTATATTAGATTGCAGGAACCCCAAGTTGGGACCCCATTATAAATCATTTCACCCAGATGTCTTCCCTAATGATTGGAAGGAAGAGGCACAAAACCAGTTGGTTTGCAGGAATTCCCGCCAACCGTCACAGTTTTGGGAAAGTTTGAGCTAATAATAATAATAATCTTTTTACCATAGAGCCACTCTTTTTACATATGAGCTCATGCTGTTGTTTAAACCTGAGACAACAATATTACTCATTGTTAAAACCCCCTGTGATACAATGGTAGCTGCATTTTATTCAATTAAATATTAAGGTATATTATTAGTTTTATCCAGTTTGTGAGGGAAAGATGAGACAAAGCAAAAATTCATTGGAATAAAGAAAGAACTATATTGCTAACAATACTTATTTTTATTATTATTTTTTTATTTATTGGACCTTCCTTCTAAAAGAAAATAGGGTGTTTTTTTTTAATAGGAACCAAATCAAAAAAAAAAGACCCAAGCAGATTAGGAACACTTCGATCTACAGCACAGTTGGCGCAGTGGTTGAGCGATTGACTGCTGCGCTGCGTGTTGCAGGTTCGATTCCCGCACGGAACAATTATTTGTATGGCCTACAGATAGTTGTGCCGGGTCTGGCCGTTTATGTATGTGACTTTGTATGTTTGTAAACGCACTCACGATACAGGAGAAATCCAAGTGTCGGGCAAAGTTATTTAAAAAAAAAAAAAAAAACTTGTAAGTAAAGGTACTCATCTGTTATTCATTATATTTTGATATGGAGACAAATCAAATACAATCATATCTCTCAATGTAAGTGATTAAGGCTGATGTCTCCTGTCAATTTTATTGAAGTGATGAGCGTCTGAATTAATTTGTTGCTTAAGGAATGCAATATAGCATACAATTTGGTGAAAATTATTGTTTTGGAAGCGGTTTACAATGTAAACAAGTTTCATGCTGCCAATAGTGCCTACCTACAGGCTGTGTCATGTTATTGTTATGGTTAAGTTGAAATGGTAGTATACCAGGGTCACGGGACTCCAATGACACTAAATACTGTGGGGAGAAGAGTGCAGTAGTGTGGTGCAACCGTGCAATACGGCTGCACCCACTGCGCTACGCGCGCAGGGCACTGCCCACTAATGTAATTAGGTAAAACATGGTGTCACTCGTACCTTCAAGGCAGACGACCTGCACGCCATCTTGCTTTAGCCTCCGCAGTAGGATCCCGTGCACCGAGTCGGGGTCCCGTGGAACTCCGTCCCCGTACAGCACGAATATGCCGCGCGTGCGGCAGTGCGAGATCCTCGCCTTCAGCTCCTTACACTGCACTGTCGACACGAGCTCGATCTTGCCCGCTGCCAACCGCCGCAGCATTATACTCGGTATAGAAAAGTTCACTGCGGAACGGATGTGAGCTATCGAGTACTCATTGGAACCGCGACAGTCTATCAGCACAGTATCTCTCTCGTCGGAGCGCAGCTTTGCCAACAACCACTCCTTCGACACCAGTTCGCACTCGCATTCAGAATCCGTAGGCATGTTGTAAACTAATTACAACGTTCTCTTATGTTTACACGAGCCCTTTGAGACTTACTATCGCCTGTTGCACTAATACATGTAAATCTTATAAATTGAGTTCATAAACACCGACATTCTTATTAACACTAGTTATTCGCGAATCCGAACAAACAAAATCTAACAATAACTGAAGAAAGCCATTTAGAATAAACACAACAGTAATGTAACGTTCACCGCGACCGAGCCAGGCGCCAGACGGCGAAGCAAAACGCAACAACGACAGAACGAACGATTTCATCCGACATGGGCAGCGGGAGGGTATGCAGGGTTGAGGGGGTAAGGGGGTCGTGTGGGCATTGGGTGACAACGGTCGGACCGGGCGTCGGCGCCAATCGGCAACGGTCGGAAACACGGATCTCGGATACAAATTCAACAAAGACTTAGCTTACATTTTTCTAGTTTAGTCGACTTGATTGAATAATCGAATACAGAAAAAAACAAAAAAATAAAAATAAAAAGCTGCGAACAATATGAAAATAAGAGAGCGATCGCATTTAAATTTGTCGCTAGAGGCGCTAAAGTAGCGTGAGGTCTTCTAAATCTCAAATTTCACTATTGGTTAGCTTTTGACAAGCCTCAGCCTGACTATGGCAGCGTTAGTAACGGTTCTACCGACGACTGCATTGATTTTTTTTTGTCGGAAATATGTACAGACTCCAACACATCAAGCTACCCAAAACTGTCAAATCATCCCAATCAACCTTGAACCTAAATCTTTTGCGATAAAGTTGAAAATGTAACTAAAATCTAAAAATTGAAATTTGACAGATTGTTGTAGCTTGATGTGCTGGCGTCTGTACATGTCCGTATTTAATCGCACATTTACGGCATTATCAATTATTCTCTTTCTAACTTTGTTCACATGTGCGTAATAACAACTGTAATGCTTAGCTTAAGGAAATACCTTATTCACCAGTGGCGCCAACTGGTGAGCACAAAAACGGTAGGTCCTTTACGTATGTACACAGTGAATGAAAATAAAATTGTATTGTATTATTATTTTCATACTAGGTACTTCTCAATAAAACTGAAGAATAGAATATTATTTATTGTAAAGTTGTTTCCAAAATAAAGAAATACGATTGGTATGATCAATCAATAATGATTAATATTAAATAAGAGAGCCACATAGAAACTCACAACCATCATACCAAAATGGCATGAAGTAAAACGATATGAAACTGCCCCACATGCTACTTTGTGCATTTGCAAAATAGAGATGTTTTCGACTATCGACTATGTTTTTTTTTTATTATTTGAGATGGGTTTGCTCTTGACTCTAGTCTATAATAAATAAAAAGAAGCCTGTTCATTTTAAGGCCACAGTACCTGTACTCAGTCAATCTCGATCCAGATCTACAATCAAAATGTATGATCGTGATACAGATTGATAATGTTTAGATGCCAGCACATCAAGCTACAATAATCTGTCAAATAGAATTACAACTTTTTTGGTAAAGCAATAGGTTCAAGGTTGATGGGGAAAGTTTGACAGTTTCGGGTAGCTTGATGTGCTGACGTCTGTACGAAGCAGGGACCATTCGGATTACCCATTGAAAGGGTTTTCGATAGGATTATTCTAAGCGGTTAATCAGAAACGATAAGGGTAACACTTTTGAATGGCTTATTTGAAGCCGACACCATACTGACTATATTGGTTACCCATTGAAAGGTTTTTCAATAGGGTTTCTCTTAGCGGTTAAACTAAGAATCAAAACATTTTTTTTTCGGGGGTGTTTTTCTTCAAAGGGACCAACCAAAGCCAAAAAAAGGGACCTACAGTTTTAACTTTATGTAAATCCATGACAACAGGTGTTAACGCGGTAGTTTACGATACACGGACTGAAGAAATAAAGATTGACTGTGTATAGTTGTGACGCGATCCATCCGAGATCACAATCAGAGCTGAACAATCACGATTGACTGTGTACGGGCCGCCGTAGGATATTACCGAATCAAAATGAAAAATAGAGTACTACTCTATCAATTAGTATCAATTCAAAACTGTCAATCTGTCAAAGTCAATTTCATTTTTGTTTCAAGTTCCTTCTATAAATTATATTACTCTTTGGTTCCAAGTATTATTGATTTCATTGAAGTTTGAAGAAGTGCTGCTGAGCTCAAAAAAGCCGTAGTTCTAAGCTTTAGCTTTGTTTTAAATATATGTCTTGTTTTATATTACCAAAGTCCTGAAAAATAAAAACTTATAATTCCACCGTTCACAATGGAGGACATATACGGCGATTTAAATAACTACGAAGACGTGCATGCTCTTGAGGAGGTATTGTGGTTTAGCGCCAAAACGGCCTGTCATAATTATTTATGCAGTTTTTTATCCAGTTATTTTGGAGAAATATCCAAATAGATTATCAGACGACCTAGCGTCTGGTCTGGTTTTACAGAAATATACTATGTTTTTGTCCTTATTATAGCTACGTGCTGAAAACAAAGAACTGAAAGTGAAGATTGAGGAACATTCTGCTGCAATGGAAAAGCTTCAAAAAGTAAGTGTATAACAACAATGTTTAACATTTCATTGTTTGTATAGTATAAATGAACTTGCTATCTAAAATTGCCATGCAAGCAGCTAGCTTTGCTACACATATTCTTTCTTTAGGCTACCACTAACAAATGATGTTCGCTTACACATGCACAACTGTTTCATGTCCAGTTTGATGTCTATCACGTAAGCTGAAATAATTAATTTCTAATCACAGCTGCAAGCCTCAAAATATAGTAACTTCTCAATAACATAGGCTCTGTATTAAGAAGTGTCATATAACACAGTGCAACACGATATCTTAACGTGCATTCATGCATTTTGCCAACTGAAGAAGATGACACATGAATGGATAACACATTGATATTGTAGGAAATCTTGCAGGAATATGACACTCTTGAGACTGCATTTAAGCGGCTGGAGAATAACTACTCATCCCTGCTGATGACTGCCCGGGCGGAACTACAGAGGAAGACTCAGAGGATCACTCAACTTAGTTCAGAGTTAGTATTCTTTTAATATTACTGTTTATAATTTCTCATTTACATGAAATATGCTAAATGAAAGTTTTGGGTTACTTTTTACTAAAAACATACTTTTATTCAAAACATTAAATCTTTGTTTTAGAAAAGACTTAATGATATTAGAAGCTTTTAAGAGTGGAAAGCACATAAGAAGGAACTTTAACAGAGGTGTAAAAAATCCAGGTAGGATGGACCAGAATAAACCTTGGAAAGATAATAAAACCAAGCAAGATAATGTTAAACAAAAGAACAATGAAATGAACCAAGAAAGGTATGAAATAAATCTTATGACTTACTTAATCTGAAGCTACTAATGCGATGCACTGCTAGTTCCAACTATTCTGTTTGCTAAGCGCTCAATTTCTATTAAAGTAACTGAATGCGCATATCCCGTTCCCGAATAGTCCCGAATGTGACTATCATATTATATACAAAAAGAATTTTCCAAATCTGACTAGTAGTTTCAGTGATTAGCATGTTCAAACAAACAAAGAAACTCTTCAGCTTTATTATATTGGTATTAACTAGTCTACATTACAGTTTTATAGAATAACATTTTAAATTGTATGTTCAAGATCTGTACCTATTTATTTAGAGTGGTTGCATCATAAGGTACTTATGAGGTTATAGCATATGTCTATTCAGCACTTGTTACTTGATATGTGTCTTGTAAAATTATTGAAACAAGCTAATGTGTAATAAAAATGAAATTGTTTTCCTGCAAGTGTTGCACCTTAAAATGAAAAGTAATGAATGAGATCCTAAGTTTTAAAATATTCATATTTTTGCATTGCTGTTGTATGGATTGTATTTTGATTTGCACTGATCACATAGTGAAAAGCTTTTTTGTGTATTTATATAGGATTTATTCCTTAATATAACTGACCTGATAACTTAATAGTAAGATAACTTATATTTAAAGAATAAATAAGAAAGTCTGACAGTTTTTCACATTATTATCAGAACACGATTGTTAGCTCTTGGCAGCCTGACAATTCTCCATCTTTTTATATTTTTACCTAATTCTTATTCCCCATGACCATAGTGTTAACCTAGCTAGCATTCTGCCTGAAGTTTTAATTACAGCATGTAACCTGATGCCCTACATAACTATGCGACTTTAGTAATACACTTCAAGCAATAAACTGGAATCACATCATAGTGCATAGCTCAAAATATTTTTTTACATTTTCTATACAATGCACTATGGATTGTGGTACACCATTTGAAAGGTAATTTTCTTGTTTTGTTTGTTGTTGTTGTTTGTTGACACTCTTAGTAAGAGAGTTTGAAAGCTAACAAAATTACCTTTCAAATTATATCAAAAAGATTTAAAATTCATTTAATTTTTTACCCAAATAGGGTATTAGATAAAAAAAATCTAATTAGTCCGTCCAATAGATTTCCAATAAATATTGGAAACTTTTTTCTTTTGTCACGTAAACAAAACGACTTACCACAATCCATTAAAATTGTAAAAATAAATTTTGAGTAAAGCGCAATGAAGTGATTCCAGTTTATTGCTTGCGAGTGTAGTTCTATTTGAAACAAACATTCATCACAGACATTGGGCACATGTCACTACGTAAATACATGTATTGTTATAGTGTAGCAGAAAGGACTATGCCATTTATTGACTATTAAATCATAGTAGTCGCCTTGAGTCTTTCTTATAACATGTTGATTGCAACCTTAATAATTATTGCAGCCCAGAACTTAGATACAAGCTATCATAGTAGTTGCTTTGAGTCTTCTTCCTACATGTTGATTGCAACCTTAATAATTGTTGCAGCCCAGAACTTAGCTACAAGCTATCATAGTAGTTGCCTTGAGTCTTCTTCCTAACATGTTGATTGCAACCTTAATAATTGTTGCAGCCCAGAACTTAGCTACAAGCTATCATAGTAGTTGCCTTGAGTCTTCTTCCTAACATGTTGATTGCAACCTTAATAATTGTTGCAGCCCAGAACTTAGCTACAAGCTATCATAGTAGTTGCCTTGAGTCTTCTTCCTAACATGTTGATTGCAACCTTAATAATTGTTGCAGCCCAGAACTTAGCTACAAGCTATCATAGTAGTTGCCTTGAGTCTTCTTCCTAACATGTTGATTGCAACCTTAATAATTGTTGCAGCCCAGAACTTAGCTACAAGCTATCATAGTAGTTGCCTTGAGTCTTCTTCCTAACATGTTGATTGCAACCTTAATAATTGTTGCAGCCCAGAACTTAGCTACAAGCTATCATAGTAGTTGCCTTGAGTCTTCTTCCTAACATGTTGATTGCAACCTTAATAATTGTTGCAGCCCAGAACTTAGCTACAAGCTATCATAGTAGTTGCCTTGAGTCTTCTTCCTAACATGTTGATTGCAACCTTAATAATTGTTGCAGCCCAGAACTTAGCTACAAGCTATCATAGTAGTTGCCTTGAGTCTTCTTCCTAACATGTTGATTGCAACCTTAATAATTGTTGCAGCCCAGAACTTAGCTACAAGCTATCATAGTAGTTGCCTTGAGTCTTCTTCCTAACATGTTGATTGCAACCTTAATAATTGTTGCAGCCCAGAACTTAGCTACAAGCTATCATAGTAGTTGCCTTGAGTCTTCTTCCTAACATGTTGATTGCAACCTTAATAATTGTTGCAGCCCAGAACTTAGCTACAAGCTATCATAGTAGTTGCCTTGAGTCTTCTTCCTAACATGTTGATTGCAACCTTAATAATTGTTGCAGCCCAGAACTTAGCTACAAGCTATCATAGTAGTTGCCTTGAGTCTTCTTCCTAACATGTTGATTGCAACCTTAATAATTGTTGCAGCCCAGAACTTAGCTACAAGCTATCATAGTAGTTGCCTTGAGTCTTCTTCCTAACATGTTGATTGCAACCTTAATAATTGTTGCAGCCCAGAACTTAGCTACAAGCTATCATAGTAGTTGCCTTGAGTCTTCTTCCTAACATGTTGATTGCAACCTTAATAATTGTTGCAGCCCAGAACTTAGCTACAAGCTATCATAGTAGTTGCCTTGAGTCTTCTTCCTAACATGTTGATTGCAACCTTAATAATTGTTGCAGCCCAGAACTTAGCTACAAGCTATCATAGTAGTTGCCTTGAGTCTTCTTCCTAACATGTTGATTGCAACCTTAATAATTGTTGCAGCCCAGAACTTAGCTACAAGCTATCATAGTAGTTGCCTTGAGTCTTCTTCCTAACATGTTGATTGCAACCTTAATAATTGTTGCAGCCCAGAACTTAGCTACAAGCTATCATAGTAGTTGCCTTGAGTCTTCTTCCTAACATGTTGATTGCAACCTTAATAATTGTTGCAGCCCAGAACTTAGCTACAAGCTATCATAGTAGTTGCCTTGAGTCTTCTTCCTAACATGTTGATTGCAACCTTAATAATTGTTGCAGCCCAGAACTTAGCTACAAGCTATCATAGTAGTTGCCTTGAGTCTTCTTCCTAACATGTTGATTGCAACCTTAATAATTGTTGCAGCCCAGAACTTAGCTACAAGCTATCATAGTAGTTGCCTTGAGTCTTCTTCCTAACATGTTGATTGCAACCTTAATAATTGTTGCAGCCCAGAACTTAGCTACAAGCTATCATAGTAGTTGCCTTGAGTCTTCTTCCTAACATGTTGATTGCAACCTTAATAATTGTTGCAGCCCAGAACTTAGCTACAAGCTATCATAGTAGTTGCTTTGAGTCTTCCTGCTACGACTCAAAGCAACTACTACAACCTTTATCATTTTTGCAGGCCAGAACTTAGCTGCATGCTTTGCCATAAAGAGTAACCCCTCCATGACCAACTTATTCCTAGATAACATAAGAAAAGTTTGTCTGTTTCCAATGGAATTTCTTTTCGTTTTTTTCAGACGTGATCCACCTGTTAACCTGTCAAAAGACGCGGGTCCTGATTCTGGTAATTCCAATACGAATAAGTCTAGCAAAGCTGCTGGTGTACAATTAGAATTATCTAATAATAGGAAGAGCAATGTTAATGACAATATTGCACAACAAAAGACTGAAGTTAATGAGCACCCCAAGACAACTGCTACTAGCATAAAGGATAGAAGGAAATCCTTGTCAGCTGTGAGGTAATATGCATAGATGTCTGAACATCCTTTGAAAAATCTCTAAGCCATATTAACATGAAGTATTATCATTCCAGCATGCCCATCAACACATTAAGTTCCAGTGATGAACTAGAACGTGACCATCCAACCAAAGAAACAAGAACTGATGTTGAGAGGAGAAACAAACCCAAATTGCCTATTGAAAGACCTAGTAGCAAAACATCCGAAACATCCAGTGTGGATGACAGAGGTCCCAAGCACCATGAATCTTCTTCAGGAGACATCTACAAAAGTCGATCAAGTAAACAACATGACAGTAGCTTATACAGAGGCAGGGAAAAGAACGAAGTTTCATTGAAATACAGGAAGCAGTACAGTCCAGAGAGAGGTCAGAAGAGACCACTCAGGGAACATCCAGGTGGATATCTGGGATATCCACCTGGATGCTCCGAATGGGAACTTCTGGATGTCTATCCTAAACAACACAGGGAACATCCAGATGACTATACCAAAAAACATAGGGAACTTCCAGATGACTATACCAAAAAACACAGGGAGCATCCCGATTACTATCCTGAAAAACGCAGAGAACATCCAGATGACTACACCAAAAAATACAGGGAACATCCCGATTACTACACCGAAAAACGCAGGGAACATCCAGATGACTATCCCAAACAACACAGGGACCATTCAGATGACTATACCAAAAAACACAGGGAGCATCCCAATGACTATCCCAAACAACACAGGGATCATCCAGATGACTTTCACAAACATGAACGTGGAAGATATCAAGGAAGATCCCTGGAGAGTCCTCCACCTCAATCTTATAATCGTCGTCAACGTACGAAATCAGTCTACCAATCTGATCAAAACAGATATCCTCATGAGCCAGAAAAAAATAGACATTACCGTGATGATAAATATTCAGCCATGTATAGATCAAAAGAATATGATGAACCTCAGATTAAAAGACAGAGGACAGAATCGTATGGTAACCCTGAGACTCATTCTATGGACGACAAGAGGCATTACCGCGTGACGGAGTCTGTGGATGGACACACCCTAGATTTCTCTCCACATGAATATGATAAGCTTCGTTTTTCCTGTCAGTCTCCTGATTCTGTACACATTGAAGGCGCTATTGCTAATCCCATTAAAGGTAATAGAAAATAACTTATATTATGAATAGCTTAAGAAGACATTTGACAAGATATTATTTATGAAAATCGCATTTTGACCCTTTATGTCTACAGGTAATATTGAACATCTTAAACCTGTCTGAATGCTCAGAGAGTAATTTAGCAAAAAAAAGTTTCAAAGTTTCTAAAATTCTACAATCATTGAACTTTTGCAGAAATTATGGCTACAGCTTCTACACCACTGGACGATCCGCGAGTTACAAGCAAAAGATACGTCATTCGGAAAGAAAATGGCATGGAGACATTATCTACAGCGGTGGGCAGAAATATTTACATAATACCAGTTAACAAAGCTGTTTGGAATATTAAACCTGTGGATGTCCCTGTTTCTCTAGTGTGTCGACCATCACAACACAGTGATCAACTTGTAAAGGACATTTATATGGAAATTGAAAACCCAGTGACTAATCTAGATGCATCAATGGAATCAGGTGAGGTTTGTGGGACTGATGATGACTTTAATGAAAGTCGTAGAAAACTAAAAGAAATTCAATATAATACTCAAGATATCAAATTAAGCAAACAAGCACCAGAAGATATTTCAAAGCAACCAGTGAATGCTGAAACAGTTTCGAAACCAAATATCGTCAAGTATCGAATTCCGAAAATTGGGCAAACTAACAAAAATACTCAAAGCAAGATGGATGTTCCTATCATTGAACTAGGCGAGACTGTACCAAAGCATAAGAATGTTAATAAAAATGGTGCAGCAGAAGAAACTGTTCCAAAAGAATCATTAACTCAAAAACAGCAAAATAATAAACATGAAGATTTTCTTCAACATAATAAAAAGAACAGTAAAGTAGAAGTGTTAAAAAAATCAAAATCACGAGACAGAGGCGAGCATCAGAGCACACTTACAAAGATGGCTACTGTGGTAGATGATTTAGAACTAAGCGATGACAATAGCGATCATATGGATACTGACAAAATAATAGTTCCTGAAAAGATTCAGAAAATTTGCGGAATACCGTTAAACATAAATGATGGTAGAAGTAATGAATCTGTAAATAATGTAGAAAACAAAACACTTGTAAGTGCCCATAATACAGACATCAAAAATACTGTTGACACTACAGTGATAAAAGATGTTGCAGAGGAGGAAAAAACGAAAGAATCAGACAGTGCTAAGAAACAAAAACCCAAAAAGAAAAAGTCTAAAACAAAAGAGATATCTAAAGATTCAGCAGATAGTACAGCTGAACCCACCCATGTTCCTGAAAAGAAGCCAAAATCCAAAAAAGAAAAGGAAAGTACACCTAAAGAAACCAAGGAAAAGTTTTGTGATCTCTTTGGTGATAGTAGCAGTTTAATGACTCCAGAGGATTTAGGAATTCCTTCATATTTACCTATATCTGAAGATGAGCAAGATGCCGTTGACATGAAAATCAACCAAATCATTGATGCTGCCACACTAGTTGATAAAGATGAAATTCCTGGCGAAATGCTGCCCCAAAACAGAGTTGAAATTACGATAAAAGAAACAACACATGACAAAATCCCTAAAGCAGATTCACAAAAATCGAGTACAGAAGAAAAAGAAGTCGTGCATGGGATTACAAAGGAAGCATCTTCCAAAAGAAATGAAGAAATAATAGACACTAATCAACTTCCATCCCCTATCGTTTATGAAAATTTGAACCCTGGAACTGACCTAAATGATCCGAATGTTGTCAAAACAGTAATTATATCAACAGGTAAACAGCCTGAAATCGCGTGTGAAAATAAAATAGAGGTAACAAAACCTGATACAGTTAATTCAATACAGAGCACTTGTTTTCCCGCTACAATGGAGTTTAAAAAAGATATCTTGAAAGCTTTAGCTACGTCTACACCGCACAAAGAATTTTCCGCCGTGAATCCTCTAGAATCCGATGCTGTTAAAACTGATATTATTTGTGATCCCTGCGTAAGCAAAGCGGTCGCAACGATCACGAATGTAGAACCAGTAGTCAACCAAACTGAGAAAACTACTTTAGAATCGAATGACGCACCTGATGTTAGAATATTTGTGAAAAGGCGCAGGAAAGTCGTAAAACGACCACCAATGACTTAGACTATAATATAAACTAGGTTTAGGAACGAAGTCTGAAATGTTGAGTATAAGTGATGTAAAATGGTATTGTAAATATTGCAGTATAATCCAGTGTGAAAGTCGCGATGATCAGTTTGGGAATTACGATAAAGTATTAAGTAATTAAACAGTTACCACAGCATTTTGAGATGAGAGCACGTATATCGTGTATTCTTGTATCGACACAAAGTAGTCATGTCTATATATCAGTGTAAATAGTTGTATTATGTATATGCGCAGTTTGACTATTTGACTCTTTTAACGGTAAAAATATGTTTTGAAGTGATTGTGTCGAGAATGCACGTGGCATTGTACGTCCGTGTGTCCTAGGGTGCGAAGTCAATGAGCCAAATTGGAGTGAATAGTTTTACCGTGGCATATTGAGTTTTAAACTTCTAAATGTCAGTTTTTCGGGCTTAGTGCTTCATGCCTTAATTTTAAGAAAATAAAAATACTAAGTATATTCCCATAACAGTCTTTAATTTCCTTATAAATTACTGTAAATTATATTTACATTTTCAATAGTGTCTATATGATACATTGGAAAGAATGATTAACACCTAAGCTTACAGGAATTTGTACATAATTATTAACTAATTTAATTAAAGATACATTTAATTTCCATATCAACTTAAAATTATTTACATAAATCCAGGAAGTCTTTTTCAAATAATATTTTAATTTACTGCTTAAAACAACTTTGTTGTGACATCATAAAAAGGAGCCTCAACAAATGTTATTGTATTAATTTACTGCTTAAAAACAACTTTGTTGTGACATCATAAAAAGGAGCCTCAACAAACTAATTTAGGACAAATTCAGACATACTATTACTATTAGTTGTTACTCTCCCAGATACGACGTTGGAAGATTTTTCCTTATTATTTACAAACTCTTTACAAATAACATTTCCCATATTATTTGGCTTATCTGATTACTCAGAACTCAAAATCAGTTGGCGATAATCGATTATGAAAGATGAGTTGACAGTTTACCAATCGACCATGACTTTGTGACGCAAGTTATTTTGATATCAGCCGGTGTAAACAATATCCTTCGATAATAGCGCGTTGAACTTGTGTAAAACTTATTTTTAAATTATTAATTTATTATTCTAAAATCGTCAGGATCTGCTATATAAATTAAACATCAATTCTAGGACGCGCTCTGTAGTATGAAATTGGAACCGGATGCCATTGAGATTACGGTAAGTATAGGTCGCTTGCGTGCTAAGCTGAACGCGCGAATGAACCGCGGGCAAACAATCACCGATGTCGATGATCGGAGCCGTTCACTACATGTAGTCACAAGGTGTTCTGGGGTTGGACAGGGTTCCTATGATGTTGTTGGCAGTGGGGATGTCGTCGTTGCGGGAGAGCGTGGAGCCCGACGACGTGCCGGACAGCGACGAGCCCGAGGCCGAGGGCCGCTTGCCGAGCTTCTTGATGA
>NDFZ01005216.1:83714-131745 GCA_002192655.3 Mamestra configurata | reverse complement strand
TTGCTGGCCGGGTCGTACACCTCCACTATGTCCAGGAATGACGTGCCGTCGTAGCCACCTGGAACGAAGGAAATACGAGTGTTATGACATGGTTGTTGTAGTCGAAACTTACGTGGGCCGAATTTAAGTAAATTATTGCGCACTTGCTATGGTTTGAGCTGCATGCTTGGGGAACCCCCGGATTTAAGGGGGTTCCCTCGATTGTCTCTTGTCCACATTATATTTACCACAGCTTATGTAGCACGCGTCTCGCTCGGTGTCGTAGCGCTCCACCAAACCAGCCCTCAAGCACATGAGTGAGTGATACTAACCGAGCGCGTATAGCTTGTTGTCGAGCACGGTGAGCGAGAGCGCTGAGCGCGCGATGTGCACGGGCGCTACCAGCTCCCACGTGTCTCGTTCGGTGTCGTAGCGCTCCACCGAGGCCAGCTGCTGCGAGCCGTCGTAGCCGCCAACCACGTATATGTACTGGTTCATTGCTGCTACACCTGCAAATTAAGAAATAATTGTCAAAAAGTCACGCGTGTTAAAATTCTGATTATTGCCATAAAGCTTGGATTTCCTAACATAACGATGCTGTCATAAAACGGCTGTGCAACTGTACACTTACCGGCCCCACTCCTTGCTATATGCATCGGCGCCACCTCATTCCAAATATTGTTCTCAGGATGGTAGCACTCGACGGACGCAATTCGTCTTGCGCCGTCGAACCCTCCGACCGCGTACAATAGTCTGTTGACGACGGCCACGCCGACGCCTAGGCGGGCGCACCCCATTGACGCCACTGAAGTCCAGGTGTCACGCTCAGGGTCGTAGCTATAATGACAGAAAATTAAGGATAAGTAAGGGTAATGCCTTGCCACCTTTTTTGGAAGAAAAATTGTATTTTTTGGAATCATTGCAAAAATGTATTTGGAAAATTCAGGAAAAAATATTTATAATTTAGTTTTCATTTTTAGTTATCTATAAAAAAATATTTAAAGCCTGGTTTCTTTTCTTCGTTTTTTTTTAGGAGGCATGCGAGAACCATTCCATTATCAGCATCATGTTCCATGTGTTTTATATAGCACAAAATAAATAAGTCGAAGTTTATCTGCCGCCTCGGAACGGATACTCGTAAATTTTTTGACCTTTCATACAGAAATAGGAGTCAAGTTGTGGACTTTCGCTGAATGGTTTGAGAAAAACGAGAATGTAGGATGCTAGAGCGAGCGTAGTGAGCTCGAAAGTTTTGGTGCCTCCAAACTGATTTTTATTCATTTATCTCTGCCTCGAATGGGAAAAGACTCCTCGGTATTTGTTTAAGCGTTGAAAATGTATAATATAAAGTACAATTGGCTAAATTTAGTACAATACTATGTAAATAGTACAGGTGGCAACCCAAGTTATGGGTTGCCCAAAGCCGGGAAGAAAGGGAGGCCTTTGCCCTGCAGTGGGAAGGAATAGGCTACAAATAAAAGAAAGAAGGTTTATGGACGCTATCAATCTTATAAAACTCGGGGTACAATATTATGACACAAAATCTTAAAGTATCTAATGCCCGTTTTCACTACACACCTGAATTAATTCCTAAATACTTTTACTGTTTGTTTGATTATTAACGCTCAGCACGACACCGAAAGTTGAAAATTAAACAACGCGCTAAGTGCGTTGTTCAATTTTTATAACAGAAACTCAGTCAACTCAAGAATTACTTTGTTCTACAATTACAACTAGTTAAAGCCATTTGATTAGTTGAAAACAGGTTTAAGAAATGCTTGAGTATTCTGTGCTACGGGCCTTAGAACTTAAATCCAAGAATTCTCAAGAATCATTGAAAAGTCTTTCTTGTCTTATTTGTGATTCTGTATAGGTAGGTATACTAAAACGTGTTGCGGAATTTGTTCGAAAGAGTCACCGCGGCCCTGGAACGCAAAAGGGCTTTAGAAGGAACACGGATGGGTTTTAGTCAGTAAGAGTCCGACACGCCCTTCCGCTCCACCCAGAGCGGAAGAAGTCATTAGATGATTTCCCATCCTTAAAAAAAAAGGTATACTAAAACGTGACTATTTCCGTGTACAACAAAGCGTATTCTATTTATCTATGTATTTCTGTTTACTTGAATATTTTTTTACATAACCGCAAGTAACGTACCTACATTGCAAAAAATTTAACATATTGTAAGTGACTTGTCACAGTAAACGAAATATTCGTATCATGCTTACTGGTTCCTCATATCTAAAATCCTTTGTTCGTATATTGCAGTTAATTTCATTGTTAGGTATGTAGTTTATCAAAGTGGGAAAACCCGACCAATATCTTTATCGATTATTATTTATTAGAAGGCAGTTTTTGCAGACTCATTCTTTTTCAGTTTAAAGTATACCTAACATAATTTCTAAGGATGAATAATATGAATTTGAAGCAAAAATTTTTTATGAAAATATCATTGATTGATTGTTGACCAAGCTCAGTAATTAGTCATGACATAATTGGTCGATTTTTACTGAAATCATGTAGCAAATCTCAAGGCACGCCCATAATTATAGCTCTATCTATTAACTCATCCAATCGCGTTCCACCGCTGGACAAACGCCTCTCCCAAGTCGTCGCAATACTTCGTTCACCGCCTTCCGCATCCTTGGCCATCTTTAAAAGCAGCGGGGGACAAAATGCCTATCGAGTCGCTTCCAGAAACTATGCGAAGGCACGTGACGTCGTCGCCTGTCTCAGCGCGGTATGTATGATGCACGTCATCTAGTACGAAGAAGAGGTCATGAAGTCGTAAAGCATGATGCCGGGCGATGACACGTGACTTCTTGAAAGCTGGCTGGACATACGATCTTTGTTTCCGATTGATGTTATTTTAACTCAAATAGATAACTTTGTGCTTATGTAATTTAAGTTGATTTCTAGTGACCAAGTAGTATTCAAAGAGGAATATTAATTAATTATGTTGAAGTTGTAGCGCTGTCTGTATGTGTGGGTACTAAAGTATTTTTTTTCTAAAAACGCAATTTTTTCCGTGTTTGAAAACAACGATGGATGGCTGGGGGACGCCCCATGTTACGTGTTTCGTGTGATGCTCACCATTCTACTGATTTGTGATATTCGGAGCCCGCTGAACCGCCGACTGCGTACAATAATCCGTCCATTACTGCTACTCCTACCTGTGAATAAGGAATAACATTAATTGATTATCTTCTAACATTTACATTTAAGAATTTTTTCATACATCAATTAAACTATCTACAGTTTTTAGGAGGTGTATTAATCTCTATTGTTATTCTTTAAAGCTTCAGATAATTCCATTTCACAATAAACGAACACAATACGTTGGATAAGTTATCCTTGTTATCGATACTTCTCATTCTTGTGTATTTATTCAAAGTACCGATGAAAATCATTTTCATTCATTTGTAAGATAGATACGATGTAGAGCACACTTGTAATACTATCTCAATTATGGCGCCTAAATACTTATGTTATTCTTATGAATGATTTATGAATACGTATAGAATATTCTCCCATCCATCTGATCTGATCTCTGATCTGATAGAAGATTAATCAGTAGAAGCCAAAAAGGCTTCTAATTTGACTAATTGAATGAAGCAACATTATAGAAACAGATGTACTTCGAGCCGGATTCCATTTTGTCGTGACGATTTTGTATCTTTGGTCCATATGAACATCTCCTTTTTCATAAATATTCAAGCGCAATTATCTGTTGTCACGTCTCAGTTTGACTTTGCACATATACCAAGGCACAAGGCGATTATATAAGTATACAGGTAACTAGCATCTTCGCTCACGTACCCCGGAATAATGCGTGGTCCTTGTGGAATCCCACAAGAACCACGCATTATTCTGGGGCCACATAAATAGTAGCCTATGATACTCAGCTATATTCCGTCTTTGTATCAGTGAAAGAATTCTTGGGGCAGTATTTCCAGAGCAAAAAATCAATGTGACCTCTTTATATATTTAGTTTGTGTGCAATTAAAAATAGGAGTTGTTGGAAGGCATGTTATGCCGACAACAAAGAAATTACGATAAGGGCAAGATCTTGATAATTATAGTTGACTACATACCCTGTGCCTCGGTGTTGACATAGGACTGCAAGGCCGCCAGTGTTCCGTAGCGGGGTTGTACACGTCCACCCAGTCGCTGTCGTACGAAGAGCCCGGCGACGTGTTGCGCCCACCCACTGCGTAGAATAGACCCTGTAGCAAGAGAAACATTTTACCTTTATTTTATTGTCGTATAGGAATAAGTGTTTAAATTATAAAGTATTCGGAGAAAAAAATATTAGAAACATCATTTGCCGTGTTCCATACACTTTATACGTATAGTTTACGCATAAATTTTGCCTCCTTGTGGGTTACAGATGCGGTAGTGCCTCTTCCGCCTTACCCACACCCTTTTTGATCTTGAGCTGGCCCTTGGCTGTAGGACCTCCGTGTGGCTTCGTAACAAAGACCCTAAGCTTTCTTTTACTTGATAATTTCCAATTGATTTGTTTTCAATAAAAATTTTCAAAGACATGAACACCAACATGTATTTTTTTTTATCTGTGAGTAACTTTGTCCAAAATACTCCCAAAATTTTCAAAAATATAACATTCACCATTATATAAAGAAACGATACGCCGTGTGCGACTGATAAATATAGACAATAAATATTATATAACGATGACGTTGAGAATGTTACATTTAGTCGCAGTCATCCTGACTGACGGAAAACATTTAGGCTTTGGTTGGTATTGCGCAGCGCGAATGTAGCGTCGCCACGTAGTCCTCGCTATACGTTGACTTTCGTTGAATAGGTATTTCTTGGAACATGGACTTGAAACTACTTCGTCATTTACTTTTTTGTTTGTTTCTCAGGTTTGGGTACCTACTTTGTTAGTTCTTAAAAATAGTGAATGTCCATAAAACACTTAACTTTAGAAGTAAATACTAAATACTAATGGTTTAATATTTTTTAAGTGTTTTAACATAACATGATGACTGTACTTACCACCCAGGTACTTGTAGTATAAAACATTTCTATAAAGTCCCACGTAAAAGAAGGCAAGCCTAAAGCATCAATTCAGCACAAATTCAGACTCCAAACGCCGTCCGTATCGTCCAAGTTGAAGGCCTCAAACGAGTCTATCGAATGCCTGACGTTTATGATACGTTATCTTATTCTGACCTTGTGAAACCCGCCTTCTAACCCTGAATGTGGGACTGTCAGGTTGCCCAAAATTATCGTTCAAGTTGAAGGCTCCTAACCAGTATATCAAGTGCCAGAAGGCGAAGTACATGAAACCGTGATAAGGTATCAAACATGACTCTCTGAATCAATATTTTTTCCTTCTCGTAATACTCACGTTGAGAACCGCAGCTCCTAACCCTGAACGCGGCACTGTCAGCCTAGGCAGGTTAGTCCAACGGTTATCATCCAAGTTGAAGGCTTGAAACCAGTCTATCGAGTGCTAGAAGGCGACGTATATGATACATGACTGTTTGAATCGATACTTTTTACTACAAATTGTGGATGGTAGATATATGAACGTAAGCGAAGCAAAAGGAGTATGTAAAGATCATGGCAAGTGGCGTTCTGTTGTTTCTGCCTACCCCTAAGGGAAGAAGGCTTGAGTTTATTTATGTATGTAAAATGTGGATTGAGGGAGAGGGAGGCAAGAGGAATGAATTTTCGCAGGAAGATCTTTCAGGAAGTAATGGAAGAGTAAACGCAATAACACAACTCCAAGTAACATGTGACAAGGGTAGGAAGATGATTTTCTACACGGCTCACCTTAAGAAACGCGGCTCCGAGTCCTGAACGTGGCACTGTTAGCCTAGGCAATGTCGTCCAACAGTTATCGTCCAAGTTGAAGGCTTCAAACAAGTCTATCGAGTGCCTGAAGTAGCCGCCCGCGACGTAGATAATGCGAGGAGTGTTCGGTCGCCTTTCTTTCACCACGGGCTTCTTATGTAGAGTGAGATCCTGTAATATGAAAGTAACATTAGAATATTGAAATATTTAAGGCTTTTTTCATCAAGGAAGTCACCATCTCCAAATTAACTTCCCAGTCTAATTAGCTAGATGAAGCAGAATTCCGGTATTTCACATAAACGCTTTGAACTCCACACTCCTGTTACTGGGTAGCACGATGGCCCTTGGTTAAGATTGTTTGCCAGACTTTCGTGCTTGTGATTACCCATAACGACCGTCAAAAATTAACGTAACTACAAACGGTACAAACCGCTTGAGCTCACTTCCTATGCTGCTCTCTGTGCCCCAAAATATGCATCCAAAAGTAACTTCTGCGCTGCTATCAATGATGTGGAAGTGGCGAAGTTTTATGCTCATAAAATTTGAATTTAGAAGAACAACGGTTGTACGTTCTTGCACGGCCCCTCGGTATGCAATGAATGGTCAACCAATGTCCAAATAAAAGCGAAACTGACCTTAAATATTTTCGCGAGGTACTCCCGACAAGCGGGCACTTTTTTCAACACGGTGCACGTACTCATCTGCTCCTTGAGGAAGCTTGGCGTTAAGTACTGACACCGCACCGCTTGTAGGATGTGCTCCATGCGCGGGTGTCGTCTGTCTTCGTCGTATTTCACCTGTAGGCAACAATAATATAATTATTAAAACTTAAATAAAAAACCAGAGGTTGAAGAATCGAGACCTACTTATAATGCCCGTTCTCACTAACACTGGACGAAAATGGCATTAGACAAAACAAAACCGCAATTTTTCGATATTCAACGTTTACCTCAGTGCCGAGAGTTGATAATCAAACGCGAAATCATGTTGAGATATCGCGTTTCGGTGTTAGTAATACAGGCAGGACTGTATCTAGGGTTGCCACCCGTTCTTTGTTATAAAGTATTGTACGTTATTACAATAAAGTATAATACGTTATTACATTACAGTAAAGTACGCGAAAATACTTTATTTCGCATCATTTGATTTTACAAAATGAGAGAATATATGAGAGATTTGGTACCAAATTTAACTAAAGGAAATTGTCATGCATGCATGCCATACTGCATAAATTCGTGAGACATGCCATGAACTTCTTATCATATGACATAGAAAATGTAATTTTGAAAATTAATGCTTATTCCACATTCTGCTGCAAGAAAGAAAAGAAACAAAGCGCCTCTGAACCTGATAAAAAATAATTACTTATTTACTTTAACTTAAAATAGACTGTAAAGATGTGACACTGTTTAGCAGTGATAATTATTTGCTAAAATATGCAAGATAATAATTATAGTACAGTATAAGCAAAATAATTTAGTAAATAAATCGTACTTTATTTTGACACTATGTTCTTTTTTTTTCTACCTTTAATGACCAATGTACTTTATTTGTACAAAAAAAAGTGGCAACCCTAACTGTGTCTGACTAAAGTTTAATTAAGCTATGATGTTTCACTAATGCTGTATGTTATAAGAGGAAAACATTTTAGATTGATGAACTTTTGTCATTAACTAAGTAAGCACGTTATTTAGATTCCGGGCTGCTATTAAGATTTTCCTTGTGGAAAAACCATATCACGCTATTCGACCCGGGTTTTTGAACCTAAGATATGAACCAACAAGGCAGTAAAATTATGTGATAAAACATAATACTCAGCAAAATATTCATCAAACCTTTTACTAAACAGACAGGTTTTGTTAGGGCAGGTCAGTTTCTAAATAGTCTACCTTCATCATCATCATATCAGCCGAAAGACGTCCGACGACCCCCAAGGGAGGGGGGAGGGGATTGGTGCCATAATCGCCACGCTTGGCAGGCGGGTTGAAGATCGCAGTGTAGCTGCAATGCACAGAGAATGCTGCTGCCCATTCTCTGGTGAGTCCCTTAGTCTACATTGCTTTGACTGATTGCAGTAGTGATAAAAATTTAAAGCAATAAAAACTTACAATCAGCCTTTCGTTAAATTGATTTTGCGTCTACCGACATATAAAAAGTAAATGAAATAAAAAACCTGGGTCCTGAATTCTGATACTTATCAATTTATTCAACTAATGACTTTTTAGCAACCGGATCTGATTGCTGGTTTATATCCGCCTTTGGTATATTTTGCAGAAATGTCTTGTCAAGAAGATAGTGGTTTTTCTGAATCATCATTTAAGGGTCAGCTTACACTAGCGCGCACTTTTTAAAATAACGATATGATTTAAGACTTTATTTACTACACAAAAAGGTAATTCCAGTTTATTGGAATTCACTCACTGAAATGTGTAGCGATTAAAGTTCAATTTTGTCTCTTTCGAATAGGGTATTTTACTGAAAAAAATCTAATTGTGTGTTGAAATCACGCGTGACGTCACTATGATGGTACATTTATTATTAGCGACGTGACGTCACGTGTGTTTATACGATAGATTTATTTGATTTTTTCAGTATAATACCCTATTAAATTAACCATGCTTATCCATACATTATTTCCGTGCAATCTGAATACCAATAAGATTATTTCCTCTGCAATCATAATATCATTTCAGTTAATTTTATTGACACAGTCATGTGAATGTCAACGAATATCAGCACAATGAGAGCATGAGTCTCACATTATTTATTTACTTATTTGTATTATGTACTAACAATGCGTTGTACCAGTCATAATATGTATATGCTCTGTGGAAACAGACTTATTTGTGCAGCAAATTAGCTAGTTTTATGAATATGATGATTAACGTTACAAACTTTATCATCATTTCAAGTCATACAACGTGTTAACTTATACAGGCATCGGCACAGGCGCACCATGGGCTATCGCCTTCCTGAATGGCTAAAATTTTGACCAATTCGTGAGCTTTTCTTAAAAGCAGCGCATATACAAGATAAGAGCCAGCTACTACCCAGTCTAAAAATCTTTGAACAAAATTACTTTAATAAAACATAAAAATAAAATAATTGCACAGAGACAAACACTGTGGAATTCACAATGACGTATTTATTTTCCGACAAAGTGATTATTTGATTACACCACAAATTTCTTGCCCACGTCATGTAATGATAAACTTATCAACGCAGACGATAAGTGATTTGCGCTGTTTACCTCAAAGCAAGATCGATCATCGTTGACTGGGCCTTTTTCATGGCGTGAGACTACATTAATAGTGACCCAGCAACAGAGGCATTATTTAGTCACATTAGTACTGTGTATGGGCACACATACTATTGATGTTTTCATGGTTGATTAGGCACATTGAAAACTACGAGTCGTATTAAATAATTGTTCCCCCAGTTAACCTCTTAATTGCGGTCTGTTTTTTTAAAGCCTTTAGTTGAAAACTCTTAATCGAATGACCACAATTATGTGCAGACTTGAAAAACTGCTTAAAAACATGTAAAGTAATTGATTGCCAAGCGTTGTTTTCAGCGATAACGAAATTGAGAGTCACGGGCTTAACTTAAAATATCGCTCATATAAGAGTTCAACGATATCTGGTGAGATAAGATAGCGGCGAAGAATGGCAACATTTGCTAGTGGGGCACATTTAGCATTCGGGCGGTCGTTGCTCTACAATCTTAGCATGCAACCAATGATAAACGGATTTACAAAACATGATAATTATTATTATTTGGTCTTCACGTGGCCTATTGGTAAAGACAATTTGTTAGAGCGATGGTGACGTAACGGCCTCGTGTTATTGGCTCAATATTACTGCTTCTTAGATCAACTCATGTTTAATATTCTGCGAACCATTGCTATGTTTGAACACGCGATAACAGAAGTGAATTGTCAATTTATTTTGCGATATTAACGGATGTGGCGGAATTTACTTATCATGATAGCGTTAGTTGGAGGTACTCTGTAGGTTCTTATGAGTGATCTACGTGGACGAAACCTTTTGGTTACCATATATCCCTTACCAATAAAATACTATATCTATCAAAAATGTTTATTTTTAAAGTAGACTACTGTTGGAATGATGATATCCGCAAGACATAGCCCGAAGGATCGCCAAACTGAAGTGGCAGTAGGCACGGGCAGGGAATATTGCTCGCAGAACAGATGGTCGATGATGCCGAAAACTTCTGGAGTGGCGACCGCGTACTGGAAGACGCAGCGTTGGCGCGGCCTTCCACAAGTTGGAGCGATGACCTGGTGAGGGTCGCGAGTAGGCGATGGATGCGATACGCACAGGACCGGTTGTAGTGGCGGCACTTGGGGGAGGCCTATGTCCAGCAGTGGACGTGTTTCGGCTGATATGATGATGATGATATTCAAATAGCGACCCGATCTCGGCTTCGCACGGATGCAAATTATATACATAATCTACCTCATTTATCGTTCTTTCGAAACTGTATCAAAATCAGTTGCGTGGTTGGGTAACCGACAGAGGGAGACAGCGTTTTATACAATTTAGAGAAAAGTTACATCATACTTAGGTTCTACCAGTTCCAGAAACCAAGTGCCTAAACGTTCTGTATTGACATCAGCTTCCAAATCAAAGAATTGCTATCATGATTGTAAGTGATCTCATGATTATTGCTGTAATTGGTTGAACAAAAACCCGACAACCGATCAAATCTTGACATGGCATTTGACCTTTGGCAACAGATCATAATATTGAACAAGCATGCAGAAACTGGGATTTAGTATTGAATAATGCTACACTGACACACATTTTGTCGTAATATTCAGTCATTGAAAATTAGCACAAAATGTTTAATGTATAGACTTTCCTAATGTGTCACGTAATGAATTATTTTTAATGTTATTTTTACTTAACACAAGGTCGAGTTTTATCACTGTTATTTGCATCACCAGTCGTCATTTTATGTTCCCAGTATTGGGCCTCCTATGTGTGAGAGAGTGGGCCGTACCGTACGTAACCTACCACGCGGACCTAGAAGTGTTATCAACGTAATAATAATTAACTTACCCAGCTAAGCACTGCATTGTAGACCTCCCGTTCTTCCCTGACGTTCAGTTCGTCTTTTCGAATCATACATATTAATTCTTGAGGCGTTAACTGTAGGAACTCTTCTTCTTGACACACCTGTAACAATTAATTTGATTTACTTATTTGCTAACATTCCTTTCTATTAGAAATGATTGAAGTTAGTACAGTTTAAGTTAACTACAATAAGTTTGCCATTATGTAATGTTAGATATTAAACAACAAAAAAAAACTGTCCTACAAATAGTATATTGTTGGGGCTCCTGCAGCCTGTGATACAGGATTATCCTAGTACAGGCATCTTACATTATTGTATTTTTACGCTCTGGGTGGAGGGGAAGGGCATGTCAGACTCATACTGACTAAAACTCATCCGTGTTCCTACTAAAGCCTTTTGCGTTCCATGGCCGCAGTGACTCTTTCAAACAAATTCCGCTACCCTGGGAGAAAGCAGATTCTTAGGATTTGCATTAGAAGGTCTTATTAAAACAGAGTCGACGCGGAAACCTCACGATTAGCGCATTTATCTACCCCTATATACACGCCTTAAACACAACGTAATATGAAAACATTTCAATCGAGATAAAAAAACGCGCAGTTTCGACCGAATGTGATCATCTTCGTCTTCGACACTACGTTAATGTCTCTAGTGTATCTCTGAATGTGCCTTGGCCTGAACCATTATGCATCAAACTACAACAATAACACCACGTCTGTATTCTCCGAAGGATAAGGCAGTTGTAAACTATAGACCCTATAGTACCACTTTTTGCCAGTTTATATCATTTTTTTGTACTTTATCTTATGGATTATATTTTGTCAGGAAGATCTCTTTGGCTGCAGGTTGCTGGCAGACAAGGTAGCTCTTTGGAAGCGTCTGGCAAAAAGTAAAAGAGAATTTGAATTATGAAAATATGTTTTGTTTTTATTGGGACTCCGGTACCAGCGCTGGTATAAGGTAGATGCCAAATATATTATGAAGTTTAAACCTCAAATATAGTTTTATTTATATTAATAATATTAAGTAGCACTGGCGTGAGTCCGCGAGTGTTACAGTATTACATGAAGAACGCTTGACACGTTAACCAATCGATTTTGAAAATGTGCTCGTTGAACACAACAATCTAAGTCATTTCCTGTGATACCGATCAGCATTTCTGCCAATGCTACGACGTCAGGAGACGTTAACTCACGAAGTGCCTTATCTATAGTACCGAATTCGCGATATGCTTGTTACCAAACCACGCGTCACCTAGGTACGCACTACGCAGTTGCCACGTCGTGGCGTGACGATGCTCTTTATCCCGGGACACTATTCTAACTAGTCATGTCGCACGATGTCATTCACGTTGTAGTGTTTACTTGGATTATATATTACTGAAGCTGCGACTTATGATACAGCACGTGAGCACGCATGAGCTTTTTTTCGTGATGATTTTGGTTGAAATTGGTAAAAAAATTGTATCTTATTGGCATTGGTAGTATATTTTAATTTATGTAAATATTTATTTCTTAGCTTATCTAAATGAACAAAACGTGTAAACGCTCGCGTTATTAGGGGAATCCGAAGTTCGATCGTCTTCGTTCGGTCAATAAATCGAAGTCCGTGATGACTTGACAAAAAGTCTACTGCGTATTAGTTTTTAAAAGATTATTAGATTAGATTATTTTAGTTTTTTTGTCATTATGGTGGTATAATACATTCATGAAGGGTTCGGTTGAAGTTCATCCAGGTATTGAGTTGGGACATAATTTTTGGTACGATCAGTCAGTACTGTAGCACACTTCCAAAGCTAGTATCCAAAATTAAGTTGTAGAAGAAGCTGAGGACAATGTACTTTTGACCCGACCCCGGCCTGTACATAGTATTTTAAGTACCTGAGTAAAATGCCTCTCAATGAAGTGATGGGCCTTTTTCTTGAGGTCGACGCAGCCGTGTTGCTCCGCGAAGTTGGCGATGCCGATGGCATTGGACGGGTCCAGCTGCCGCTCCAGGAAGGCGCAGCACGCGTCGATCACGTTCGATATCTGTCGGCATACAGCTAAAATAAGTGTAGATTGCTAAAGTTTACACATTTATTTGTAACTGAGCTCTGTCAAAGGGAGGGAAATAAAATTTTGATCCGTTTCAAAAACATCAATATCGCCTTTCCCTGAAGTGTTTCTATTACTTAAAAAGACCACAATTCTTGGCAACTGAATTCGTACCCGTATGACCTCTACATTTACCCATCACAAGAGACATTGCCCCAGACAGTTAAAGTTTTCTAAGGACAAGTCAAAGTGACAACACCATTACTGGCATTTATTGAAATAATTGTTTGTTAGTCATTGCATGTTCAAGTAAAGCTGCGGTCAATAGACTCTAGGAGGATGGAATTGGCCCACGATGACCTGCCATGGAATGATGATAGATGAGGCAGATACAGTTATAAAAGTAATTGTATTAAAACTTTATAAGGTCCCATTAAAATAGATGGACAAAGTTTAAGATCAGACCACCAAAATAAGGACAATGGTAAAAAAAAAAACAGATAAACGCATTAGATACTTACAAGAAAAAAAAAACAGCTAACCAAAATACACTAAAAATGTTGCCAATTTATTAATTTAGGTCAAAATAAAATCACTTTAATCAGTGTTCTTTTTTTGCTTGGATATCTTTGGTTACTCGTACTGAACGCTGTGTTAAAAATTGTCCATCTATTTTAATGGGACATTATATATCTTATATGACTAGAAATTAAATGAAGGTGAGTATTCGTAAGGCGATGTTACAAGCTTACTTATGTATGCATAAGTTACCGAGCATAGTATGATTATAATGATAATTATCATTATAATCATACTATGACAAGTTCATTCTACACTCAGAATATAAGACTATACTAGTGCGGATTTCAAGTTAAAATATACATATATTTTAACTTTAAATCCGGAAAGGGTTTCCTAAGTTGATGTTGTATTATCTAAACTACTCAACCGATTTTTTTAATTCTTTCGCCATTAGGAAGCCACTTTATTGACTCAAAACATAGGCTATTTTTATTTTCGAAAAAAAATAGAGATTCTTACGAAATTTGGCGTGCGCTGAGAAAACTATTGATGATACATCAAAATAATGTACCTACTACAATGTCTACCTATTATGGTTAAGTCACAATTACCGCTTTTTGTTCCAATTATTCAATCAAAACCAGGGTGGAATGGAAAAGTGGTGTTTTTGATATCATGATACTAATCCTTATCCATTTAAATGTTTTGATAATTATTTAAGTTACGACGGGTATAATAATGCTCTAAGTAAGAAAAATGTTGCGGTTTGAGCGAACTGGGGAGAAGTGCTAGTATGGTATATTTTCGGAAAAGTTTATGACAATATGATATGCTGAATAAAGTTTTCAATCTTTCTTTACATCATAAACAACTCTGAGAAACGGATACTTAAATGCTACGGTCATTATTTAATTAAGTTGAATTCAGATTATTCATCGACTTTTGCTGTTTACAGAGAAAAAACCCCGACTTTGTCATCGATAACAATTTATTTTTTGTCAGTCAGTTTTTTTACGCAGTTAATAAACTGGTCTACTCCGTCCTCGGTCCCATCATGACTATGTTGATGACGTAGTGAGTTTATAGAGCAAATAGTGAGTTAATCGAAATAGACGTTTCACTGCTGAAGTGCTGACTAATGTGGTATTTTTCCTTCCCTTTTCAGTACAACAGGAAGTATGTTTTGGTTTTCTATACAATAATGTATAATCATCACACGTCCATTCCCCGAAAGGCTAGCTAGCCAAAGATATACTGGATGACTTTTAATTCGTGGGTATTTTTTCAGGAAAACAACGTAGGTATCAGTTGATTTCCAGAGTTAATTCTATAGTAAAAGTTATGAAATGTCATGAGCAGTGGCGTAGCTAGTCTCAAAGGGGCCCTGTATTTTTGAGGGCCCCGTTTTTAAATAAAATAGGCCCCACTAGCTCAGAACCGTCTTGCCAGGCCACGAAGGAGATGACGCGACTAAATGTAAGGCTTTGCGTCCACACGTCGGGGCCGGGGGCCCCGTATCTTTGATACGGCTGTTACGGCGGTAGCTACGCCCCTGGTCATGAGTACTTTTGCCCCGTCAACAGCCAATGAATTTAAAATGACCTTGTATAGGGCACGTCGCCGGTAATATTATATTTTTTGTATCAATTATAGGCTCTCGTTTGACCAGTAAGCGGTTACACATCATCACTAACCTCACGGTAAGCTATGATGAGCAACTTCCATGTATGGGAGAATGAGGGGCCACCATAACTATTGAAGATTTACATATCATAACACAACGTATAACTTACTTGGAACATGGTGGCAGCAGGCAGAAGCTGACAGACTGTGATCTCAGTGATCCTGATCTTGCCGGTGTACAGGAAGTACACCAGCCACGCGATGGCCGACGGACATACGCCTTGCAGACGAACTCGAGACATCTCGCACTCTTTCAGGCCACTTGTGAACATTGCCTGTGAATGGGAAGGCAAGTTAGAACCGCTTTAACTAAGAGGTATTTTATCAATAAACCTAGAATTTGGAGTGTTCGCCTGCTGAAAAGATGTTATAGGTACATATTTTCACCAGCACTTGGCAACATCTAAATTAGTGCCTCAGCAAAAAAGCGCTATTGGATTTTAAACTTTCAGCGCTCAGCCGTGCGTTAAAAACCCTGTATTATTCATAATTAATCGACTTTGACCTACCAATCCTACGATATTTCATTTATTTATTTACTTTATTGATGATAAACCCATGATTAAAGTACAATAATTGTCTGATTTTACTTACAATCTAAATCTTTCAAACAGGAAGTGAATCACTTCAAATGAGTCATGACGTGAACAGTAATTGTAAATTTGACGCATCATAACTGAATACTGGTTTGATCTAGGTCGGAACTTAGAATACGCCCGTTATGTTTGCCTCAATAGTGCCTCTACTCTACTATAGAAAACAGTTTCAAATAGTAATGAGACTTTAAGCAGATCCTATTCAAATGGAATTTATTTTTCACACTGAGCTTCCTCTTAACCCGGATCTCCCCTGATATAAAGCATTGGATGAGGTCTACGGTGCAAAAAGCGAGTCCAGAAGAAGCCAGTTCTTTAAAGTATCAGCCTTCAAAGCGGTTAAAGGTGGTGTATTAAAATATATGTGAAGAAGAGTGTTTTTTTTATTATATCAAGTATTAGCAAATGTCTACCCAATATCGTTCCAGACACTGGCTTCTTACGTCTCCTCGAATCAGCCTTCGTGGTGTACGTTTAGGTCAAATCGCTACCACTTTCCGTGCCAGAGAGCAGTCAGAAAGTTATATAAATATTGTTTAAAAATGAATAATAATAATAGTGGTCGTCCGTATAAGTTTTCGAAATACGACCGTTACTCATAAAAAGTATTGTTTACTGCCTTCCTTTATCCATATTGATTGTAGCTATGCCAAATCTGTGCACAACATACACACTACGATACTAGATACTTTAAGTAGGTATTTATGTACTTTAAGTAAGTACATATCTAGAAAGATTTCTTGATATTTTAATACCTATATCTAATTTAACTATACCTACAGAAATATTCCATAGCAAAAAATGTGATGGACAAAAACATTTTCTATCTACGGATTACGGGGATTAACCGTGTTTACTAAGTCTTAATGTCATGAAAATGTACAAGTCATCGCGCACGTTTTGAATATTATACTTACTTCGGAAAATTGTTGTTTAGTTACTAACAATATTTGTTGAGCTTAGAGGCTCGCCTATGATAAGGTGTCACTGTTTATCGAACAGTTTTACAAATAGATACCGACTCATTGAGCGTTCTGAATGAATGAGTAATAGCTCTGTTTATGTACCTATAGGTGCGCTATTGTTAATTAGGAATGTAAAGTATGTATATAGCCAAATAGAGAAACAAATAGTAAAGAACAAATTCATGGAAGATTGTGAAAAATAGAGGTTTAGGTAATGATCATGGCTAACAAACAGATTGGTTATCGTTAGGAACAAACGCTGAAATAGAATGTAGACAAATAGAATGTGTCCAACATCCAAATGTTGGATGTCTGAAGAAGAAGAAAAGAAGTCAATATTTGATACATTTTTTAGGGTAAGATTGACAGAACACACTTTGGTTTTAGTAATCGCTTCATACGAATACGAAACTTTTATTCATTACTGTAATATTCTCATGACTGAACGTGAGCACCTATACGAGTGTTTTATACGAAAATAGGGTTTATGTTAGTATTTAACGCTTAGGTATATCAAAACTTTGTACTTTTTAGAAAACTAAAGTGTTGAGTGTGAAAAAAATAAAAACAAAACAATACAATACACAACAATACAATATACAATTTTGATTATATTATTGTGTAGGTTACCTTCAAAGGATACATTTAGAATAACAAAACCATTATTAATGAAAATAGATGTATGTAGGTACCTAACTAATATTATATTATTTGTGCAGCATGACTGGCAATTATTTAATTAGCGACGTGTGATTAACATTATATTATATTATGATTACGTGACATCCCGGCGGCGGCGCGTCAACTTTATAGTACTCTTTGATGAGTTTATTAAAGCCGGTTGACAACCATGAGCTAAGCTTGGTAGCTGAGCAAATGTGGTCTACGCACAAGTATGAATAACTATATTTTTTTACGTGTGGAAATCATAGCCTCGTGGACGTCCTCTGCCTGTGGCGGGCAGTAAGAGATAGATTCATCAAGACTCTTACTGACTAAAACCATACCGCTTTCTGAAGCTACCTTTAGCCGAGACACGCTTGATAATTTCGTCACGATCTCAAGAGAGCCAAATGAAAAATGACCCTAAGCAAGCTATGCGATCTGACCTAAAGTTACTGAGCTCTTGGTTTGCAACCGTCCCAAATAAAATATACTTATCAAATTTTAATGATTTTCTTGACAGTCCAATTATCCAATACGACAAAGTTATCCAATTTTATTCGTACATTAGTACGACTTCTATCTATTTGTTTAAACATTGATTGATGGGAAGTTTTTACAGCAATAATCATTGTTTGTAGAAGCAAATCTATGAGCAAATGGAGTATTGTTCTGATTTTTTCCTTGTCTACGTTTATGATATGATATATCTACTATCAGAATAATCTTTATAATCAATTCAACTTCTGACAAGATTTTTCAAGCCTACCTCTGGTTATAATAGTGTGAATTATATACTAGGCCTGTCTATTGGTAGGTCCTTCAGTCAGAAATTCTGAATGGCTGTTCGCCTATACGGTTTGGCCTATTCTATAAACCATACTCTCACGACAAGGTAGAAGATTTAGACCTATATTCTATGGTCTTTTGAAGGAAACCTCCTTCACTCCAATCGATTCAACCACAATGGAAAAAAAAACCTTGATTAATGTCAATAAATAAAAAAACCCTAAGTGGCAATGTAATTGATTCGACTGGAGGAAATGACTGAGGATATACTTAAAATACTCACTTTGAAGTAAGGACTCCCCGCAGCTAGGACGACTTTGTGAACATGGAACAGCTCATTGCCGACTTCCAACACGACGTCAGTCAACATATGGTGTGAACGCATCGTGAACATCATCTGAAAACACAACGCAATGTCAAACTCGGTGACCAAATATGTATTTGAATTTGAACGCGCCTTATGTTCGAACCAAATGTAATGATACAACTGAACAAGCGGCTCGATGAATAATTCTAGGGTTAATGGGATGGAAATATAAGTGTTGCAGCCAACTGGCTTAATCAGCCGTTTCATTGGCTGCCTTTTCACGGAACGACGCTGTTTAGTCAGCGGCCTAAGTGACATCCCGGCATTTAATTGAACTGCTAGGCATCCTGACCCATGAAGTGGCTAGGCAGCCAGTTGAACGGCTGTTTAAGCTAGTTGGCTGCGATACTTATATTCCTACCCCATTAACCCTAGAATTATTGTTGGTACACGTGTACAAAGAATTAAAAAAAGCTGTTTAACTTTGGTAAATTTAAATACTAATTGCACAGAATCAAGTTATAGGGATATAGATGTGCCCTAAGAAACCTTTGAATAATTCATTAGGATTAACTATACCATATAATCATAACTAGCTTGGGTTTTTTCTAAACGCTATAGAATAAAACCTGGGCTATCCAGACCGAATGCATTGTTTAAATAAGGTCATACTCAGAAGGTCTCATCGTTAAATATTGACCTGCTTTACTGCTTATCACTGATATTTTAATTTTTATTACATATTTACAATTCAATTAGGTATTTATAATCATGCTCTTATTAGATAACGATTCTTTATTACATCAGTAGTCGAAAAAAAACGTTCCTGTGGCCAAGGTTTGGAACAAACCTCAGAAACACGTGTAAAAATATCGGCCAGTCATCGTTACACAAACTATTCCACTTAGATAATCCAATTTATGGTCACCTTTACAGAGTCCAATGTCCGTTTGTTATCACCAGGGATCAGAATAGGTAGACTATATTTACCTCATGTTCGTGGAAGTTAGTAACATAGAGTTGATAATACCTCCTATAAAATCCCGGAATCATAAGGTAAATATAGTCTACCTATTCCGATCTCTGGTTATCACAAACAGAAGACAAGAAAACACGCCTCTTTCACAACAATTTTATTATGTAATTAGGTATTATCATGAGCGAATAGAAAAAAAACAGATTTCCATCTCAAACTCATGCAACAAAACAAGTTCTCAACTGACAGCGTCGATAACAGACGGAGTTTACGAGCGTGACTCAGCTCAAATAGTACATCAATTTATGTAAGCATTCCCAACTAAACCCGTTTAAAAAAAAACAATCATTTCCATATATATTAGACACTTATGTAAAAACAGCTCGACAAAAATGAAGTACCTAGCTATGAAGGTGGCTGATAAAAATATGCATTGTCATGGTGGAGCGTGGTGCGAACCGGCGGCGGCGATAAAGTAGCGAAGTACAAACTATGTTTATGTATTGGCTGTATTATGTAGGCATTCTGTTCAACGCGTTCTTATTAAATTCTGTTTGCGCATACCGGCCAAGTCTCAAACTCGAGTTATTTGCATGAGACCTCACCGACTCAATGTCTCAGTATTGTCTCTATCATTCATTGCAGTGTCAATGAAGACAAACGGAATAACTGAAAAAGGAATAACTAATTAAGTATTCGCGGTATGTTTGACTAAATGAAGACTAAATTCATGTCCCATTTCAATAAGCTTGATGCTGCAATGAAAACCGCGGGGATCTTACCATCAGAAAAAATAATAGATGTCTTGTTGGCATTTATACAAATGCGTAACGGCATTATTGGCGAGATAACGTCTAGACTCTAGGGTCGTAAAGAGTGATACGCATTAAAAGCTTTGGCATACCATTACAATTGGCTAAAGCATAGACCAAGTACTACCGGCTTAAAGGAGATATTAAAAAAAAAACAATGGGTTTCATTCACTCCGGGAGTGCCGGCGGCAGAAGTGAAAACTTGAACATTAACGTTGTGAATTTTGATATTTTGGAATGGTTAGGGCATGCATTGAGGCATACATTTTCGCCGCGCGGTAGAAAGAGAGGGGGATATTACTTCCTCTCCTACGCTGCGCCGGCGGTCTACTGTCCCTCCGTCGTACGAATTTTCGATCAGGTCACGTGTCCTGACGCGAGTTTAACATTTTTTACCCATCTCAAAAAGTGCACAACACTGCTAAAGAAGTTTTCACTTCAAAAATCTACCACGAATTTTTTTTCTTCTGCATGTAAAAGGACTTTCTATAAACTGAAAAGGTAGGTATGACATAATACCTCAACTCAGTTTAGACATGCTAGGACCTTGAAATATTAGACAGGTACAACGTACGAAGATTATTTTTTAAATTCGAGGTGCAAAGCCTCAAACCGCGTGGTCGAATCCGTGAGCAAATAAATACCAATTTAACATATTCATTGGCAATTTTGCATGATCATATGCATTTTCGTAATAAAACAGGTTGTTTAGGGTTTTACATAAAGCTACTGGAGATTGTATAATAATGGGGTAAGTGGAATTCTCGGATTCTATGCTGACCAATTACAATTGTGGGACCGATAGATATAAGTAATGTATACAGTAGAGATACTTTAACACGATTCTGCTAATGAAAGTAAGGCGACGCCGTATTGAATGGCAGTAAAACGTCATGACAGCGTGAGCCAAGGATTTTTCCGCGCACAATAATGGTCTTTGACGCGTAGTTAGTCATACGTTCTGCTTTCACGACTCCGTAGCTGGATCAATCATCGTAACCAATCTTATACGCAATACACATATCTGAGCAAACATATTAGATAACCTAAATTACCAATGTGGAGTTGTATCGAGAACAAGGGTTTCCACATGGTGTGGGAATTAAGACGTCACCATGACAAAGCATTTCTAGTCACGTAGACCAAAACTGAGAGGCATAAACAAGACCGTGATCTGATCATAATAATTTACAATGCCACTATAGTGCTACTTTTATAATGACCATTGGGTCCGAATTTTAAGGGATGTCTTTGTCACCGGAAAATTGCGGACTCCGTAAGATTGTAACAAATCTTTATTAGATTATAATTTCTCAATATATTATGAATAAATAGTTTTATATACAATAATAATATAATAATTTAATAGTTTCCGATATATCCGTGTCTTATTACGAAAAAGTAGTTTACAATTTCACGCGCTATTTTACAAATTTACGGCGTTTGCAATTTTCCGGTAGCAACTTCAAAAATCGTACAAAACCACTACTTTCTTCTAAACACCTATAAAGATAAGAATGACCCGTTCCATCCGGCCGAGCCGAGGCCCTTTCCCGCATATAAATTCACCAATTTTAATTGCAAAATAAATAACGGAAGCAGTCGCGACCGCGGTGTACAATGCACTATGTATTTCTTTTTTTCCACAAATAGTGACTAGTTAAAAAAATATCTGGATGTAACTTTTAAATTGGTTATTTTAGTTCGATGACATTTTAGTTAATCGATCACCACTTTCTTGTAAAGACAAAGAACAAATGGTAGCTCCTAGCTGCAGAGGGTTCATTAAGTTTAGAATAAGAATTCCAAAAGATTGTTTGCTGGTTTTTCAAGATAAGTTTATGAAGGTCGTCTAAGTTCAAGTATGTTGGGCTGATAAATAATGAATAGTCGCGTATTCGGTTTGAGTAGCTTGTAAGATATTGCAAAGGTATCATAAGTTCGTTCTTGACTGCCTCCTCGACCAAGATCATACGAGAAGATGTACTGGAGATTATTATCGATCTAAAATAGCAGCGATATTTTGAAACTAATTTCCATAGAAAAAAGAGCGGCCAATATTTAAATGTTAATTTACTTAACAACACAACGATACTATTACTTACTTTAAGTCTGTGACATACAGAAATTATGCAATGATACTAAGAGTTTTTTTTAATAATCTGCTGTGCCATTCCGTCATAAGAGGCCACTCTTCAGTGAGGACTTGTGAGACACAAGGAACTAAGTCTAGTAAATGCTAAATACATAACAGGAATCAATTTAGTCAAAAAAAGTGTTTAACGTGCTCGAATGCTGCCAGTCATGTTAGCGATTGCGAAGCGGTTTCGAGTCTCGAGAAATGACGTCGGGACTTCGCGAGTTCACGGCCGTTGGACAATCACTGTGTCACTTTATTAACATAGCTCGGCGCTAATGCCCGATTCTTAATGATGTGTTACTGATTGTCCTTGTTAAACTTCCTCTTCTTCTACTTCGTGTTGCTGAAACGACAATAGCGGAAATTTGAGTGACCTAAAACATTGCCAATACCACGGCATCTTTGGCGGCAGCGCATGCATAGGTCACTTTGGCTGCATGTTATGGGGCACAGAAGGGCTGGATAGGAGGTGGATAGTTAGTAGTGACCCGGATCCACAACAACACCCCGCTGCTGAGCCGTCAAGGTAGCCCCGCTTTGCGAGGTTGGTATTACAGGAGAACAGCATTTTAGAGCCGACTCCATATCTTTACGCAGAAGAACCTTTTGATTCAGTAAAAGTTAAATTGTATCCAATATAATTATATCTAAAGAACCAATTAGAGATTTGAAAAGCCACTTGTCTGTGTTAGTTTTACTAGATAGCGCACCGGCGCTAATATAACATTATTGCAATATGCAATGCACGACGCCCCATACATTCTCGACACTCGTATGTACCTCCGAGTATTTATTTGAGTTATTAGCTTCTATAACTTGAGAAAAGAAATCCACAGTTAGATGTGATTGCATTGATGTGACGTCATATGTGATGACTGATGACCATGCCGTTTGCATTTAGACTGAGGAGTGAGCTTCTTTTGATTTTACTTTGGTTGCCCGGTGCAATGGATTTAACAATAAACTCAGCACACTCGCCTTACTTGAATTTGATCGCCTAACTTGATTGATGTCGTTTCAGGTGGCCTTTTATATTATATCCTAAGTCACGATTCCGGTCTGTCATATAGTTACAGAACTCTTAAAGGTTCGGCTACATGCTCAATCTTGCTTGCGCAAACAGTTTGTGCAAACCGTTGGCGCAAAAACTGCATGGTGACCGAGCCATTTGTTTTGCTGTCTTAACGCACATGTTTGCTTGCACAAATAAGATTGAGAGTGCAGCCAGGCCATAACTCATTTTGAGTTTTTAAATTTATTAGAAGCAGGGTGAAATGAGGTTAGGCCGTTTGTTGGGCGTTCATTTTGACACTATCATAAAAGTTAAAATTCGAAGTAATAACCGATTGACATGGTAGGGTAACGTGGATATATTATGCGAAGCAATGAGGAGCAACTCAGGAGAATAGTTTTAAATACTTTTGAATACGATAATTACAAATTATATTTGGATCATGTGGAAGATGAAACGGCAAAGAATGACACTGAAAAGTCTGATAAAGATAACAGAACGCATTCCGTGAAAGCCAACTATACAAGAATACCCCCAGTTACGTTAAGTTCGACGCAAAAGGATGGATGTCAGTAGTATAACAGGTATGGAAGTGGATCACAAATGGTGTGTTATGAACTTTTCGATGAGGTGTTGGCGTTTTAACAGAAATATTGATGTCGATTTCCACCGGCAAACCACGACACCTGTTGCCGGAAGTATTGATGACGTGTGTTGTTTTTCTGATAGTGTCCTAATTACCAGTTTATAAGGTTTATTGAACCTTCTCTGTTACATCCAAGGTAAAAACATTGGACTTTAACATATTATTATTGCAAGATGTTAAAAGTATATAAATAATTTGGAACGTAATGTACGAAGTCCAAAATGTAATTTCATCATCAAGATTCTTTAGATAATATACTTCGTCATGTTAAACGAAATAACATCGGTTAACACATTTTGTGTAGATAGGTACAGTCAACAAGTTGCGGAATTTGTTCGAAAGAGTCACCGCGGCTCTGGAACGCAAAGGGCTTTAGGAGGAAGACGGATGGGTTTTAGTCAGTAAGAGTCTGACACGCCCTTCCGCTCCACCCAGAGCGGACGAAGTCATTTGATGATTTCCCATTCACAAAAAAAATGGTACAGGTAACAAAGCTATCTTTTAAACAATGTTGTGAGTGTGCTGAGTAGACAATTATTGTACACCACACTCGTCAGTATGTCATAACTCATAAGCTTAACTTAAAAAGTTATAATACACACATTACAAATAAATATTGGCAGTGCAGTGGAAAACATATTATTTTTGCCTGTATACCAAATAGCTTTGCTGACTGTACTTAATACTCTTTGGTTTCGACATTTTGCGACCGTACTCTCGCTTTGCGGAGCGCTTTTCTCGCGTGTCCGCATGCGGTTGCGGAGTCCGGAGCGACCAGACCAGGCGTCGCAACATAACTTTCTTTATCATTCATATCATCATATGTAATGAATACAGTGCGATAATGTGATTGCTAGTATGATACAAAATATAAAAAAAACCATTCGATTAGCAGTTTAAACTAATCAGTCGGTTTTTAAATTTTGGGACAAAAATGGAATTTATTGTAGAAATTGTATGACACGAATTGATTCAACGTCGATATGACGTTGAGTTTAATGGTTTTCAGAATATGTTTGTCTATGGATATCCTACTCCATGTTTAGCTGAGTGCAGAGATGAGACGCTCCGTGCAATTCTAACATTAAATTGATTTGAAATAATTAGACTAAGTCGAGAAACGAGTCATCATGATGTAGCGATATCGTCTGCAAGTCGGCCTCCCAAAAATATTTCTGCTATGTCAATGACCTATCAAATTTTGACCCTAGGTCACTGAACTATGTAGCAGATTAGAAATGTGACACTGGTGTGGTGTTGCGTTAACCTCAATTTTTGGCGCCGATTATCTGCTAAACCGGATACACAACACTTGAACCAGAGTAATGAACAGAAAAGAAATGATAATTTGAGGCACTACAAAATGTACTGAAAGCGCTCCGCGCATACCCATGAAGAAAAAGCTAACGAAACGATCATAGTTTTGGTATAAAAGATCGAAGTTTAGATATAAAGGATCGAAATTTTGATATAAGCCTCGAAGTTTTGGTATAAAGAACCAAGCAGCATGCTTACCTTCATGAAGTCACTGATATAGTTTCCCATGCAGAACGTCAGGTCACCGATTTCATTGGAGCCAGTGCCAACTTCGCCTTCTAGCACGTCGCAGCTGATGGGTGGCATGTTATCCAACATGTTGCCTCGGCCCACATCTTCGTCTGTCTCCATACCTGGTGGCAAAAACTCTTATGTACTATGGTTCTATAAACTGAAGATACGGTAAGCTGTCTTGCGAGAGGACTGGTTATATGTCACCCAGCTCACTTATGGCGGTTATTAGAAGTCATGGTTGCTGTCTTTCAGTGAGGCTTAAATATAAGCTAGCTTTACACAAAAGCTGTGCAGTGAAGTGGAGCGGTGAGTCAGGAAAAATCAATCAATAGAATTGCTCCATTTTGGATACTAAGCAATTTTATTGGTGGATAGCCCAGCCTTACTGTGTTTATCCTTATGGTATGGGTATCCTATTGGTCAACGCGGATTTTGTTTTGTAGTTAACTAGTTACCTACTTCAGTCAAAGAACGCCACTGCTAGGCATAACAGTGGCTGAAGAGTTTGTTTGTTTGTTTGAACACCCCTGGAACTACCAGTCGGATTTGGAAAATTTATGTTTGTATGTGATAGCCACATTCATGAGGAATAATATAGGCAATACGGGAACGGGAAAAAAACGAATATGAGCGTACGAAGGCGTGGGCAAAAGCTAGTAACTTAATATTTACAGAAGTGACTTACAAGTAAGTACTGAAAAGAAGATTTAAAGAGTTCAACACCCAAGTCGACGCTCGTGACATACATTTCTCCAGACTTTGAAATTTCCTTTTTTTTTGGTAACGGGTTGGAAACCCTCATGGTTCTCATCCACCCTGGGGAGAAAGGAGGGGTCTGTCAGACTTCTAATGAATTAACCAGCTCGTGTTCCCTCGCACACTTGCACTGGGATGTACCTAGATCAACCACGAGTAGAGCTAGAAGTCCGACATTACTGAAAGCGTTGTTTGAGCCGCATTGATCTGGTGTGTTCTTCATTGGGATAAAGAATGTGGAACTCTACAAAGGATGACAGCAAAGAAAATCGTTTGCGATTGATGCAATTTTCTAGGCGAATTTCGTATAATAAAGCATAAAATAATTTATATACTTTGAACGTACATATTCCTTTTTAACCCCCGACCAAAAAAGGGGGGTGCGTATTTTACAGTTGGTTACTCTCTGTTTATTTCATACTGTGCGGTTTCTGTGAATGTTTAATGTTTTAGCTATGATTCATTCGAACTTTGACTTGATTTAAATCCAGAATATTTCCTAGTAGCCAATCCCGAGCTGATTCATGGATTTATAAAATTCCCAAAATGATAAATTTTTATAATTAAAAGAAAAGAGCCAGGAATTGTCCTCTTGTCTTTTAATTATCAGCCTTACAAAAAATATCTGTTGTAAAATAAAATAAAATATTTTACCTATGTAAGACGGGTTGCATTGTGATCCGAAAACATTTGTGTCAAGTTTCATATCTATCACTTATAGAAAATATGTAATAAATTATTAACTAAATTAAAATCTTAATTTACACAATTTCAATTTGAGATCAAATTCACTACACTCCGAAAGATGCACAGCACACACTTCACTATTCCCCTATCACTTGTTTTTTTAAATCTTTTAAAGCACTTTTGAGCTTACACCACTCATGGCTTGTGTTAAATCCGAGAAAGTGATGTATTAGCCGCAAGAGTCGTACGCTCACTGACTGGGCAGGACAACATACAACTTGCACACTGAAGTTTGGGTGTCTGAACCAAACGAGGCAAACATTGCAAGTCATGGTGACTCGGCATAAACCATATCGCATTTTCAATAACCCCGAATAATAAAAATTCAAAGTCATTGCGGACATGTTTTGGGTTGGGTTGGGTTAAAAAAACCACCAGAGACAATTTACTTATCTTGTTTATTTTAATACTAGCTGATCCTTTCTGGCTTCGCACGGCTGTCTCAGTATATGGCAACATCATGGAAAAAATAAACGATAAAAAATTTGGCGTGTTTACATCCATCTCCAGTGATTTTTGAATTACATGACCCTGTAAGCTAGTCACACAACTGGTATTGTTGGCGTGAGCAGGCCAAATCTTCGTAGCGTATTTTTCCGATGATGTGTTGCTGGCTTAGGTACCTACTAATTGATTTAATTCATCATCAATTTCATACTCTTGAACCTATTCTCAATGTATTTAGGATCGTGAGCGTAGCGTGTCCTCTTCTCCTTTGCCTCTTTATCAGTCTTAAATCTCAGTAGTTAGGTAGGTACTTAGGTATTTTATCATTATTTTAGATATGTGGTCGTTTCTTTGGTCTCCTCCAATCAATGAAAATTGCTTGACGATTATGTCGCTCAGTGTGTGCTGAGCGCAAGTCGAATTTGGAAGCTGATATAGCGAGTTCATAATTATTTGTACCAATTTCGCGAATAATACATTCTCGTACTGAGTGTTTGTCCAGGCGTAGACAGGCGTTGACGTCGCTTCGACGCTATGTGGACGCTACATAAACGCAGCTTTAGCGTCGCGTAAACATTACCTACTATATCTAAAACTACGTCGCGTCACAGTGAATAGTGAAAGCGCGTATATGCTGCATATGCGTTTGATGACTTACATGGAAAGGCAACCCTAAGACTACCTAGATGTTACCTACATCCAATTTTTAAATTGAACTGTGCGACTTTTCAAATTTCCTAATAACGTTGTTTATGCACTTATAAATAAATTTAAAAACATTTACAAACTGTGTTATATTTTTAACTAGTGGAACGCCCCGGCTTCGCCCGGATTTTAATTTTTTTTTCAAAATTTTCTTTCATAAGAACTTTCTCCAGACAATAACAAACACAACAAAAAAAGAATTAGCGAAATTGGTGTAGCTGTTCTCGAGTTTTGCGCTTAGCAACACATTTAGCGATTCATTTTTATTTATATATATAGATAGATAGATTAATATGGATAGACTCGCGGTTGACCAGAATCTCACTAGATGGAAAGCAATGATGTAGTCGACGGTGTTTTATTTATTTATTCGCTGAATAAGTAGTGTTTTTTTGAGCACAGCAATTAAACTAACCCGCGTTTTATTATGTTTTTATTTAGTTTTAGCCAATTGTGTCCCACTGCAGGGCAAAGGCCTCCCTTTCTTCCTTCCATTCCTCCCGGCTTTGGGCAAGTCTGGACCAATCTGGCCGATAGGCGTCAAGTTCGTCCCGCCATCTTCGCCTGGGTCTCCCGCGATGTCTTCGGGCATTTTCTGGGACCCACATTGTGGTTGCTTTAGCCCATGAACCGTTCGACATCCGGCAGACGTGGCCGGCCCAGTCCCAACCCGCGTTTAGCGTTATTAATTTAAACTTTTTATAATGCGGGTTTTCTTTGTAGATTAGGTTCTCACAGATAACCGGAATGCAGGATTGGCTGCAGAATATAGTTTCACTTCCCCGTGGCCACAAATATGAAATACTTACTTTAATTAATCGGTTTCTACGTTAATTCCGAATAAACTCAATACTACTGAACGGATTTTCATGCGGTTCACTCCAATGCAGGGGGTTAATTCATGAAGAAGGTTAGGTGTATAATTCGTCCCGAAATTCCTACAGGAATGGGTAAAATGGGATATGCGCGTACGAAGTCGCGGGCAAAAGCTAGTTATTAAAAAAATCAAAAACCTACTGTTCAACACAAACCCAACGTTTTGCTTCTTATTGTTCTTGCAGCAGATTGCACGATTCCACATTTTTTCGGTTTTTAATTATTCAAAATTAAATTATAAATGCGACAGTGTCTTTGCCCGTCTGGTACGTTTGTCACAACTATACTACCCAATTCTTAATAAACCTACCAAGATGAATTTCACGCTTAACGAAAGAAAAACATTTGCCTTACTTTGACGTAATTACCTATTGTTTTGTGTCAAGGTTGCAACTGAAATAAATTATTGTATTTAAATATTAGCTCAAGTAATTAAAATAATATTTTCACTACAGCTACGACAATAGCATTAGGTAATTTGAGTTAAAATTGCAAATTACAATGCATTTTAAGGCTACCACAGACAGGCGCGACGCAACATTGCGAAAAAATAGAAATAAAATAACATAACAATCGAAATTGTAACAAACAAGAAAAAAATCTTCGAAAAGTGTTGTTTTGTTGCTTTAATTGATGCTTTTGTCTACGGGGAGCCTTTACGATTAATAACGTCAGTATGTTCAGATTATTTAATTATTATTGTTTACATACAATGAGATCATTGTTGCGTTTTTTTAGAATTTGTTTTTTTTTTAGGTCAAATGTGTTTAGTACTTTTTTTGATAGCTTACTCTAGCAAATTGTAAACGTTTTTTTTTTTAAAAGCTAACTTCATCCAGGACCTGCGAAACAGAACAGGAAAAACGGGTGACAAGCATGTAGGTATGTAATGGTACCTCTATAAGTTATAGGTAAAATAAGTTTATAACATTTAATATTTTACCCAATAATAAATGTTATTGGAGCCATTTAATAAAGATATATTGTGGCCATTTATTATTATACAATTCTACAATGACTTGCAGAATGTTGAAATTTTTTTGTGAACAATAATAATGACATCTTTTAACAAATGTGTTGACATTGGCATTGAAACTTAGTTCTATTACCAGCAGTTGCCTAACATAAATTTAAATACTATGGGGAATTCAGATTCCATTGACATAGTAGGAATAAAAATTGGCTTTATCTAATTAATAGCTTTGCCTATGGCTAATCTCATGCGACTGTGTCTTACATGTTAACAGGAATGTGATGTCTCATTATAGTCCCACTAGCTTTTGCCCGCACTCTCGTATGCGCATAAGTATCCCGTTTTTTCCCGTTTCTGTATAGCCTTCCTCATGAATGTGGCTATCATAAACAAAAAGAATGTTCAAAATCCAACTGGTAGTTCCCAAGATTAGCGCGTTCAAAGCTCAATTTAACTATAAATTCTACATATTGTTGAATGAAAATTAGATATTAGAATAAGTAGGAAATTAGAACATTGAAAAATTGATTTAATTTAAAAACTTTTTGATGCAAATAGGCATTGAAAAGCAAGGCTTTTACATCAAGCACACCACCTGAAAATGGGGGCTCAATTTTGTAAGCACTTAATGACTTGAGAGAAACAGAGTCTTTACACAAGTTTTTTGGCCTCTCCTTAAGCCCTTACAGGAATATTTGCATTCTCATCAGTTATTTCTGGTGTGGATACTTCCAAAATTTTTTATTTAGAATTGGTTGTACTTTTTGTAAAAAGCTTTTTTAGTGCTGTTACCTTAAAAAATTCCAACCAGTCCATATCAATTTAATTTCCTATTGCTGAAGTTCTTCATCAGATGTTTACGGGACCATTTCGGAAAAACTTATTTCGAACAAAAAATAATGTAACCTCCTCTTTTTTTGAAGTTGGTTAAAAACACCTTTAATTCCAACTTTTTAAGTATAATATTGGCATCTGGGGTAAAATTCAATGTGCTTTTTTTTCTCAATGTTTGAATTTTCATATACAGGCACAATTTTCATGGCTGCAGTTAAAAATTTGCATCAGCTGGTAGTCTTGCCATCTGACATTTAGTTTATGGTAAAATCTAGCATAAGAAAGCTAATCCAAGATGTAATATTTTCCTTTAATGTATTTTTTGCTGTAGCAAATGAGTCATATGATAATTTGGGAAATTTTTCCTTTGTAATTATCCAGTACATGTTGTACTTACCTACAGTTTGTTTTAGTCATGTATTATAGTTCGGAATAACAAAGTGATGTTATGATGATACCAATCTTTTTATTAAAGTCTTGTTTGTCTGAAGATACATTGGCTTTCAAAATTAGTTATTAACTCATCATATTGGTTATCATCACAAATACCATTACCATATTAAAAAAACAAATGTTTAAGGAAAATCCAAATCTCTTCAAAGTTAGAGTGAACAGGCTTCTTCTGGGTAAGCTCACTCCATTGTCAAATTTGACTTTGTCACCTTTGACCTAGACTAGAGTCAAGAGCTTCCCATCTCATTTAAAAAAAATGATGACTATATTTATATTGGTTCGATAAACTATTTTATTTTTTTGAAAAATAAAAATTGTTCCAACATCATAAATTAATGTTTGTAGGTATCTGTTAAAAGATTGATGTTTAACATATTCAATCATTATTTTATAAACAATGGGAATAAGTTAATCAAAAGTAATTATCATTCTAATGGACATTTGAATAATGCAATGCTGTCAGTTGAAGAATCATGCAAAAAATAAATACCTACATGATAAGACTAATATTCTGCTATTAGCGTTATGTTCGGCTTTAATTCTGAGTTTAGTGAAGACAAACCAACCAGACCTTTCTTCAATATCAAATTGGTTTAACTTACAATTAATAATTGAGAACAGACAAGTTTGAAAACTGGTTTCAACACAAAACATTTCTAATACAATGCTTACCTGCGATGTTTATATTTAATGTGATGTGATATCAGTAGTAAATGCACTTGTAGAGTTGCAGTTGTAGAGGGCCTTAATGCAAGCAGTTTATAAAAAAATCTAAGTAATCCAATTCATAATATAAATCGTAAATACACTCAGAAAAATATTTTCGTCACAATTTAATGATCACGTCACAAATTCACTGAATTATATATCCTGTTTCTGGAATGTCTTGATTATTTCTTGTAATATTCTTTTATTGTAGAAACTAATTAATTACTTTTTGTTCACTAAAAAATATTTTTGCAATTTGCTCCTTCCGTTCCTGATTGACAAGCAAATGACATTGACAGCTTTTAAAGGGTTGCCACTACAAACTTGAACAATTTACCCATGCTAAGCTTAAAAATCTTTGAAAAATCAAAATTCAAAATATATGTATTTATTTGTCACACATAGTTGGTACAATATTAGGTATTGGTGTTATTAATAATGGAGTGTTTCACTATGTGCTGCCTTGTTGGGCATACAAATATTGTTGTGTACAAAGTATAGGTAATTTTGTTTTGTACAAAGTAAAACTATTAGTATACTATGAACAAAAGACAACAAATAAAATAATTTTAACAAACGAAAAATAAAATAAAAGTAAATGCACAGTAAACAATATTTAACTAAGAACTAAATAAATCGCAGGTGAACATATAATTATCAATTATCGGAGTATTGTGGTTTTTCTACTAAAAAAATATACAATTCATTAATCTTTATTTAATATTATAAATGTGAAAGTTTGGATGGATGTTTGTTACTCAATCACGTCAGAACGGTGTGGCTGATTTTCGAGGCAAACCAAACATATTCATAGGGTCGTTTGAACGAACATTGTTTTTGAGAAAACAAAGTACTCTGCGCAGTGAAACTGATTTTCCACTTTAGTCATGTTATATGGTAAAGTTATGAATTATTAGGTAGCTGTATTCTCGGAGTCTCGCGTTAAAACCCAACCAAACCCAACCCAGAATGCGAATAAACGAGGTACATGATAGAGTAGGATGCACCCATGCACTATCAAAACGCAGTTAATATCTATATCATGAGCACAGATTGTCTCAGTGGTCAGCTTCAACTGGCCTTCATGATATAATTCATTTTATGTAGAAGAAAACAATGTGCTGAAAACAATAATGGCAAAAATTAAATATTCCCTGAAATAAAGTTTTATTTAGACGCTGGCAATACTTTCAATTTTATGGAGCTGACCCTTTTTAAGTAATTTGAGTGCACCACTATTGATCTTTCCACCGAAACGTTTTATTTAATTGTAAATCGCTATTTCATTATATGATTAGGGCCATAATTAAAATATATTTAAAATGAATAACAAGCAAGGTAATAAATAATTTTGACAAAATATTTTTTTTAGTTACTAAAGCCATGCGACTGGCAAACATGTCCTTGTCACTCCTACGTTCAGTTAAAAAAAAACCTACAAATTCGACAATGGCAGACGCAAAGCAAGGTAAGATTTTGCATTTTTTATAAATTTCTCTGCTTCTTAGTGTTTATTTCAACTGTAATTTTGTAATTTTTACAAGAGTTCTTCAATCTGCATGTTTGATCAAGTTTTTAAAACAGATAAACGGGTTCGTTTCACTTTGTCCATGCTGCATCATCAACGAAAATTCTTTTTACTATTTTACACCTATTTTGCTGCTCCACTACGACAAATGAAGAAATGTTGAGTTATTTATGTGTGCTGTGCTAGTAATCTTCGGATTTACTTCGCTTTTGAAAAATGGGAAATGTATAAAACGACTTTGATGTTGTTACATTCACCATACTGCTCCTTTTGTATGAAGTTCCTACTACCTTTTTTTTCATAGCAAACATGCAACTGAGCAGTTTACTTCATTATTATTGTGTTAGTCCAAGTTTAGAAGATGTCGTTTGAAAACCTAGTTATGTTGTGTTATTGACATAACTCCATTATTTTTTTTCCATCTTAAATGTTATGGTTTTGTTGTTCATTGAATTGATTTACCTGAGCTATGTAATGTTTACGACAGTTAGTGCATTATTGGACAGTATTATGCACTGTATGAATCAATAATTTTTTTTAAGGGTAAATTTTTTTTCAAATTATTTTTTAGGCAAATCACCTATTGAAGACTTTTATAATGGGTCATCGCAATCAAGAGTGGTTCTGGCAAAGCCTCGACTTGGTGGCTTTGGCTCCTCCAGTTTTGCATCAAGTTCCAACAAAGGCTGTAATCCATTTGGTAAGTGGTAACATACAAATGTAGTGATCCTTTGTCTAATGTTTATTTCATATATTCCTTTGCTAATGCTGCCTTTAATATTCAGGTTCCATTCTGCGACCTTCTCAGCTGAAACCTGGCACTAATCCATTTCTGAAAGTTGCTGAACCAACTGAAGCTTCTGAGGCAACAAAGGAAAAAGAAGATGAAACTACAACTGAAGACAGACTAAATGAAACTAAACCTGAGCCTGAAGCTCCCAAGTTTGTACCTTTAGGAGCTGCTAATGTCACTCCACGGACCAACAACTCAGTGCCCCCTACAGGACAGCCTGCCCCGGGCTCCTCAGGATTTGTGTTCGGTCAAAATTTAAGTGAGAGAGTTGTAATAAAAGAAACTGTTAATAATGGGGAAGCATCATCTGCAGAACACAGCTCATCTAATGGGACAACAGATTTATTGTTCACTAGTGCTGCAGCGACAGCCAAGGATAATCAGGTCAGTTGATTGAATTAAGTGGTTTAAAACTTTAACTAACTAGTCTGGCAATTATAATATACTTGTTGTGATAGCTGACTCAATATTTTATCAGTTTAGTACACATCAAGTTACCCGAAACTGTCAAATTTTCCTGATCAACTTTGAACTGAATGAATTAGCCATAAAGTTGAAAATCTATTAAAAAAATATGACAGATTGTTCTAGCATTATGTGTGGGTGGGTGTCTGTACATTATATTTTGTCACTATTGGTTGTTTGTAGTTCATGTTTACTCTGTTTATAAACTTGTTTCCAATCAATGCAAACAATACAGAACTGACCTCTGATGTTGTTTTAGAAGTTATAACAAATATAAGATAAATTCAAAGTTCAAATTCATGTTAATGGTATTTTTCATAGAGAACAACCAAGATATTTTGTTTATTTAGGCTATATTATGTTTTGCGGACCTGCTGATTCCATTACAAGCTGCAGCACAGCATGTAAACATAAAAATAGTGATTATTTAGTTCAGTAGTCAATTGTCTAAAGTATTGAGCTTTTTATTATGAACCAACAAATTAATTAAATATTTTATGTATATATATATTATTAGTTGTTGTTGTTGTTGTTGTTGTTGTTGTTGTTGTTGTTGTTGTTGTTTATTTATTAGTTTATATTTTTATGTAGCTCTAAGTATTTTTTTCTCATATTTGTTAGCTTGAACTTCCCACTTCTGGGCCTCCTTCCACCTTCCTGCATTTCTTCATTATGCCAATTCTCGAGAAAAGCCATCTATTTCTTCTCGGTCTGTCACGCCTTGCTGTGTAATCTTACCTTTGCAAACTAAAGTGTAACTGTATCTGCCTTTGTGTTGCTAGGAGGATAGTAATCCCGGCGAGTCGACGAGCGGCGGCGACGGGCTGGCGGCTGCGGCGGCCGAGTACGAGCGCTCTCACGCGCGACCAACACCACCCGCTGCCCATGTCAACACTATCACTGGCGAGGAGGGCGAGATCAATGTTCTGCAGGTAATATTATACTTCCTTTTGGTTTACAGCTGACTATAGATCCTGTATGACAAAACGTCTGTACACAACTAAACAGTTGAGTGAGTCACATTACTTACATTACTTGTGATGTCCTAAGGATCCAAGGCACATTGACGTAGAGTGGGAGTAGCGCAGGAAGCGATTATTTCGATGATGTATATTACTATTTGTTGTTACATACATACACTAAATGTGCTTAGTAAATTGTTTGATCCTTCACCTTAGGGTAAAGGATCCAAATATGTTTTAGCAGCAGCAGAATTGACTTATTGCATTAGTGAATACTGCTGCTACTATTTTTGATGGAATGAAGTTTAAGTTCATCTGTTTGACAGGCTTCTTTGATTCAGATCTAAATAACAGTTATGAACTAGTAAATCACAAGAAATAGTCATACTATTATAATTTTGAAGGCATTTTTGATTGATTGATAAATTGTTCTTCTATCAGGAATACAATAACATAAGTGGTTGGCATTCATAGGTAAAAGTCTACACTCAAACAGTTAATCAAAACCTTGTCGTATTTCCCCTTCGCAGATATCGTGTCGCCTGTTCGCGTGGGAAGCGGGCAGCTGGCGCGAGCGCGGGCGCGGCATGCTGCGCCTCAACGACGCGCCGGGCGGCAGTAGTGGAGGTGGTAGTGGCGGCGGTGGCGGCGGTGGCGGCGGTGGTGGCAGTGGTGGCAGTGGTAGCGGCGCGGCGCGGCTGGTGGCGCGCGTGTCGGGCTCGCTGCGCGTCGTGCTCAACACCAAGCTGTGGCCCGACATGGTCGTCGAGCGCGCCGGCACCAAGTCGCTCAGAATCACTGCTGTCGATTCCCAGCAGCAGATTAAATTGTTCCTTATTATGGTCAGTGTAATTTAGAGTTGCAAATAGTAATCTTCCCGAAACAAACATTATCCTCAATTTATGAATATATGCAGCTATGTTATTATGTACTAGCTTTTGCCAGTGGCGTCGCCCGCGTCAAGGATGAAATGATCCCATATTCTACTATTGTGCGGAAGTTCATCAATATCTGTTCAGCCTTTGAGACGTAATTGATTAACATACAACCAAGATCGCAAACATGTAGACATATATTAACTTTCACATAATATTAGCAGCTAACTTGTTAGTCAACTGCAGGCCAGATACAGAAGACTTGTTGCTGTGGTTCAAGAGATAACTTACTATGTAATATGTATTGCATAATGACCAAACATTTAAGTGAAAGGCTAGCAGGTACTAGATAACCAATCATTTTTCAGACAGTCACAAAGTTTAACAAACATTATCTTCAAGGTTGCTCACTTAGCACAGACAGGACATGCAAAGTATTTGTCCTCACAGTACTTGCTGCATGCATATTGTGTTGGTAATAAAAGTATTCTCGCAAAACATAGTATGCTTTTATTAAGTTATGTTTTGATTGTTTGACAGGGCGCTCCAGGAGATATAGTTCAACTGTATCGGGCTCTGACAGCTCGCATTTCTGTAAGCAAACGTTCAGCGTCTTCAAACACGGGCTCACAGAACGCCACCTCTCAAAAGGCCGCCGAAAGGCTTGAGGCGGCCGCAAACGATGAAGACTACCTCGAGAAAGCTGATCACGATGAACCAGACGGCGCCGCTGACGACATCGCACTCGAAGACGACCCAGATAACAAACTAGCCAATAACGATAGGCTAGAATCTGACCATGAACGAAAGACTGAGGAACACGAGTCCAATGTAGATGGCATGAAGCTAGACAGCAATTCACTGAAGCGGAAAGAACCGGCAGACGACGAGACGTCCCCTAAGAGACAGTGCCCCGAGATATTAATAGAGTGATAACTATACTTATGTTCATAACAACGCGTTGTATAAACTTTGTGATGTAAATGTGGACATGGTTCATTTGTTCGACATCCGCTGAAAGCTCTGGGTTCAAATAGAAATCTTTATGTAACTAATAAATAATGTGTAGAAATATTTATGATTAAATTAATATAGCATTTTACAACATTGTTGATTATTACTAATGGAGGATCCATTTCTAATAATTATAGCGACCGCACACGCATTTGAGTACAAAGTAGAGTGGCCGCAGTATTAAGTAATTATGTGCTATGTAACAGCTCAAAATTTCCGTTCTCACATTCCAATCGTTGCATGTGAACGCAAGTGGTTTATAATGTTCGGCCAGAGCTGAATACCAAATACAATAACTGATGTGGTTTATTTTCTGATAGATTTTTAAATAAACTATTTCATAATAGAACACACATTGTTATTAAAACACCTGTTTCCTGTTCCTTCTGTCCAACATTTCGTTCCAATTGCGCTACTTCATATGAACATAAACATTTTGTGTCAACCATACATCCCACTTCTGATAAAAGAATCATGAACAGCGTGGAAAGTAAAGGCGCCCGCAGACAGGGCCGACTGGGGTCTACAGTTTAGATGACTAAGACTTAGTCGTTATAGGTTCGAGGGTATACTGACTGACGTCGTCAAAATTGTTTCCACAAAATTCAACGATTTAGTCCACGAACTCACTTCATCAGACGATTGACTAACGATAAAAATGTAAGTTTTTTTTCAAGCTGCACCCAGGCGTATTTTTTTAATGGGAAATCAAAGTGACTCCTTCCGCTCTGCGCGGAGCGGAAGGAATGAGTGTCAGACTCTTAGGGACTTGATATACAAAGCACTCCGGCCGCGGCCAGGCCACTGTGAAAATGTATGAAGTGTATGACGTCTGTCCGCGCGCCCTCGCGACGCTAAGTATATTTCGGTTCTTTGACGCCATACATTTTATCTTATCAGCGCCCTGGCCGCGCGCGCTGTCCGCTTCGTATATCAAGTCCCTTACTGACTAAAACCCATCCGTATTCCTCCTAATGCCCTTTGCGTTTTAGGGCTGCGGTGACTTCCGAACAAATTTCGCAACACTGGCGTAGCTATAGTTTGAACAAGGGGTCTGAGGGTCCAACAATGTAGAAAGATGCTAGTTATTGCCCTGGCTTCACTCAGAATGTTAACGTCTATCTCATTCGAAGTGCGAGTCCGTCAAATATTGACAACAATTTTTATTTTCGTCGTATGCTACTGAGGGGAGAGAGGGTCCGAACCCCCTTAACATCCCCCTTATATACGTCCATGAAGCTTCACCAATCGATTCCATCCAACTTAATAGCCGAGTTGGTTATACCATCGGCTGTCTGCGGGCGCAACAAAGAACAATTTGAGTGAAAAGGGGTAAGATCGGTAAGAGATTGTGATACAGAAGATGAAACGACAATGTGCACCTAAGTAGGTATCGACATAATCATGTGTATGTTGGCATGATGGCATCCAGCTGTCAACCCGGCCCCATATACCTAGCTACATCTTTACCTACCTACCCACATTTACCAACATGACTCTCATTTCTACTAAACGAGACAATGAGTAATATTTAAATAAATTACCTTGTAAATATTTTATTAAGGTTCAATTTTCGTCAAATCAGTTTATTTACAGTGCTTATTAGCCAAACTACTTAATTGATCACTTGACATTTCCACATCATTAACTTAATAGGAAGTGTCGCAAAACTAACACCTTCACGGTTCGCAGCAGCAATAAGGTATATAGAGGGTGTCTTTTAGTTAATGGGTTTATTAAGCTGAATGAGAGTTACCCATCGGACTCGGGAGGGTTCGATTCCCGACAGGTCGCGCAATATTTTATGCCCTTGCTGTGAACATGAAAATTATACCACGAAGAACAAGGCAAGGATAAGGGTGGGTATTATTATATATATATTAAACTAGCTACGGCCCGCGGCACCGCCCGTGTGATTATCGAAAATTATCCCAAGGGAACACAATCCCGAGATAAAAAAGTATCCTATGTGTTATTCTGAAGAATTTTATCCTATGTGTATTTCTGAAAAGTTAAGACTGACCTGTTGGTCGAGTGGTTAGTGACCCTGACTGCTTAACCGGAGGTCGTGGGTTCGATTCCCACCCAGGACAAATCTTTGTGTGATGAGCATGATCATTTGTTCTGTGTCTGGGTGTAATTTGTCTATAATATGTATGTATTTAGAAATATATAAGTATGTTTATCAGTTGTCTGGTTGCCATAGTACAGGTTCTGCCTAGTTTGGGATCGGATGACCGTGTGTGAGTTGTCCCAGGATATATATATATTATTATATTCCAGACTATAATCTACCTGTGTGCAAACTTTCATCAAGATCTGTTCAGAAGTTTTTTCGTGAAAGAGTAACAAACATACATCCATACTCACAAACTTTCACATTTAGGTATAGCTTTTGCCCACGACTTACGTACGCGCATATCCCGTTTTTTCCCGTTCCCGTAGGAATTTCACGTTCCCGTATATCACGTTGCCTATAGCATTCCACATGAATGTGGCTATCATATACAAAAATAATTTTCTAAATCCGACTGTTAGCTACAGAGATTAGCGCGTTCAAACAAACTAACGAAACACTTCAGCTTTATTATTAGTAGGTACTTATATGGATATATTAGTATATACCTACCTAGGTATAAAAGTATAGATTCTTCTTTTTTTTTTAAATCTTTATTTATTTAAGGGACTTTTGTATACCTACTTAGTGACGATGTCAGTCCCATCGTGCTACTACAAATAATTTAACACAATTAACTTAGTCTAATTTCTTAACTAAGTACTATAAAGGAGTACAATATCTTTGCTGCTTCACAATTAGCCAATATGCCAACATCCATCATTGATACTTTTAAAAAGTTCATCAGGGCGATTCTTTTGTTATTGTATCGGACACATTCCACCAACACATGATGTAGGTACGTCCTCTTTTGTATTACAAATCTCACAGTTAGGGGAAGTATAGGTTCTAATTGATGATATAATACTGAATTTCGGACCTATCCACATTATTAACCTTACCTCACTGACCTCGTATTTCATAGAGGTCAGTGCCTTACCTACACTCGTTCTAAAGATGACCAATTTCCTAGTTAGACATTTGAGCATAATAGAAATATTTGACACAAACAGACTTCTAAAGTGAAACATCCTGTGTCATCCAAGTTAATTATGAACACTTATCAATTCGAAATATTGACACCCCAATCGAGGTAATTAACAAAAATACGTACTTATCTACTTATCCACTTTAGAAATCAGCTCCAATTAGTGAACGCTAGTTGTTGATAGCATTTTCTACGTCTACCTTCAATATAGAAAGATAGCAAATTCTATATCTTGATTATTACAAGGTTTTCAAAATGGCGGAAATTATAACATACTCGACATTCGAAGGATTTAGGCCTCATTTTAATGCGTTAGCCAGGGTCGGCTATTTCAAAATAGTTTTAAAGCCCTTGTCTACAACGAAGCGATTCTTGCACAACGCATACCGTTTTATATGTTGGACTTTTATTTTAACTTACAATTTGCAACACGTCATTCGAGTTATTCAGGTAAGGATTTCAGGAGTAGGCTCGTCTTGTGATTATTTGCCACGAACCACACCACTTTTCCCGTGTTGGTTAAACGGCCGGATCAGGTAAATGAAATACCTATATAAAACTTTTTACAAAAAAATTCAACCGACTTCCAAATAAAAACCACTACAAAGTATAAAATAACTTAATTTCGGCAGTCGGTGTCAAAAAACGAAAAAACAACAAAAACACTTTGAAGTCAGTTGTATTTTTTTGTAAAAAGTTTTTTTTTTTCACTTTTTAGTGGTGCACCTTGGGGGTGGTGACCCTTCACCCACCCTTCATAGCGTACTGGCGTGATGTTATGTTATGAACTGGTGTAAACAATAGACAGACATGAGATTTCAGCAATCCCAGTCCATTTGCTATCATGTATTGAGGAGTTCCGTTGCCTATCTCCGAAGTTCTTCATCAGATCTTCATCTTCACCAAATTGAAATGGGACCACTCCGAGAAAGTACTCTTCCAAAAACTACCCAAAGTGCTTCAAGTGTGCCTATAAAATTTGAAGAGTTCTCTCTGTTTCTCTAGGATCCCATCATCAGATCCTGGCTTGATGATCATAGGACCACCTGGGAAGTATACCCTTTCAAACAAAAAAAATCCAAATCGGTTTAGCCATCTTCGAGTACTTAATCGGGGAACATATATAAAAAAAATATAAAAAAAAATACAAAGGTTCCGACGAATTGAGAAACTCCTCCTTTTTTTGAAGTCGGTTAAAAATAGGTAAGCACGGTATCGTCTACAAATTCCCATCAGCAAATGCTGCACGCTGCCTGCAAAAGGTGATTGATCTTGTCGTGATGTAGGTATGAAGCAAAGCCAAAAAAACATGCTCAGTAGAACCACTACCTACATCTTGTTGGCATTTTGGCATTCTGTATATCTAGGTACGATTTTCCAAACTTACTAGACGAAAGCGCAGCATAAATATATATTTTTACCGCGTCGAAAGGGTGTAAGGGAAAAGGCTTGTTCCACAGATATAGATAGACTATATCTGTGGCTTGTTCAGTCAAACCTACGCGCGGCAGTATTCGCTACCCAGAGCGGTACCAATACATGCCGATCGTTTTCATGCGGTGGCAGGATATTTTGTATGGAGTTCCGCGGCTAGGTGTCATAATCTATTGCTTTGCGAAACGGCGGCGCGGGGCAGCGACAATCCCTTGATTCCCACACTTCAAATCTTACCTACTAGGCGGGCGAGCGATTCAGCGTCTTCCAAGTAGGTACCTTAGTTTCGTTACCCATAGCGCTGCTCCTGCAAAAGCGCACTTTTTCTGGAGAAGCATTTAAAGATTTGGTGGTTTGGTGTCGCCTTTGGTGCCCTACAAAATTGTATCGACAGTATCTACCTACTCCCTCTCGTTGAAACTACACTTCACTTCATCAGATCTAGGTGCGATTAGGTACGACACTAAAAATCGAAACAGTACTGCAAGAACTATACAAGCGGCATTTTAATGAAAAAGGAGACTGGCAGTTTCGTCTACACAATCAATGGTGTACAAAAACCAAAATTAAATTAAAATTTTCGAATTTTCATCCAATAATTGAATGTACAGATTGTTTCATTGTGTATTCCGTCGAAATTTCTGTACCTATTTAATCACATTTTTTTTTGCAAAAACTTATAATTTTTTAATAGTAACTTATTGTTAAGTGACATGCCCAAGAGGTTTTTTCTTAACAAATATGGTTACCTCGGCCACGGAAGCCGCCCAAGTCGAGGCGTTGCTGGATTCACGGCATAGTCAGCGTGTTGTGGCTGCACGATTGAATCTTAGCCTCTCTGCTGTCATGAGAGTGTATCAGCGTAATCGGAAGACTGGTATGTTTACTCGCCGTCCAGGATCTGGTAGATATCGAGTCTCGTCTGAGCAAGATGACCGGTATATTGCGTCGGTTTCTCTAAGAAATCGTCACTTTAACTCTATTCAACTGCAGCAACGGCTCTGTGAGGATCGAGGATTGACCGTGAGCGATTCTACCATTACAAGGAGATTGGCGGAGCGTGGCCTGAAATCTCATAAATTAGCTAATTGCCCAAAATTGACGGTAGACCACCGAAGAGCGCGCCTCAACTTTCTCAACTCACGTTAGCACATAAATTGGTCATACCTTCAATTGAGCAAAGTTCTCTTTTCTGACGAGAGTAAGATCATGTTGTATGTAAGAGCGTTTTGCACAGTGCTGCATTGAAGACAGAGTCAGTTACGGTGGCGGTTCATGGACATTGAGGAGGCATAAGCGCCGATGGAATAACCGAACTTGCTATTGTTTCTGAACCTCGCTTAGGTACCGCCATTAAATGGGTCACGTTACATCGAAGAGTGTCTGGAGCATGTGGTACCCTGCGCACATTTTATTGGCATAGAGTTCATTTTTATGCAGGACAACGTCAGGGCTCATACCGCAGGCATTGTAAATTCATACCTGAGCGATGGTACGGTATAATGGTTATGGGCTGGCCATCAAGAAGCCCGAATATGAATCCCATAGAACACCTATGGGATGAGTTGAAGAGATGAGTCGGAGCGAGAGATCCTGCTCCGGAGACGCTTGATCAGCTTAAAAACAGCTATACCTACAAGAAGAGTGGGATTACATCCCAAACACAAGATTGTGACTCTCATCCGTTCCAGGAGGAACCGCATGGGAGCAGTGATTAGTGCCCGGGGAAGAAATATGAGAAACTGAATAAACTTTTTTTTGTTTTATTTCTTTGTTTCTAACATTCTACAAATTATTCTTAAAGGGAAAAACATACCTACCTGCTGTTGAAGAAAACATGATAGCTAAAGAAATTTAAATTTAATTTAAACAATAGGCGCAATTAAATGGTTTTCTTTTCTTCAGAGGTGTTTCGATTTTTTATGAGAAGTGGTCACTTACTTAAGTCATATTTAGTTAAGTTTCAAAAGATTGTAGATGACAGTGTTGCACCGGAGCCGCGGAGGTGCGAACATGTTTGAATAGTAGGATTAAGCGAAAGTGGAGTGGGTATGTCACCCATTCAACTTTCGCGATTGGCCTTCATGTCCTTAGCTCTTCAAAGTATTATCGGCGACACTGCTGCATAATCTGTAGAAAAAATAACAGTGGTAATGGATGAAGGATTTCATGCCTACATTATTGATACAGAATGTTTTTTTCCTCGTGTAACAGGTTCGGCACAGCACCAATTTGATAGTGGACACCCTGTTCATATTGCTCACTACTTTGAACTCGCTGGGGAAGCAAGCTGCCTTCAATCTGAGGACCCACCGCATTGATAATCTCATCGCCATCATTAACGGTTTGACTTTTTTGGTCTATCTGGACAAGTGAACACACCATACCAAAAGAGTAAAAACTTTGTGGTTTCTAGTCCTCTGGCCTTAGGTATCCTATCTTTAACGTTTTGTTCGGTGTGCAAATTTAAGTCGGAACATACGATCTCTCCGTTCGACCCTGGAAAAAATTAATAAAGTGCCAGAGTTGCTCTTATTTTGAAAGGGAAAATAAGTTCCTAATATCATTCGGTGGTCTGGAATAGGACCCACGTAGGTAGATAGGTGTTTGGAGGATGAGTCCCGATTCCAGAAGTGAAGAAAAAAGGTTTGGCTACTGCTCCTAATTTTCCGAGATTTGTGAGAAAATTTCGCAATGTGCAGTTGAACATTTCCCGCAGGACCCATCTTCGCAGCCAGCAGGGCCTACCACGTAGAAGTGTTGAAAGATAACGCATTGGTGATGTCTCGCCTCCTAACTCTGTACCACGTGGCTATATTCACTTGCGGCACCATGTGGACTATCTTCCCGATCGTTAATCGGCTTCTTGGCACCGAAGTACAGTTCACTGGATACTTTCCTTTTGAAACTACGAGAACGATGACGTAAGTGGAATTCACATTTTAATAAGATTATCCGGTAACTATTGTGTCCTCTTTGTTTTCTGCCAATAACAAAAATAAACTACCGTGGCAAATGCCTGCCAGGCTTGCGGAGTTAGTTCGAAAGAGCCACCACGGCCCTGGAACGCAAAGGGCGAACACGGATGGGTTTTAGTCAGTAAAAGTCTGGCACGCCCTTCCGCTCCACCTAGAGCGGAAGAAGTCATTTGATGACTATCCATATTAAAAAATAAAACTGTGGCACCTGTTCTTGGATAGAATTTACTCTGGTATATCCGAATAAGTGCTATCCACCTACACAAGTACACACGTAATGCACCAGGCAAGCTATAGGTACAGGGTTAGTCATGCAGGTTTACTTCGGAGACGGTGAGCATTTTTCTTCCCAGCAATCAGTATTGTTAATACTTAGAATATATTTCACGTAAAATAATATGATCTTATTTTTATTGTTGAAGAATTGCCATCATTTTTCACTATGTTAGTGATGAAATGATGACTATGATTTGGTACTATTGTTTATCTGAAATATGGTAAGACAAAAACATTTAAATGATCTTGCTACACGTAAAATTTGAGCACTGGCTCCGAATTAACTAACCCTGCATAATTATATATTCGTTTGGCTTAGCAGTATAAATCAGGATGTGCGGATAAATATTAATAAATAATTCTAAACGAATTACAAACATCTTTGATTCAACCCCAAAATATTATAATATCTGCTCTTCCAATAATGAAACAACATACTTTAAAAAATTCATATCATCTTTAATTTTTAGATTCTCGCTGGCATTGGCCTACATGATTTTTCTAATAACTTTCCAAGCATATGGTAATGTTACAATGGACTGCACGATTGTAGCGTTCTATGCGCAAGCCAAGATACAAATACAGATGCTTCGATACAATCTGGAACAACTGGTGGTGTTTGGCGACTCTGAAAAGAAAAGCACACAGTTAATTAAGAGACCCATTCAATACACATCATACAAAGACGAAGAACAGGAGAAAACTGAGCTACAGGACAGACTCAAGAAATGCGTGTTGCATTATGATCAAATCCTACGGTAAATTGCATGTTTTTATTTTCCAACAATGTTCTTTAGCCTCACTTCCATATTGGTAAATCTATCTAGAGCTGATGTCGGGTACAACTTGTTGGTTAGTCAGTCCGTGTCATTAATTCTAAAACGTATCAGGTATTTAATTCGTTGCTCATACAATAACTTACATTCTACTGTTTTACCAGGTTTGCTAAAGAAGTAGAATCGATTTTTGGCGAAGCGATGGTGGTCCAATTCTTTGTGATGGCCTGGGTCATATGCATGACTATGTACAAGATTGTTGGGGTAAGTTTCTAACTTATTTTGACAACGGAATACATTACTTCCTATGGTCTAAATACTAAACTGTATTCTGTTATTTTGTTTTTCCAGTTGAGCATAGTTTCAGCGGAGTTCGTGTCCATGGCTGTGTATTTAGGTTGCATGCTAGCCCAGCTGTTTATTTACTGCTATTTCGGGACACAACTCAAAGTTGAGGTAACTGATTGACACATTAAGTGCACGTGTACCAGTTGACGCCACTTCATTATATAGGTACCTACAGTTTGGCTGCTAAATAACATCGTACGGTTACTAAACAAAGCGTAGTAAAAGTAATTCATCTAAATTTGGCAGGGCCTTGTGTAATAGGTATGTGCATGCGTGTGTTTTCAGAGCGAGTTGGTGAATCAATCGATATACTGCTGCGACTGGTTGTCACTGTCCCCGAGGTTCCGGAGACAACTCCTCGTGATGATGCAGTGCTGTGACCGGCCGCTGGCACCTCGCACCGCATACGTCATCCCTATGTCTTTGGACACCTACATACAGGTGCTGAGGTCTTCGTACACCCTGTTTACGTTCTTGAATCGTTAGGTAATACATAATAAACATAGCACAGTCGGGCTAAACCTTATACTACGTGTTAGATGGCAGAGTTCCACAAAATTCTACAGAGCTTTTTGTTTTACCGTAGAAAAAAAAGCTTTGTAGAATATAGAACTCGCTAAAATGGCTTACCTACTCTCCAAACAGCACCATGCATTATAGAATAAATGAGTCAAAAATGGAAATAATGGCAACAGGGGCGCTTTTTATTCCTGGCGTCGCGGTTTGTCGCTCTTAATCTCCTCCTTTAGCTTAACCACCAAGTTACCAGAAGAGGAGACGGAGGAAAAAACCATGAGGAGCGTGGCTCTATCTTTGGGAAGCTTTTACTGAACTAGTAGATATTTTATTTGGTGAACGTCAGAATACTGAGTTGTTGAGTTTTGTTCGGTGATCTCCGCGCACAACAATTTCGGAGGTCGCTCGTAAAATTGACCACCGTTTGATTCATTGCGCCTATTTACTGCCGTTTTATGGCTCAGCACCGCCAGAAGTAAACCGAAGTTGATCCCGAATGCATTGTTCTCCGGTTGTTTTTTATATCGGTTGTGTACATAGCTATACCACTTTCTAGCTAGTTATTAGCTAGTTTGCAAACTAGTTATTATTTTATTGTGGCTAGCATAATAAGCTCGACCTCGCTTACGTACTTACGAAGTTATTTAGGCGACGCGACGCAAAAGAAAGCACCATTGTTTTTGTATTCTGTCTGTCTCTGAAAAATAAACATTAGAGAAACTATAAATAAATATTGGTGTTTTATTTATTCGTCGCAGCGTTTTCACAAGCTTGTAATATAATTATTTTAAGCACTGTTTCTTGAGTGAATCGCTTAACTTCGGTCGTAAGGTGCGAACGGTGTGAGTCACGCGGGCTCCGTC
>NDFZ01005216.1:32631-81869 GCA_002192655.3 Mamestra configurata | reverse complement strand
GCCCGCGCCACGCGCGCGCGGCCCCGCCCGCCCGCGCCAGCACCAGCGACTCCATGCCGACTATGTGAGTCCCAGCGGTCATTAGCTATTTACTAATAATGCTACCTAACACACTTATCAATATCGTAACAATCGATAGCTCTTGCGCGGCTATGACTGCAACTATGAATGAAATTAAATTAGTTTCTTCTCGGAGCTATTCTCTAAGTGCATGACAGCATGGGTAGACCAGACCAGGTACTGGTTTACTGGCCTTCAAAAGTCCTGCCTAATCACTAAAGGCTGTTAATTCTGAATTTATAAAAAGTTTTATGAACAGCTGTCATACAAGTTGCTACCAATAGTTTACTGCCAGCACTAAAGCAGCTATTCGAGGATGTCGGCCATTAAACGACTCGAGAGATATAAATTCTATCCAGCAATTAAACACACATAACGGATGTAATTAATGCAATAAACAGAGAATGATAACTATCAATAATTTATATGCTTGGGAACCTCAGAGCTCGTGGTTCCCAAGCATATAAACTATAGGATATATTTATTTTGAAGGATAACTTTTGGTTTAGTCATTGTAAAAGCATAGCATGTAGTGAAAGCTTTGATTTTCGCCGAAATCCCACCCATTCCATTTAAAACCATTTGTCTACTTCCAACTAAATTGATGCTGGATCAATCATCCAGTTTGAAAAACTATGATTAGATGAACTGTAGACAGTTTCATAAACATGATTGATGGTATGAATATTGAAATAAATAAGTATTTACGAAATTAGTAAATTATCTTTTCGAGAAACTGACATCAGTCGCCATATCTCCATTTATTTTAGACGGGGCTGTTAAGAAACAATATAAATTGTAAGCACTTAGATACCGATTATACGATTGTCGGAATGTTTACTTACAGAGTTACAGATTTATCTTCAGTTCTAGCGAGAAATATCTACTGAGCTGCGTAGATTAATATTGCCAGTTAAGAAGTGAGTACAAAAGAAATTCAGGCTGTGATGGTCAGGTACCTATTTTCTTTTTGTTTTCTGCTTTGGTGGCATCATGTCTACGACACCCATCATAAGTGGTGAAATGCCTCGCGATCCTGTTATACACCGGCTCCCTTCAACATGGACAACAGCGCTGCTTGGTGCAGACCACAGACATGAGTGTGGTATGGTAGACTTCTTCGGACCTACACCTGAACTTAGAGTAACTAAAAGAACGCTAATTCTTCAGGAAAAAATGCAATCAGACTCGGTATGCGTGACGTACTGAGACTGATATTCAAGTGGGCTAACTTTATTGCAGCCGAGGCAGATAGACGCCCAAGCCGAAATGCAAATGAGAGGTCGTTATGGAGTATGTTCAAAAATGTCGTTTGATGCGTGAGGGCATTTGCCATTGCAGTCTCATCTGCATAACGACCTCTCCTTCGGTTCGGGCATCTATTTTACCTCGACAAACTTTAGTTATGACAAAGTTTGCCCAATTGCATCAAACTGCACTAAATTCGTAACTTCGTATGAGCGTGAAGCCTCAACCTTACCCGAAGTTGTTCGTGTATGACACACGAACAACTTCGCATTTAGTATCTTAGTAATCAGAATACAGTAAACTGGTTGCTGATCGCACGTTGATGATAAGGTTAGTCAATAGCCATACTCATAATTCTAGGTAGGTATACAGATTTGCGGTATCGGCATGGCACAGTCATGTCAAAAGAATTTTCAAAGTAGGCCAAGTAGATTAGCAGAGCTTAGAGTCTTTAGTTCGTTTGTTTTCATTTTCTTATAAAAAAATAGTCTACGACCAATCTCCATGTAAATATTTAAGTGTTGTTGGTACAAGCTGTTGCTACTACTCGCTCGATACCCAATTCACGATGTTTATGTATCTACGAGTACAGATCTGTATTATGATATCTATTGTTAGACATTCAATTTACAACTCGCATAGCTTCATTGAAAACTGAAATCGAATGGAAAACATGTTCTGATTTCAAAGAAAAAGTTTCAAGATTCAATTATTCTTAAACTGCATGCAAGCCGCCATTTTTTTTATTTTTCAAAAACGCTTTAACATATATTTATATAAATAAAAAAAATACGCAAAATACGCGCTTAGTCGTGGAGTTGCGGAAACCAGCCCGAGTTACATACATACATACAACATATATTTATTTATTTTTCACGGTTTTATACTATACTTCCATATAAACTTCCACCCACCCCCTTTAAAGGATCATTTCTGGGATAAAAACTCCTATGTCCTTTCCCGGGACTCGAACTATCTCTATACAAAATTTCATCTAAATCGGTTCAGCGGTTTAAGCGTTAAGAGGTGACAGACATACACACTTTCGTATATATAATATTAAGTATGGATTAAGTGTTCCCACTTCTGGGCACAAGACATAGTGTCTCTGAGAGAGTACCTGGGCCATTATCTGCCACGGGGCCCCATTGCTGGTCGCTTAAGGTAACATAACTTCGAATTTTGTATTCTATTTTTGACTAAGTAGTCAAATCTCAAAATAAGTACCTACCATTGCCTGACATCTATGTATAAACTACAGCCGCAACTTCTGTGAACAATGATCGAAATTAATATTTTTAGTAACCATTCGAGTTTAAACTTTAGCTGAACTTTCTCGCCACGTTAAAACGTACTTCACCAGGTGTTTACCATCAGAAGTTAATGAGTCGAAACTAATCACAACACCCGACGTCACTGGTCGTTTTTGCGCGTAGGTACTTAAGAGTTAAGATGTCGTTATTCTGTTATGATAGTGAGTGATACCTGAATGGGCGCTGACGCACAGCTCACGACGGTGGAGCAGTACCATCGAGCGAATCGCTGGGTTCCGTCTATTTTTACTCGTGCATTTACCGCGCAAGCACTCAGCCTTGATGCTCCTCGCGCGATTCTCTCCAAGCCTCGTTCAAGTTTACTTCGCTTGAAAAATATTTGGGGTACCTACCTACTTACAAATATATAAGTGCTAATCCGTTACGGCTGTCAAATCTTTGAAAGCTGATGCTTTGATATTAAATTATACCCCGTTCCAGGAATTCATTTGTTTGCGTCTCCTTGACCCTATTGTTCAGGAGAATTGCGATGATTTGTAGCAGCGGCAACGATGGATAAAGTCAAACAAGTCAAATTTATAATATTGCAAGGGCGTTTATTCATTTAACTCCGTGAGTACGCGTAGATTGTCTGAGAAGTGAAGAAACCCGTCAGTACAGCAGCGTTGAATAGGTATAGTAGGACTGACGATGGATCAAAACGATTTTGGTAAACTGTCGGATGAGACTAATTGAAATAGCTAGAGAAACTCGTATAGACAGTAGGCACACAAAAATACAGCAACCAGCTGCAAGGAGGAGGTAGGAGGATCTCGGTACAGTAGTGCCTGCTGTCTATGTATTTTATTAATCTAAACTGCTAGGTATAATATGCCTAGAGTATTTTATACATATTAAGGTCGAAGATTTAGAAAAAAAACACTGAAATAAAACTACACTATCGCTGAGTATCCTATTTATCAGTTATCACGTAACAATCTGTTCCTGTGAGATAGGCCACTTTAACGAAGAAACTAGGGAAAAATAATGTAAGAATTCAGAAACAATGCGTATCTTCTACCTACACTCGCGAGCAATAAACTGGAATCCCTTCACCGCGCGTTGCTCAAAACAATTTTTACAATTCTATGCAATTAACTATGGGTTGTGGTATATAATTAAATTTGAAAGGTAATTTTTTTATATTTAAACCTCTCTCAATATCATAACCAAGGATTATGTCATAGAACGTAAAAAAAAGACATTTTTTTAAAACATAACACCATTTGTTTTGTATTCCTGAAACTTGGTCATCAGTCCAATGTTTCACGTCACTGGGAACACTGAAACTAAATGGAAATGGAAACCACACCTATAGAAGCCACTCAAGTCGTCATCCTAATCCAGCAATGGCTCTCTCAGCGTACTATCGCTCGACAGCTTCATCTGAGCCAGTCATGTGTCTCGAAAGTATACAAGAGGGAAACAGGGAGACTGGAAACTTAGTCCAGAGACCAGGATCTGGACAACAGGGATGCACTTCAGTGAGAGATGACCGATTTATTGTCAGCTCTTTTCTCCAAGTTAAGGAGGGGTCTAACCGCAGAAAGGTATTTCAACGACATTCTGCTAGGCCATGTGCTCCTCTGCGATAGACTTCCAGCTAATGCACGATAATGACCGCTGCTACACCGCTGCAGTGACTAGACAGTACCTGGAAAAAGTCGGGATTCCCACACTAGACTACGGTACGAGGAAGATGTCCAGCTGCGGCGTCGATAGAAGCCCTGAAAACTGCTTAAGTCGACGAGTGGTAGGAAATCCTACAGGATCCCATCAGGAAACTCATTCGGTCAATGAAAAATCGTTTACAGGCAGTCATTAGCGTCAGGCTAACACAAAATATTGAGGGGTAAATAACATAGATAAATTGTAAATAAATGTCTTATCTTTTCATTTTACTTCCCTTCATTTAGACGTTCACAGCTTTGACCCGCAATAATTCCCAAAATTTTGGTAAAATATTAAATTAATTTTAAATCTTTTTGAGCAACGCGCGATGATGTGATTCTAGTTTATTGCTCGAGAGTGTGTTTTTTTTAAATGAGGATATTTTTTTTTTTTTTAATTAGTATAATAAAAAACTTGTTTATTTATGAGTGTCCAAATAAATAGATACACCATGAAAGTCACGCATTCAAGTGAGAACAACGAACTCCTTGAAGGTTAACTTGTCTGCCTAGGTAGGCATGATGAGGCAAAAATTCGTCAAGTACTCTTTGTATTCGTTATTATCACTATCATCTAATCACTATCATGATGACTTTGGGTTTCGTAAAACAACTAGGTATCTTTTCTCATGAATAAATTATTTAATAAAAAATATAACTTCTAATTGCGTCATATCTTGCATTATCTACTATCTATGTGCATTAAATTATAAACTGGTATTTTACCTAATTATCAATTCGTTAATTTTAAAATCATCACCATATATTATGTAAGTAACAATCAATCTTTTAAGGATATTTTAATAAATTACAGGATGTTTATTGAAAGGCGTTAGTTTTCAGAAAGGCTTACGAGTTCTTCGCCATCATCATCGCATCCTATCTGAATGGGTTTGAGATGTGTGGCTCTCTTTAAGATTCTTTCGTTAATTCTTTCTATTCTAGTATGTTTATCAGTTGTCTGGTTGCCATAGCACAGGCTCTGCCTAGTTTGGGATCGGATGACCGTGTGTGAGTTGTCCCAAGATATTATTATTTCCTTTATTCATTTGTATATACATATAAATTACATTTTTAAATATTAAAATACAGGGATATAGGCCCACCGGTATCGGGAACAGGGTCCAAGCTACCGGTGGTCAGGGTCCCTGAGAGAGGAACCTCCTCACTATGCGCGCCGTGTCCAGGAGTACTGCTTTCTGGATCAAGCCCTTGATCCAGCTGCCCAACGAGAGCCTCTTTAGATGTTGGTCGAGGCTCTTAGCAATTATGCCATTGGCCGTCACGACTATCGGCACAATGACTGCTGTGTTCACATCCCACATGTCGACAACCTCGCGAGCCAAGTCAAGATACTTCGTTTGTTTATCTTTCTCAGTCTTCACGAGGTTCTCGTCATGAGGGACTGCTATATCAACAATCATTGCGCGACGCTCTAGTCGATCTATCACCACTATGTCAGGCTTATTGGCAACAATAGTCCTGTCAGTGATGATAGACCGATCCCAATACAACGTGCAGTTGCCATTTTCGAGAACTGGGTCGGGCACATACCTATAGTACGGTACTTCCGATTCCACAAGATTGTATTTAAGAGCAAGTTGCTGGTGGATAATCCTGGCTACAAGGTTGTGTCTGTGCAAATAGTCTCCGTTAGCCAGACTAGAACAACCGGAAATAATGTGGCGGATGGATTCTCCGGGCCGGTGACATGCCCGACATATGTCAACCGTACCGTCCTTCACAATGTATTTCCGGTAGTTGTTCGTCATCATAACTTCGTCCATAATCGCACAGACAAAACCTTCGGTTTCCCCGAAGAGGTCACCAAAACGCAGCCAGGCTACGGACGCTAAAAAGTCTACATCAGGTCCATGTAGGACCCGGTAAAAGCGTCCGTGAAGCTCCTTGCTCTGCCATACCTCCCTGCGGTCATTAGTATCTAATACCACAGGTTTGCGCCAGTTCTCGTTAGCCAAGGAGAGCGCAGTAAGGCCTTTGTCCACTGCTACCACATCCCGATGCATACCCACGTCGGCCTCTAGGAAGAACTCCCTAAGGCTGCATATCTCGCGGTTGTGCAGGGTCTTAGCATTGAGGAAGCCACGACCCCCGCACTTCCGCGGGATATACAGCCTCATCACCGATGACCGTGGGTGATGCATCCGATTTGCGGTAAGCAGTGAGCGTACCCTCCTATCCAGGGCGTCAAGTTCCGTCTGAGTCCATTTGAGTATGCCGAAAGAGTACATCAATACCGGCATGACCCAACCGTTAAAGGCGCGCACCTTGTTTCCGCCTGATAAAAGACTGTTGAGTACTTTATTCAGGCGGCCAAAGAAGCGCTCCTTCAACGATTGTTTCACGTCAGCAGCATTGATGCCCAACGCTTCCGACATACCCAAATACTTGTAAGTTTCGGTTGAGCTGAGGGATCTAAGGTTTATGGAATCCGAGAGTTGGGTTCCCACGGATTCCATAATCTCCCCTCGCTTCACATGCATGACCGCACATTTGTCCACACCAAATTCCATACTGATGGCGCTACTGAAGGTTTCTGTTACCTTCAGTAGCTTCATCAGTTGCAAGTTGTTGGGGGCAAAGAGTTTCAAGTCATCCATGTAAAGGAGGTGAGATATGACCTGACCACCTCTTTTCAACCGGTAGCCTTGGCCCGAACCTTCCAGCAGTGTACTGAGAGGGTTGAGGGCCAGACAAAACCACAGTGGACTCAGGCTGTCGCCCTGAAATATACCACGCTCGATCCTTATCGGGTCGCTGTTCGCCTGGATCTGTCGACATCCTGGATAGCGAAGGACCGTCCTCCACTGCCCCATACACGACATCAGGAAGGTGCGTAGAACTGCATCAACTTTATACAGCTCCAGCACCCTCATGAGCCATGTATGTGGTACCGAGTCATAGGCCTTCTTGTAATCTATCCAGCATGTCGACAGATCCCTTCGGGAGCGACGAACCTGTTGGCTAATGGCAACATCGATGAGGAGCAGCTCCTTAGTACCGCGGGACCCGTTCCTACATCCATTCTGAGAGGCAGACATTATTGAATTAGTTTCAATGTGATGGTTAATCTTTGCTCTCAAAATGGATGTAAGAACTTTATAGACCGTCGGTAAACACGTGATCGGTCTATAATTCTTAGGCTCCGCGGTACTACCTGATTTATGGAGCAGGTGGGTTATTCCTGTAGTTAGGAACTGGGGCAGCGACCCTGACTCTAAGGCAGACTGGAATTGAGATGCCAAGCGAGCGTGCGATCTTTTGAACCATTTGATCCAAAAGTTGTGCAGCCCGTCCGGTCCTGGGGATTTCCAGTTAGGCAACGGACGGACTGCACGAGCTACATCTTGGGGGCTGATGGTAATTGCCCCCATTTCTGGTATCGGATCGCACGCGCGCTCGACCTCCCGAGTCCAATCACCCTCGGTGTGACTGACAGGCACCGACCAGATGTTGCGCCAGAATGAACACATGACGTCATCATCCGGTAGGCGCGTATCAGTCACCCCTTGGTCCGGTCGCTCCCAAGCCCTATAAACCCACCTCTCATTGCTTTGGAATGTGCGATTCTGAGTGTATCGCTCCACTCGCCGCTTGTACCGACGTATACGGTTTGCCCATGCATAGATTTTCTGCTTCAGGAAGTCGATACGCTCTGTGACGCGGGTCAGATAATCCCGAGGACTAGTATCAGTCCCCGAGAACGCCCGCCTCACAAAGCGCATCACTCTACGGCGAGTGTTGCCCTCCCTGAAGCAGATAAGTTTGCCGATGAGTGCTCTAGCCTCACCGATACGACGCTCGATCCTGCACTGCCAAGCTGGTACAGCTGGTCGTGTAGCTCTGTCACTGTTGGGAAATTTGACATGAGCTACACGACATGCCGCTGCAGCCGCACAGTACAAGATCGAGTGGGTATCGGCGAGGTCTTCGCTGCTATCAAAACAATTTGTTAGCTGCGAATCTAGAGCACACACCAGCGCCCTATTTTTATTATGCATGGGCAAACGAGGTAGACGGGGCCTAAGCTCAGGCGGTGTGGAGCGATACTCTCGGAAAGCATCCTCCAAAGCGCTCCTCAATCGCTCATTGCATTGGGTACTCACGGATATAGCCCCATCATCATCATCTTCACCGACGTTGTTGGGTCGCGGTGAAACACTAGATTGTATTTGCACCGCGGCCGGTGGCGAAGTAGGTGAGACGCGGCCACTCCGTGACTCCAGACGCAGTCTATCAAGTACGGCGTCATCCAACATACGGTTACGCAGGATGACCCGCACCTGATCCGATAGCCGTTGGGCTGATACGTTGACAGCTGGCTCAAGCACCTGAAACAGAGAGAGCATCCGACCACGGTACGCAGTCAAGTTAGTTCCCCCCTCTGTAGCCCCATAGTATGAGCGCATGACGTTTTCATTGATCGTTTGCGTCCATCGCATGCGCTGCACACTTCCACCGATAGCGGGGACCCTGTCAGAGGCCGTTGGGCCTCGAGGTCCTAAGCTGGTCGGAGGTCGGCCTCGTCCGCGCCGACGCGTAGGTGGTGGTGTCGTCGGCGGCGAGAAATATTCGTCGCTCGAGCTCGACGCAACTGCAGCGACCGGAATCTCTGGACTCACGGCTGGCGCAGGTCCCGGCGGCTGCGAGGCGGAGCTGAGCGACGAACCCGAAGATGTTGGTTGTGCGGTTTGTGCTCGTGCCCGGCTTCTTGTCAACATTTCACATGTATGGTTATGATAGATTCATTGTTTTTCCAGTATGAATAAAATTTATGTGCCATATATTATTATTATTATTATTTTTTATTATTATTATTCGTATCAATGAGCTTCGAAAGAAATAGGTACAGCTGTTTTACCCAAATAACATGTTTATCGTTTCACCAGTCAATTTAATAAAGATTACCGCAAGGATCTACCTCAGGACCACACCGGTCGCAAGTCCTATTTAGAATTTCGTATTTTTTTTCTGAGTATTGGACTTCTTATTTATGTCGCGCAAAATAATATGTATTGTTCTAAACTGAATTTCATATATATGTATCAGCCTGGAGTTTCAACTTGTGCTCGGTTGATGTTGCCGTCTTGGAGTTTGTATTACCGGAATTCTGTAATTATATAGTTAGGAAAGGAGATAACCATAATTTTATTGTAAGTATCTGAAATTAGTTGTCTAAGTAGGTATGTATTTACCTATTTAGACAAGTTATCCTTCCTTTTGGAGTTAAAACCTTGTCGAACAACTAACTACAAGAACACTTTCAAAAGACAAAATCGTTGTGTGTGTAACATGGAGTGTGTTGTAACACACTCTGTGCTGTACCTTCACTACAGTGTACAATTTGATATACCTACGTCTGGATATTTCAGAAAAGTTTCTTTATAAGTACGTAAGCATTGCTACCTACTGTATTGTGCCCTGGGACAAAATGCTGGAACAACGTCGGACGGTCCTTGTAAGATTACAGAACTATAGGTTTATAGTGGATTTGCCATGCTAATGCATCAAGTAGCTGTAGTATTGAGTGTAAAATAAACGGTATCAATCTGTTTTTAAGACGCGATACCACTCGTTATTTACGAGCATTAATTAAAGCTGAATCAGAGCGATAAGATTATAATCTGCCAACCTAATTTTCTGTGATGTAGTTACATTTGCATGGAAAATCAATTGGAAATAACATCTGTCTCGAGCCGCCATCCAATGCCGCGCGGTGTTACCGGCTGCGCATACGATTGCAATCGAACGCATCGCGTCGTGCCATCGGTCACGTGACCGCGCTGCATCTCAACATATGACAAACGAATTCTCAATTTTGGCCATTTGACACTAGCCGTGTATTTCAACTGTAGACACCCGGATCCATGCCAGGGAATTCGTAGGCCTTGAGCGGCGACGCTTTCTATACAAATACCGGTGCATCTAGTTGTGTCCCTTCGGCTGTAAGGGTACTACATCGCTATCACAGAATCCGATGTTTATTGGCGATGGCATTTTTGTGCATCCCGGCCAGTGGCTGTGACGTCTGAGTTGGCGATGTGTCCACACGGCGACATCAGTTGCGTGCGATGTCATCTTGGTTTCGGGTATGTCCAATTTCTCGTTTCGCACGGCATACAAATTCTTGGCTTTCAAAGAGCTTTACGTTGATATCGCTGAATAAGAAACTCTTAATGATAATAACCGCGTGCATTGTAGCGAGCGGCGCGACGCGCGGAGCGGTGCGCGCCCGCACTAATTATATACATTAACACAACACATGTTGACTAATCATTATAGTTAATATCGTATCAAGGGCTCATGCTATTCATTTTGTATGTCCCTATGCGTTTGTTGCGATATTAAAAATGTTTCTATTTCGTTAAACTGTTACATGGCGTGGGCTTAAAAGTCGTTGGAACTAAATTTATTAAATGCAAATTCCATCTTCCAGCGCTCAAGTTGTTTATTTTTACTTCTAGTATCTTCTTTAATCTTGATGCGCGTTGAACATACATATCTACGTAAAACAGAGATTTAGATAAATGCTTAGGGGCTCCAAAGAAAATGTCGGAAAATTATTCTGGCTTTTCAGAATCCGATTTTTAATCTTTTGTAACGCTGAAAATAAAATGATTTATAGTTGTTTCTGTGGCAACAAAGGCCTCCAGTTGTTTTGCAACCGTAGGAGTTATATAAATAAAACTTTGTATGACTAATGAATAATGATGTGTTCATTTTCCCTAATAAGTGTTAGGCTGCATCACGTATGGCCGCTGTTTCGCGTGCCGTGTAGGTGCGCGTTGCTGGCAGGCGCTCAAGTCCCCGTAATGAGCGCTGAGTGACATAATGCTCGAGCGCCTAAACAACAAACAGTTTATCGCTGCCACTAATGTTTACAATCAGTTGTAATGTCGCCGTTTAGAAAACAATGAGGATAGGCGCTTCTTTGGAAGGAATCTACAACTACATGTTAGTTATCCTGCGTGTGTTTATCTTGCTTTATTTACATTTAGCTTTTTCTATCTATCAAGACTTCACCTCACATTAAACATAAGGTTTTGCGAATAAAATATGTGACATGAAGCCTAAAAGAAACAAATATATTTCATAGATTAAAATGATATCTGTATCAAATCATATGAGTGGAAGATTATTATTTGAAAAAAAAATGCGCAGTTTGTAAATACGCGGAAGCGTTTCGCCAACGCACCGATCTACTGTGGCTCTACATCGATGCCGATGCGTAGCGAGCATCAACGACTGTGTTTGTTTACATACCGATGCGGTGTAAACAACGCTAAACCGCTGCATCTTAATTCCTGGTGCATCTCTATACATAAGTGACTGAATTACTTGCGATTACCTTTTCTGGTAACAATTGATTATGATGGTGCTTGGCTGCTAAGTTACATGCGGTTTCTATAGAAAAAAAAATGCGCAGTTTGTAAAATCGAAACATGCGGAAGAGCCACGCCAATGCGCCGCGCTACACCGATGCGTAGTACGGTGCACAACCGACTGTGTTTACATTCCGATGCGGTGTAAAAATACTGCATCTGTATTGATTCCCGGTGCATATCGAAACAAAGCGTGGTAGTATTATTTGCGAGTACATAACATGGAATTGAGATTAACCCTGATTGGGTGGTTGAGTTGTTGCCAACCAGAGCTATGCTTATTGCTTAGCCCGGCAATATCTATCGCTTGGCCCTAACTTAGCCAGTTAGCTATGGGGTTTTATAGACCTGACGGATAACCAACGTGAGTGCGGTGCTCCTGTTTAGATTATGAGCCACCCATTTTACACCCGTAAACTTGCACTTTGGGACATTTAAAGAATGCCACCGATGCCGCAATTGACGAAGTCGTTAGCCACCAACTGGACACAAACAATCTAAGGACATGACCATCGACTCGAAAAGAAGGCTCAAATAGGCGCAAGAAGGCGAAACAGTTACATTTTCCTAATCTACCTTGAACCTAATGCGATAGAGTTAAAAATCTTTTGACAGCTTGTTGATGCTTTTGCTTGTACACACTTTACCGCAAATAATTTTGCCCTAGTTGGTTTTGTCTTTTTCGGAGTTCCTGCATTTCGTCATCGTTTTTAACTGGAGAATAAATGCTGCAATCTTAAATGGAGACAAAACGTTTCACGCCCTGTCACGTTTCGAGACCCACTTCTCAGGAGTGGCTTACCGTTTATGCCACGGGTTTATTAGTACAGACAGAGATAAAAAAAATATAGTCATCTAGAAGAAATTGCAGCACAAAAGCTTTTCTGAAGCAATTTTTGTTTGAACTTCTGAAAAAAATAAACATGACGGCTAGTTTTAAACACCAGAGCAAAGTCAACGATCAACGAAATGATGTTGAATGATCATTGTGTGATTTTTGAACAGAAGCTTAGGGTCCAAATATCATTTGTAATGACCGTACCTACTGTCCGCTCCGTCCGTACACCTTAGTTACATTTCGTTAGCTACAAACCGTTATCATAAGAATATTATGCCTGCCTACGGTCATAACACGAACTTCGTACCTATACATATCTTGGTCCTAGGGTCATGCAATAACCGAAAAGTTTGTTCTCGTGTGTCTACCCGTATGCCACAGCCAGTTTTCTCCGAATCTACAGGACCAATTTACTTAAAACTTAGTAAACATATGAACTTCAATGACCCAAACACGGACGCGTAACGAATATTAATAAGTATTATGAAAATAGGGTAATTTTTTGGGGGCAAATTAGAATATTAAAAAAAAGATTTTCCTATTGTTCCTTGTAGCATATCAAATGAAAGGGCTTATTGTAAGGGTCTCAAAAGTTTTTTTTCATAATTTTAAAATATTCCATTCCGAAGTTATTAAAGAAAATATGCGAACAAAAGACGAAAATACTGCCGTCCTCTTATCTTCGAAACTACTGAGCTGGAAATTTTGAAAAAATACAGATAATAAGTCTTCATTGCATATAGATTAGGTACAGGAAAACCTATGAGAAGTCTGTTGTTTTACAGTAACATGTTTTTTATTTAGCCTATCCTGACCCACAGCTGGGCAATCTTCCAGGTATTGTTTTCCTGAGTTTCCTAAGCCGGCCTCGGCGGTGCCGTGCATCCTCAGACACCCACATTGCGGTGACTATAGGGAGCGTGCAGGAACTATAGATGGCAGCACAGAAGTGTAAATGTCAAGTATTTATAACGTAACAGTTTCGAATTTGCTCCACTAGATGGCAGTGTCCACACCCAGTCCGGTCCCCTAACAGGAACGAGTAGAATTAAAAGTGGTAGCACAGAAGGGTGATTGGCAAGAATTTATAACATAAAAGTTTCGGATTTTCGCCACTTTATGGCACGGTTTAAGCCGTACACGTTTCTGTTATGTTTAAAATATAATTCGTGTCATTCCAGTGGTTGCCGGGCGGGGTTTGCGGCGAGGGTGGCGAGGGTGGCGAGGGTGCCATTCGCCGCTCCCGCGGCAAGCGGATCACGCAGAGGCGCGGTGCCATCAAACACCATAGGTAAGTATACTACCTCCTCCACAATTCTGAATAAAGAATTTTAAGTTGAGTATTTGTGTCAAATTCTACTTTACTCTGCAAACCTGACAGTTTTCTCTTTAAAGTAGGGTAGGTACTAATAACTCAATTTAGAAAGTCGCCCCTAGTACTCATCCGATCGATAATTCATTCATGCATAATTTTTTTTTCATTTCATTTAAATATTTAGCTCTTGCGGCGGTTATTCTCGCGGTTTTGCCTCGCGTGATTTATTTTAGAAAACCGGCCAAGTACGTGTCGGGCCACGCGCAGCTTAGGGTTCCGTAGTTGCACGTCACAATTGCCAAGCATATTTTATAGGTTGGTCGACATTACCCGTTAAGTTGTAAAGCCTACTTAGCTGTGATAGTTTTCCTTTTAAATTCGTTATAGGTATACGCTACATCCATGATTATTTTCACGTCTCCAAAAAACACCGTTTAGCTGGTAGAGGGGGGGGGGGGTTCAAGATTTTATTTGACCACTTTGTCTTCGTGATTATCTAATATTTGTACCCATACCAAATTCCAACTTTCTAGTGCTAAGCGTCTCTGAGCTAAACCACGGACAGACAGACAAACGGACATGGCGAAACTATAAGGGTTCCTTGTTGACTACGGAACCCTGAAACGTATGACCTAAGGTTCCCTTCTCAAAAAATTAAAACACACGGACATACTTTTAAGCGGGCGAGGGCGCGGGCAACAGCTAGTCTCTGCTTGTTTCTGTGAGCACCAATAATACTTAAAATCACGCATGTCATTCACAGAATCACGCTCACTGGTGAGGCAGACATGGGCAATGCTAATTGAACGATTACATCGAAAATAATTGTCTTTTAACCTACCTACCTACATGTTTAAAAGCATTAGCGACAATGACACAGCATTATAAAATCTTTACTAACACTTAGTTGCTAAAATGCCTTAGGCACGTTTTCGTTCGCCGAAAAAAAATGCGTCTATAAGTGTAGACATAGCGGAATGGCCTGAACAATACCGTCACATTTACGACTGTGTAGAAAGAGACAGCCAGTCTGTGCGGTCAATACCTGTCTCTTTCTTTGATTGTGTCTCTGGTTGTGTGACGTGGACCAATGAAGAATTCAGAAAAAGATAATTTCTGGTCGCGTGGTCGATTAGTCTCTTTCACACTTGTCTGGCCTTATTCTTATACAACTGAATCTGTGAACGCCATTCCTCTACGTCTTTGACTACCAGTGAAGCAGTCACTCTCACCATACCTACAGCAGTTATTTCTTTCAACCAGGCAATATCCCTGAATATTTGAAGAACAGATCGTCAAGGAAAACATTAGGCTCAAAGCATATATTCGCGGCAATATATCACGCCTTCTCTTGAGTAATTTCGCGGGATTTTGCGTTTAAGATATTTGAGAGACTCCGTTACAAATAAATTTCGTGCCTTGACGTGCGCTGGACATAAGTTTCGGCTGTCATAACCAGGCATTGCCATTAAATGTGGCAAAGCTGCCAGTAGTTTAGGCACTTTTCCTATTGACAGCGATGTGGACGAATTTTTCGATGCCCAATGAGTTCTCCCACCCATTTTTATCTTATTCATCAATATCTGCCTAGCCTTTTCCCAACTATATAAAACAAAAAAAGATTCAGCTGAATACCAGTATTTTACGTGGAGAGGCTGCCTACCTGACCTCCACGACTCATTAACTGGGTAAAACGTTCCTACTGGGTACGGTACGGTTCAATTTCCAAACTCTGTGCTTAGTCTGTATGTATGTATCGTCATAACCATAGCCTGAATTGTCTCTAGACGTCAATTTCTATTAGAAAACGGTGACGGTCACTGACACGCTTTTGTATTGAATTTTTGACAAACCAGACGGCATTATCACCCTGCCATGGTTGCGGAGGAAGAGTTACCGCGACCTTGGAGTGCAAAGGGTAGTTGAAGGAACACGGATGGGTTTTAGTCATTAAGAATCTGACGCTCCCTCCCGCTCCGCACAGAGAGAACACGGGTCGGGAGAGTTATTTGACGACATCCAATTAGAAGAAAAAAAGACGGCTTTTTCAAGTGGCTAACGGGGCGTCTCTGTTCTCTGTGCATGAGATTAGTTGGTGCCGCCTACGTTCATGTTGTATTTACACTTTCGGCACAATACATGACACAAGTTATATAATTTATTGAAATGGGCTGGAACGCCCGTTCCGGTACCTAGTTAATGGACCGTGTTTTCTTATATAAATAAGAAAACACGGTCCATTAACTAGGTGTGTTCCCCGGGTCTCAGAACTGAGTGACATGTCAGTAACGCTGGATCATTCATAATAATGTTAATTATTAGCCAGGATGTGAACGTTGCGAGTTTGACCTTTTGTTTGATATCTGGGTCCCTGTCAGGGCAAACCATTAGAATTAGACTGTACTCATGCAGTCGCCCCAAAGTAGGACTTAAATATACTTTTATTAGCCTGTGGGACAGGTCCGCTGTCCCAGTTTAGGGCTAAATCCCCCTTCTCTCTTCCCACATATCCCGGTCTTCTGCGATTTTCGAACTTACTCAGGTAAATTGGAATTTGGCATTTGATCCTTAAGAGGGCCATTGAAGATAAGCGAAAATGTAAATATATTGTGAATTATTTTATGAATAAATCCTTTATAATGTACTTAAATAAATTGGATAATACCTTAACTCTAAAACTTTGTTTCCAGAGTCCACGAGGTAAACGGTCACCGTTTCGTGGCGAAGTTCTTCCGGCAGCCAACGTTCTGTGCGTTCTGCAAGGAGTTCCTGTGGGGCTTCGGCAAGCAGGGCTATCGGTGCTCCGTGTGCCAGACGGCCGTGCACAAGAGATGCCACAACAAGCTGCTCGGAAAATGTACCGGCTCCTCTGCTTATTCGGAGGCCACTGTGGTGAGTTTTTTTTAATTTATTTTAGCCTGTGTACAGTCAGGAAAATGAATTATTTATCATAAAGGAGATTGGTAATAAAGTGCTTTCCTTGAAATGGGTTATACTAGAACTGGTTCGCAACGATTTTGACCCCGAAGTCTGGAGTCTTTAGTGGGTGGTTTTGCCAAAAACTGCAAATGGTGAGAAATCTATTGCACTCTGAATAGTCAACTGATACTTTTCGGATACCTAGGTCTTGAACGAATGAATCCATTAAATAACAAGTAAGTAAATTCTTCATTTCCAATGATAAAAATGCCATATCATTGGAAATGAAGCGTCGTAAATTTCAAGCTATGGAAGTTTCTTCAATCATCACTTGATTATTGAGGCAGTTTACTTGAAATTAAGGTACGGCACTTGACGTACAAATCATTGACACAAGACTCTTCCATGTTTAATACGCTTTCTAAAATGGTATTATCAATCACTCTGTATACATATTAGGGTTGGTTGGCTAATATCTTTAAACATATGTATCGGAATTTGGTTTCCGCACTAGTCCTTATTTTGGACCATTGAATGTGAGCCATGGCGACCGTCATTCAAACCAGGAAACCTCCCTAGCTTGGTACATGTCAGTTGCACGTTACAAAATCAAAGATTGTGGAGAAAGCGCGCTAACGTCTTGGTGGATACGAAATTTTCTCTTGTATTAGTGAAACAAACAAAAACAAAAATCCGGAAACGCGTTTTCATACATTTATGTACCCCAGGCGGGATATTCGAAATTTACTTCTGATTGTCCTTTGACTTTTTACCCCATGTAACAATGAACTAAATAAAACTTTGTGAACAATGTGCTGTTGATGATACGTAGGTATCATCAACAGCACATTGTTCACAAAGTTTTATTTAGTTCATTCTCATCAACAGCAACCTGACACTTCATTAATCGTATTGAGGGAAGTGGTAATAAATTGGTTTACACAAAGTACGATTTGGAAATACTTTAATTGTGTTTCCTGATAGCTAGCTATAGCTTGTGGGAATTTAGGGAAAGGGCGAAAAGGTTACTTCTAGGCAAGCGTTGATCACGTCTTCGCATAACATCAGGTGATATAGTGGTCAAAATTCCTATTAATAACAATAAACTAAAATTGAAATAGGTTCGAACCCATGACCACAACTTGAAAGTCGCAACCACAACTGCTCTACTTAATTTCGGATTTGAGCGTTAGATTGCAATTCAGGAAAGTATCCTTAAATAAGCTAAAAAGGAAAAAAAAATAATTTAATTCATTTTGTTTTCAGTACCTTCGCGAGAGGTTCAAGGTAGACGTGCCACACCGGTTCCGGCCGCATCAGTTCATGTCACCCACCTTCTGTGACCACTGCGGGGCCATGCTCTACGGGTTCTTCAAGCAGGAGCTCAAGTGTGAAGGTAATCTCGACTTTATGCTGGTGAATATTAGGGTCGGCTCCGGAAGGAACTGCACGCACATAATCCTAACGCGATATCAGACCGACTGAGAGGACAATAATGCTAGAGATCGAAAAATCTACACTGGCGTTCGATACTTTTTAGAAGGTAAGGTGGCCCCGTCCCTATATCAAGTCAAGGAGACTTGATATAGGGACGGGGCCACCCACCATCAACACCTATCCGCAGCTTGGTAATCAGTAAAAGTCTAATCACAAAATTATTTTTTTACTAAAAAATTACTTCGTGACGAAAACGAGATCGTATCACGCGATAATACAATGTTTTGTGTGCGTGCCGTCCCTGAAGAAGCTTCTTAACTTAGCACAGCTTTATTCCAAGTGATGAAATCGTTGGCTTTTCCTTATTCAATGAAAATGAGACTTGCAATGATGCAATCCGGAAAACCAAAGCATCTTTATTTAAAACAATTTCCAATGAACGTCTATTTTCTCTGAAAGTGAGCAACAATAAAAATATCACGTTGATATAAGTAGTAAGGTACATTAAGTATTTATTATCGGAAATCTGAATCTAATTTTAAAGAGGAAGCCAGCACTCATGATCAAGGAACAAGGCCGTGCTAAAATTAGATCGACTCAATAATAAATTTATTGTAATCAGTGTCGTACACGAGAATCAATCGGTACACTCGAATTACGATGGATTGCTATTACTTGCGTGGGCAAGAATCTGATGCACCGTGATATTCTGTCTTAGGATTGGCAAGAAATCGAATTCTTGTACAGGCTGACTTTTAATTCGCTTAGAATACGTGAACACACATCAGTCACGTCCGCGTCGCCAGACAGTCATGTCAAAAAATATAGTTGAGTAGTATTCGCAGGACATCGGCCCCAAACTTTGCTCACGTCACGACCGACGCGTCTGAGGCGATGTCCTAATAGACAGCGATCATCACGCGAATCCGCGATTGTCGCGTTCATTTGTACGGTAAACTCAAACACGTCGGCACGGCGACAGAGGGCGCCTTCCGGTTTGTCGTACAAATGAACACGACGATCATTGACTTACAAGTAATTCACCACCGGTCACTGTCGGTGACGTGGTGGTGACGTGACTGATGTGTGTGAATGAACCATTAATCTTTTAGGGGATGAAAGCACCCAGAATAAGAAAACATAAATCTAACGTTCGTTAGGTAAACATACGTTAATGTTGTATTGAACAGCTGATTTTTGTTTTATATATTGAGATGATCCTATAGTCAATTTGTTAATTAATATTTATGTATGTATGCTTCCATTCTCTGAAAAAAAACCCATTGAATTAAAAATCAACCTGTATATCGAAACAATGTGTATTATTTATTTGTACCTGTGTTTTATTGATGTACACCTTTGTTTTATTTTTAATTGCATGCTTTGAATGGATGCATGGTGCAGGAATAGCGTCTGATGTAGTAAGTTTTAAAGGTGAACGTAGACTTGTATATCAACCATAACGTTATTTTTGTAGTAACGTGGTAATCTGTTTGTGTGTGCAAAGTTTCTATGTTGCTTTATATTTTGAAACTATCATCCGGCTTCTGAAAATAAATTATTGACGCGTCACAAAGTAAACGCAGGTTAAGTGATTAGATTGGCTATTAAAATTTACTCAACGAACCATAGCCACCACATCAGCTAAGACCTGTTTGGCAATTTGTGAAAAATTTCTTGAATCTGGTCCTAAGTATGTTGGTACTTAACGAGTTGCATGTGGTGTTGATTAGTATTTTTATGTAGGTACTTATTAGATATGCAAGTTGTGCATGAATAAAGCTACGCCATACTTCTTCCATGCATGTGGGGGAGTTTAGGTTGAGAAATTAATTTTATTAATCTTATTTAAATATCATAATCGTCACATGTCTGTTAATAGAGCTAAAAATTTACTAAATGTGAAAATGTATAAAAGAAAATTAGTGGTTTGTCAGACCAGTAGGTTTTATTTTAATAGGCCACTTTAAATACAGTTCACATCCCGATTCCTACATGTACACAATTGCTGCACGATTTGTACTAAATATTTACTAACTAGTATTACTAGTTACTTTTCAAATTAACAATGTATGTACATAAACCTTTTTTTTTTTTTTTAAAGATGGGAAGTCATCAAATGACTTGGGCGTGTCAGACTCTTATTGACTAAAACCCATCCGTGTTCCTTCTAAAGCCCTTTGCGTTCCAGGGCCGCGGTGACTCTTTCGAACAAATTCCGCAACCCTAACTTCATAATTTAGCGTCGGAGTTTAAGTCTTTTCATAATTATGTTCTAACTCACTTCTTAAACTACAAAAACCTTCGAAACCTCAGAAAGGGGCAAGCCCCTCGTATTTGACTAGTTTTTTTAAATTATAGGAGTCAAAACGGTCGTTACTTGAGGATTAAAATACGCTACCCACCATTTTTTTAAAAATCAATTCTTGAGGGTGCCACGGACAGGCGGTCCGTGGCATCCGTGGCGTGGTTTTTTTGTCAGTACTGAGATTTAGCACAAACGTGTTTCTCCCATTTCAGCCCCAAAAAGGTTGAATTTCTAAAAATCTCTACTCAGTCCTTAACTTGTTTTCTTTGTTTGTAATTATAGCGTTTATCTTTACGTTATACCTTAAATAGTTATTTATGGATTATTTTTAGAATAAAATAATTAACTAAACAACTAACTTAATTATTTATATCTACTAAACATAACTATATACATATGAATATACGCGTGCACAATGTCATGTTCCCAGCTGTCCTAGTAGTTCCGGCTGTGCGTTAATATATCAGTTAGTTATATACATACTTATATTTAGGTTAATTTTTAGCTATACTTTAATTCTTTCTGTAACTGTAGCGTAGTTTCAGTGACTCCTGTGCTAGGTAATTATTAACCTGTGTTAACCATTTGCCTCTTCTGGGTGGAAGAACCATTTCCATAACCGTCTATGGAGTAAAAAAGACCTCTTCGGCGAAGGCTGTATGAACTGCGGTACTATAAGGGGCGTAGACCCCTTACGACCCACTATGAGGGATCTATGTGTCTTACTACGAAGTGCATACGGCTGGCTTTAGGAGGTCTACGACTTGCTACGATTTAGCTACGAGCTGCCAAGATGAGTCTACGAGGGGCTACAAAGGGTCTACATCATGCTACAAATGGTCTACGAACAGCTACTAGGAATACAACATGTTTCGAGTGTTCCACGGCATGCTACGAAGTGTCTACGACATGCCACAAAGGGTCTACGCCAAGTTACGAAGGGTCTACGACATGCTACGAAGGGTCTACGAAAGCTACGATGGGTCTACGAACAACTACAAAGGGTGCACGACCGGCGTCCATGACGTGCTACGCGTCCTGCTACGGAGGGTCTATGACCTGCTACAAAGGGTTTTCGAACTACGTTTTGCTATGAAAGTTCTTATGCAGCGTACAGACTTACGCAACGTATAATGAAATGAAAGAATTTGCCATCCACATTGGTGCAATGTATCACTTTGTAACAAATTCTCATAGTTTGGACGCCTTGCGCGCGCGAACTGTGCATTTCACGCGCACGCTACGAGCATTACATCCATGATATATTGGATTTGCGAACGAACACAAGGGGGTGCGTAGTGTGCTCGGAGTGCCGGTGTGGACGGGTTGTGTTTAGACGCGCGCGAACACGAACTAGATAACAGGCTGACACTCCGTTCGCGTGCACGCGGGGAACAGATGCGAGTAGGTACATGTTTGGCTCGTTCGCGCGCTGCGTCCACACTGATGAAGTGCTCCTTTCATGTTACATTGCATGTTAACTTTAATCAGTCCCATTAGTCCGTTTGTGACGCTGCGTCAGTACGCAGCATTAAAAACGGACTACGATCTGCTACGTCTTGCTACGAAGGGGCTGCGCACTGCTACAACTTGGTACGAAGGGCCCTAATATAATTTGTGGGCACTTAAGTAAAATGTACAAATGAGCTTGGCACTGAGGATATTTCTAATAATACAGACGTTTTTCAATGAACATCAATAAGAACAACCTCCTCAGAATGACCAAGATTTCGCGTGTGCAAAAAACGGCCATTCTTATTTCCTTCAAGCGAAATAACGTCATTCCCGCTTCTATGAAATCTATCTACTGCATATTTTTTTGCAGTGGCTGTTATAAAGTAGTTATTTATCGTGAATAAGAAGGAAATCATAAACTATATCTTTGGACCATAAATCTCGTTTTATTTGTTTTAAAGCTCTTTTATTTCGCTGTGTTTTATTGGAAATTTAAACAGTTATTTTAGGAAAGCTTAGTGAGACATCCAACAACTGTTGAAGATTTAGAACTCCAGGATTTCCTGGCAGATATTTTGGCAGGGTTTTTGCTCTTTGCCAGTGTCGTGGTGGTCCATTTTTGGAACGAAGTTCTGAGCCACACGTTACCCTACTGACAATCTTAGGCTGAAACAAGTGTAAGATTTTGCAGTCACTACAGTTTATCCTGTTTGTTCGTTTTAGGAAAGTGTTGAGTTGGGTGTAGTTTTTAAAACTATTTGAAAATAATGTTGGTAGACTAGGGCTGATTTTTCGCCAGTCAGCTAAATATGGAAATATGTCTAACCCCCATATTAGGCTGCGTTTCCATCAGAGATGTGCGAGGGTGCGTAGCGAGCGATATTTTTGTTATAGAACCAATAGAATCGCTTGCGTTGAGCATCCTCGCACATCTATGGTGAAAGCGCTGCCTTATTCTTCAAACAAAATTCGGCCCTTGTGGGTGTTTATTCTTGTTCGTTTAACAATGTTTTTTTTTCACATTCAATTATTTTATTATACTTCTTATTTATTATATCACTAGCTTCTGCCCACGGCTTTGTCTGCATAGACTTCAGAATAGGACCGGAGAAAAACGAAAAATGTGTTGTCCCCTACTTACATCATAAATGTAAATAAATTGTATTTTGTAACTCCTGGTAGTTTGTGAGTCTTAACCGCTCATAAAAACTTCTTCATGATTCTGGTTTCCTGGTACGTGTGAGTCTTTACCGCTGAATCTAGCCCGGCTCTGAATTTCCGCTTCCTCCTCACACTCCCGCTAAGCCATGCCATTTATCGGAATAAAAAGTAGCCTATATGCTAATCCAGGTTATAGACTTTCTATGTACTTAGTTTCTATGTATTATAATTTCCTCAAAAAGTTCCCTACACAACAAATCTGTTTTAAACAGTTCAGAAATTTAAATGTTTGAATTATTGCAAGATTGCACCTCTTTAGAACAAAGGGCTAACTCGTATTTTTAGGCAATGTTCGTATGTTCGTATTCGCATAGCAGTCGCAATTTGTCAAAGTTCCTTCCTAACTTTGACGGATTGCGAATGCGAGCGTTTTATTACAAGTACGAGAAACGGCCCTCAAACTGTTACAAAATATGCGAGTATCTTTAAAAAGATTACCCTAGCACAACCCAATTGATTATCTGAAAGACAAATGAAAGTTGTTAACTGGAAAGGCTTTGCTCAAAAGCAAGTTTAAGTAGCTGAAACTCGACCAAATGTCGAAAAGCCTGTTGGAGACGACCTGAATTAGTAACCGCGCTGGAGCAAATAATACCTATTTTTTTTTTTTTTTTAAGACCTACTTGATTCACAACAAAGATTACTGGGAAACAGCAAAGTCTATCACATCAAATTGCCTACATATGAAGTACAGTTTTAAAACTTGGATTAGAATAGAATAGAATAGAATATTTATTTATTTGCTCAGAATGTAGGTATTTACAGTAAGTTGGTTACAATAATATTATAGAATCCTTGTACATTCTACCATTTTGGCATGCAAACATTGATGCAGTTCATCATCACTTGGTTAAAGTAATAACCGTACCTACCTCCATATCTGTAGTACCAGTGCCAAACCATATTATGCTATGGATAGCGAAGGGAGTTACATAGGAGAATATACCTACTGTTACATCCAAAAATACAATGCGTTACTACACGTTTTACCTAGGTACTTATAGATTTTAGTTTTATGACCGTAAACCTCATTTCTTATAGCATTCTTCATTTTATCTATCAGCTATAAATGACTCCTTCCCATTCGTGTTATGTTATGATGATTGTTATGATCCATATATTTTATTTTGCTGTTTTGCCCTGGATTAATGGATGCCTGATCATCAAACGTTTTAAAACATGGTACCAAATATTACTGCTATAATATTTTATACTAATTTTCCACTTCTTAGCGTAAAGATAAACTGTTTAGGTGACAACTTGGCTTACTCTAAATATATGAACTCATTTTTATTTTCGTTGACCCTATTTTTTCGTCTTTCAGCTCTAGTAGTTTCGATTTGTGACATTCAGATTTCCTATTTATCAGAGTCTGCCGAAAACGGTTAGCAGACGGGCAGTCGGCGACAATATTTTGTAATGGTTATTTTATCAATTATCAACAGATTCATAAGTAAGTCAGAAAAAAAATTAAAGATAGAAAATCAAATTCTGTGTTATTTTCACTTATTCGTAACATGAATTTCTTCTTAATTCTCACACGATATTCATTTAAAGTTTTTCGTCAAACAAAATAAGGTCACGGTTTTCAATTTCACAAAACAGAAAGACTATGTTCTGTGAAATGCCCACTTACATTGAAAGACTATAAGTACAACCTTTATATTAAACTAGTACGAAAACATCATCGGTAGCCAGTGCATCGTCCTGCTATAACAAAAACCTATTTTCCTAAATTAACTCACGACTTCCGCGACATAGTAAACAGCTGATAGGTACATTTTCTTGTTTTTTTATCTGAAAAATCAATTGGTCATAAAGAATCTTGTCCCTCGTTAATAAACAGCTCGGAATAGTTATCGTAAGTAGGTAGACAATGCTTGGTTATCTATTTATACGACTAGGCATGTCGCAAGACTCTTTATTTTTGGATCCTCTAATAATAGAACGGCAATAAATGACATGCAAACCGCTTTAAACTTAATTGGTACCGGAACATTTATGTTTTACAGCGTTCAACATTCAAGTTGTAGTTGGTTCAATGCGCTCTAAGCTTTTTGCTGCAATTAAAACGTGTATCATAGGGAAAACCTTTTGTTCAGTCGTGTAAAAACTTCCTTCCGTGATTGTGACAAAAGTCATACGTGTCTATTATTATCTACTTGCCATCATCAATCAATCACCTGGGCGGGCGGCGCGGGTGGCTGCGCAGGCGGGGAGAGGGTGCGGTGGGCGGCGCGTACCTGCGCGTGCGGATCACCCCGCGCGCCGCCTGCGCCAGTCTGCGCGCGCGCTCCGAGGCGCGACCCCGGGTGTCGCACGTCAGTGATTTAACGCGCCATTATGCCACTGTTTTCCGAACACATCGCGAACATGTATTACGGTTCATCATCCCCGTACACTGGATCTCCCTACAGCTACAGTAGTTCCGCTTCGCCTCTGGGATCGTCTTACAGTGCTTCGTACCTCAATCCTGGAGGAAGTTACAGCAACCACTCGTCTCTCAGTAGCTACTCTCGTGCACCATTGTCTTCAAGATGGATTACCAGTGCTGGAAGAAACTACTCTCCTATGCTCACTACTATAACCGAAAGAGGAACTTCGAGTCCTGTAAGAATACATAGTCCGAGAAGAATACCAATTTCATCTCGAACTTATGGTACTCCCACTTATACGCCGCGTCCTGTAAATATAAACACCGCTGATATCGATGTTTCTCGAGATAGGTACAGGCATAAGGTGGAGGCTCCGACACCTGCTAGGCGTCCCACGCCCCCTGCACCCCCTAAACCTGAACCAACGCAACCAAAAGAAGAGCCAAACAATGACAATGAAAGCAGTCCTTTCATGCCCAGGGTAGACGGCAAACCGGAAACCGGTATAGATTCTTCACCAGGTGTTGACAGGAGTACAATAAAACGCGGAAGAACAGTTGTGAGACTTTATACTATTAAAAGAAATTCTCCACGAAAGCCAAATGAAGAGGCTGAAGCTTCTGAAGTTACACAAGACCAAAATGATCAAGAAGCAAATGAAGAATCGAAAACAGATGAGAAAGAATTTATGAAATGGAGGGAAAAGCTTTCGGATGATTTAACTTATAAGGATAAGAAAGAAAAGAAAACCATGGGTGCTAAGCTTGTGGAAAAGTTCCATGTCAAAAACGACAAAGACTTGGAAACGCCAAATAAGATACCGAAGAAAGAACCAGAAGAATCTCAAAGTTTACCTGTGACCCCGGCGCCAAAAACTGTTCCAGTTGAAAATATATGTTTAGACCGAAGATGTTCCATGGAGCTTTTGGCAGAACAGGCGAATTTATTAGATTCATTAATTAGGAGTGAAAATCTCAGCACAGCAACTTTGGACTTGAGCAAAGTTGGTATTGCTGCTGAGAGTAAAAACAATTTGGAGACGTTTGAATCTAACAAGCGTGTTAAACAAGATTTACAAAACCCTCTCAAGACTACTAAATCTGACCATTCATTACACGATAGTCTGAACTCATACAAGAATGTAAGAGATGCAAGAAACTTTTCAAAAAGGCGAAGTATTAGAAAATCATCATCAGGAAGTAGTATCCGAAGATTAGATTCGATAACGGAATTCCCCAAAGAACAGGCAAATGTGGACTTGCCTGCCATAGAAGAAAGCAGATTATCAGTCAAACAACATAACACAAAACAGAAACCCAAGCCAAAATTAAAAACTAAAATAACATCATCGGTTGAAGTAATAGAATCCCCAATCAGTCCGCTGAAATTCAGAGTTGAAAATGTTACTGTAGAAGAAAAAACACGCGTTCCAAAAAAAGGAATTACTTACAGCAGTGAAGTAGAAATATTGACTAAACCAGCAGAGAAGGTACCTGAATTTAGTAAGGAAACCAATGACATCAATAAAACAATTAGTAAAAAGAATTCTGGAAATGATCTTGAATCACCCGAGCCTGAGGATGGTAATTTTTGGAGTAAAATAGGAAAAAGAGAAACTGTATACTTGGTAAAAAGAAAGCAAAATTTAGAAAAGGATAGGGAAAATAATATGCGTTCTTTATTCTGGTTTCCAGAAGAAGAAGAAGCCAATAATAGTAAAGAAAACATAGCCAATAATATTGGCCACTCAAATCAAACTCTAGATAATGGCACGTTATTAAATGATGCAAACAAAAGGAATGAAACTGTAGAAGACGTGCCGAAAGTACTTTCACTAAAAATAAATGAAGAATACATTGAAGAAAACTTAGATTCGGAACTGATGAAAGAGTTTTCTGACCAGCAAAACGATGAGCAACAAGGAGTTCAAAATACAGATATCAGAAAAAAAAATGAAATCTGTAATCAATCCGATTTCAAGGATAAAAATGTGATCAAAGAAGTACCTGAGCTAACTACTGTGGCAACAAAAGATGTAGAAAAAGATAGTTCAACATTACTTGAAGAATATAAATTGCAGGACAATGAGACAGCATCTGTCAAAACATCATCTGTATCTAATGAATGTAAAAGTATAGGGAAAAGTGCGTCAATGGATGCTTTAGATGCAAATAAAGTGAAAAAATCTAGCCAGAAGAAGACAAAATCAGAAAAATCAAAGAAGGTACTAAAAAAGGATGTTAAAACAGAACTAAAACCTCTTCAGACTGCATTACCAAAACCCAGTACAAAGGTAGAAGCATTAAAATCTCCGAAACAAATAGAAGATACAAGTGCTAATAGTAAAAATTTGGTTGAAAACAAAGCGCTAGTCGAAAGCGTTTATAAAATTGCTGAATCAGTCGGTGAAGTACTTACAAAGGAAGTTCAAAAACCTTTCCAGTTGCCTGAAACACAATTTGCAGAACAAAGAACCATAGAATCGAATACTTTGGAAATAAAAGATACTACCGTAGCACCATCAAAGGATCTATCTGAAGTAGGGCTACAACAAAATGTAATAATTAACAATACAAGCACACAATCATCAGAACCATTAACTTCAAGTAATGACACATCTAAAACTGCTGAACCAACATTATTTGCTGAGCTTACCGAAACAAAAGCTACAGCTATAAGTAAAACTGTTAACACAAGTATAAAAAGCTCACCAAAGTCTAAACCCGTTGATAAAGCAATTTCTCAAAATATAAGTCAATTGCCAGAAGTGAACATGATAGACAAAGGATTGAATGGTCCTAAGGCCATCTTTGAAAGTAAGAGACCATCAAAAGACAAGCCACCTTGCACATGTAACTGTTCTAATAATGCTGTGCTAAAACCTGTCGACACCAAAGTTCCTAATTCAAACAAAAACTTTAGAGCTCCAAAGAGTTCTCCAGAAGCCAAGTTCAAAGTTAGCCCGCCAGCAAAAAATCTTGCAACTAAGAGTGATAAGACTGATGATGAAGTGTTAAAGACAACTGTTACACCATCAACAAGTGCAGAAACATCGACCTTATCAAACAATGACAAAACTTCTAAACAAGCTGATTTAACGGCTAACGTTCCGGCTACACCAGTAGTGTTACAGTCACAAGACATTCCAAAAGAAGAAATTGAAGCAAGAGTACAAATCGAACAAAAGACAGGAGAGGAAAATAAGGCTGAAAATATTATTAAAAACGAACAACCTGAAACATCTACACAAGCTGTGGTGACTGCACCAGTTATACCAAAGAAACCAGTGAAGGAAGAAAAAGCGGTGAGACCTTTAATAGCTACTCCACGCCCCTTGCAGAAGAAACCACCACAAGTCATACATTCAGACTCATCGGAATCGTCTTCAGAAGAGGAATCCTCAGACGAGGATGACGAAGATGAATCAGACGAAAGTGAAGCTTCTGCAGAATTTTATGAGTGTGAAAATAACCCAGACGGCAGGACTTCTACCGGGTCAAATGATTCTGGCTTCGATTCTTCAGCACCTGCGTCACCTGCGACATTTTCCCAAATTAAAAAAGGTAATTAAATAAACCAAGAACCAATCTAGGGACGTACACATTCATGCTAACGAAACTTATTTGTATATTGTATCCACGTACTTTACTAATTTTCCACTAAACCGATAGGAAATTCAGCACGTTTGCTTTTGCATGGCTTTCAGCATTGTATATTAGATGTAGCACGTCTGCACAGTTGTACAAAAAACTTTGACAAGCCTAGAGCCACGCGACAATTCGTAATCTGTTTTAGACTGCGATGTAAACTGCCATCGAAAGTGTGAAAAATTGACAGCGAATTTGTGCGGCGTGAACCAGCGTCTATTGGTGGAAGCATTGGCATCAAGAACTGCATCTAGAAAAGGTGGGTAGACACTCAAAATACGAACGACGAACAAACACAGTACGTCTGAGGTGATATCAGCGATTTTTATGTTATCAGCGAACCGAAACATACCAATGCGAGCGTCATTACGACGTCAGTCGTTCAGCCCAAAATAAAGCAATTTTATTGGCTAGCTATCTAACGTCTGTTACTGTTTCTGTTATTATTAGGTAGGCATTTACTGACATGACTGCGATTAAGAATAAATCGTAGCAAAATGTTCAAATAAAGAAACCATTTTTTTTCTATTATGACTATTACTAAATTAATAAACCAAACTGAAAGTTATTAGATACTATCTAAGATTTTCGATTCACAAGTCAAATCAATCTATCTTTTCAATAAAGTCAATTTCAAGTGAATGTATTTCTAAAATTGTAAACGTATTGTGCGTATTTGTTTATGTTCAGAAGTACATTGTGGCGTGGGTGTGAGAAGTGGCTGTCTGGACACAAGCCAATCATTTGCTCACCTGTACAAAATTAATAGGATCAATTGCAGCCACAATTAACATACGGAGGGAGTTGACATTTAGTAAATACTAAATTTCTTTACCCTTCCCTTTGCATCCGGGCCAATTTTCTACAATGTTGACATTTCTGCGGTTCAGTTTCAAAACATCATGGGGATCGATGATTGTCATGATCGGCTGTCAATCATCTGATGGTCATACATCTAATTTGACCTATACAACCAAGATTCTTGAAGTATTTTTACCTCAAACACATTTCACTCGAATATAACGGAAGTGTTAATGAAGGACATTATAAATTGATCAGTCATCGACGTAGTGCCGTATGATGATGGATGCCAGCGCGTGTTTTCTCCTCACGTGACTATCAGATCGATGGTTTCTTCGATCATCGATTAATTGGCTAACCACTCCTCAAACGTCACTGCATGTATTTTTATTTACAAGTTGACAGCCTGTGGACTTTTGTCAAGATTTTTATGATAAACAGTGTCGTAAAAGCAAAGAGAATATTTTAACAACTTTTTCTGTTATTCTGAAACGTCAGAAATATTTTAGGATTAGGAGTATCAGCAGTGGTTTTGTTTTTATCTTTTGCATGATAATAAAAAAGAACATCAATAATATAATATTATGTTTCACGAATAAAGTGTTTGTATCTGCCACAACTTGTGCCGTATCTATTTTCTTCTTTTCATCACACCAAGTAATATGCACAATTTTCAAAACCATATTTGTTTCATTCTATGAGACACTATATTTTTGTGTGTCAATATGTCAACTGTTTTTTTTATGTATTCTAATAACTAAACAAAATTTTAAGATACGCAACAAATTGGCCACACATAGGTATTTGGTCCACTTTCATATTTCCTCGTACGGATTAAAAATAGTGAAAATATGCCTATAATTTTTATGAAATCGTTTGAGTGATTAAATAAATTTTCTTAATATTCCAGTACTTGGTTATTGTATGTATAATCCAGAGCAATTTGACTGTTATTCCTGCGCACAGGTGGCGAGGCTTCCGGGACATCGTCGGGTGCTGCGCCGTCGCAGGCCAATAACACCGACCTCTTAGAACAGGACCTTGGTGAGACATGTTGTACTATAATAACGAGTATTTACTGTTCGCTTGTATAAGTATGTTCCGTTGTATATACGTTTCTTTTAGATAAGGATAGATGAATGATTGAATTTTCTAGATATAGTTTCCAGTCTCAACTAAATATTGCTTGCTAGCTACTAACACAGTTTCCATAGTTGTCATGTCTTTCATTTCAACTTTTTTCAAAAATGACTTTACCTTCAGAAACTTCTACAGAAAGAATAAAGGATTCCTTGGCTCACCATTATAAAAACAATTTATTTGTGGTTGTATGTAAATGTTTATATTTTGTTCAATCAAAGAATCATCAAAGGTGTGGGTCGGATCCATTCCCGTTCGTGTAAAATTCGCCGCAGTCAATAAATTATATTTTGTTTGATAATAAACTCGGATGTTGGCACGATTGGCAAAAAAAACTTATTGTATTCTGATCACATCTATTAATATCTGCACTGAAGCGGCAGGACTTTCGCTGAAAACAGAGTGCAGGCCCACGCCCCACTTCGAGATGGGTTCCGCATACCGGCCGCGCGACTGTGGACTTATCACGCTATAAATTATGTAATACACTCGGTATTATATCATTTCCAGATTGAACTAATTAATGAGCCGCCGCTGGATCCGTACAACAGCTTTATTAAAACGTTCAGCTGTCCACAAAGAATAATGTCCGTTCCTATTTAAAACCGAAACTTTCAATATTCTCTTCCGTCGTCGTTATTTTAAGCTATGTTTTTGGAAATTATTAGCATAAACAATGGTTTTCCTTACATAAGAACCACGTAAAATACACAAAATTTTCTTTGAAGCAGCATGACTAACCAGGAAAATTAGAAACTCTGAGAACTTGGAGACGAGTGATTTATTTCCAATCAAGCGAGACTTGCCAAGTTTTGCCATTACAAAAGGAACATTAATTTTGCAAATTAATGACTTGGATTCCGAAAATATAACAAAGAGGTAGTATTAGAATATTTTAACAGAAACGGGTAGGTTCTTTAGGTAGGTAGGTACCTATATAAGTTCCTAATTAAAACTTTTAGTGTAAATGATCTGCCAGTAAGTTGACCGTAAAGAAATCCTTTGTAAAGGTTTCAAAGGGTTTTTTTACGATCAATTTTCAACAAGACTACTTCATAAAATTTACAAGATAGAAATATTTAAGAAAAATATCTAACCATTCTAAATAAACATTACATAAAGATATGATCCCAAAGACTTCATCCGTGCCAAATAAAATAATTGTGGCTATTATTTATACATACGAATGATTCGAGTTACAAATTAAAGGAGATTCACATAGAAATAGAACATAAACAGAGATAGCGTGACTCTTGAATTATAGGTAATGGGGCTACTAGCTAGCACGTACATGATTTATGAGTTATGTTATAACGAGCATCTGAAATAAATTGGACGCCGATCATTATTTAATTTTATCGCGGTCAACACTTAATTAATTTCTGCATAAAGTAACACTTGTCCGTATAACAGATTAAAACAAAAGATGTCACAAGATTAGATCACGCGGTTTTAGTCTTTTTTTGCAAGAAATTGGCACACTTTACCGCGAATATGCGGTGGGTCTTTATCGCTCTTCTAAAACAGTGTTTAAACTTTTTTGTTACTGAAATATTCTATTATCTTAATGTAATATACGCTCATCATTGTACTTTCCCTCCTTCATCACAGTGTAGAAATTGCCCACTTATCAAATCAGAAAAGTGTATACGTTATTTGGGGGTAATTATTGACAGTAAGCTTTCGTTTGGAGATCACATTCATAACATCTCTCAAAAAGTGCGTAAGCTTGCGTATATTTTTAGGCAACTCAGACACGTGGCAGATAGCAAGACACTGATCATGGTTTACTTTGCCTTGATTCAATCTATATTGACCTATTGTATTTCCTCGTGGGGCGGCGCCGACAAAACAAAGTTACTAGAATTGGAGCGAGCCCAGAGGCTGATTTTGAAGGTTGCCTTCTTTAAGCCCAGACTCTTTTCTACCCGGGAGCTGTACCAGGAAACTGGAGTACTAACTGTTAGACAGCTGTTCATACTATTAACCGTCCTTCGACAGCATAACGATGCATCGGTGTTTAGTCAAGAAATGATTAACACGAGAAGGCACAATACCGTTTGCAATACCTATAAAACCAAAACCAGATTTGCACAAAAATTCTATAACTCTATCGGACCTAGATTATACAATCAAATTAATAAATCTAAGAATATATATAATGATAACACGCGCGAATGCAAAAGAAAAGTGGCTTCATGGTTACGTGGATTAGACTATCAGAAAACTGAAGAACTCCTGGAAATTAAGAAATAAAAATAAAAAATTTAATATTTAAAAAATATATAGATATAAACTTTTCATCCTAAGCATACGAATATCACTGACACTCACTACACACCACACACATCATACATTCATCACACAACTCACTTAGGTACTCTGTTTCAATGCTCACACACTCTTTCACTCTTCTCACATACCTAAATATAACAAGTAGCTGTGGCGGGAACTAATGATTAACATAGGTTATTTATTAGTTTTTGTCTTTTTGGTTTCAGTAACTTTTTTATATGTAGGTACTTACTTTTCTTCGATATTTTATTATTTAATTTTGGAGTATAACTACCTACTTTTACTTTGTATAATCACAAGCATTTTAGTGGGGATCTGGTGTCCTGAAATACAGGCTTCGGCTTAGTTTAGGCACCAGTCACCCACAAATAAAATATTTTTTCAATATGTGTAACATTTTCAAATAATACTTACCTACTTAAGTTATCATGATCGGAGTTAAGTTCCTTTTATTTTTGCTAGTATTAAGTTTCATCATTTGTTTTATTTGTGGATGAGAAAATAAACGATTATTATTATTATTATTATACACCGTGGTTGCGTCTACCAAGAGTGGGTCTTTAAGTAAGTCCCTAAAATACATTAGGTACCTACATAGTTCATCATTGTTGACTGTCAAATTAAACTTGTAAGTAGGTACACAGACGACAACAATCCTTTCATTTCATGCGAATATGAAACGAAAGGATTGTTGTCGTCTGCAGTCAATTTTTCATTGAAAATGGAAATTTATTTGGAAAACTCGACTTTTTTCCCACCGAGATCCCCGTTTCCATTGAAAATACAAAACTTAATATGGGAAGCTCGATTTTTATCCCACCGAGATCCCCGTTTCCATTGGAAATACAAAACTTTATTTGGGAAGCTCTTTTATTTCCACCGAGATCACCATTTCCTTTAAAAATACAAAACTTAATATGGGAAGCTCGATTTTTATCCCACCGAGATCCCCGTTTCCATTGGAAATACAAAACTTTATTTGGGAAGCTCTTTTATTTCCACCGAGATCACCATTTCCTTTAAAAATACAAAACTTAATATGGGAAGCTCGATTTTTATCCCACCGAGATCCCCGTTTCCATTGGAAATACAAAACTTTATTTGGGAAGCTCTTTTATTTCCACCGAGATCACCATTTCCTTTAAAAATACAAAACTTAATATGGGAAGCTCGATTTTTATCCCACCGAGATCCCCGTTTCCATTGGAAATACAAAACTTTATTTGGGAAGCTCTTTTATTTCCACCGAGATCACCATTTCCTTTAAAAATACAAAACTTAATATGGGAAGCTCGATTTTTATCCCACCGAGATCCCCGTTTCCATTGGAAATACAAAACTTTATTTGGGAAGCTCTTTTATTTCCACCGAGATCACCATTTCCTTTAAAAATACAAAACTTAATATGGGAAGCTCGATTTTTATCCCACCGAGATCCCCGTTTCCATTGGAAATACAAAACTTTATTTGGGAAGCTCTTTTATTTCCACCGAGATCACCATTTCCTTTAAAAATACAAAACTTAATATGGGAAGCTCGATTTTTATCCCACCGAGATCCCCGTTTCCATTGGAAATACAAAACTTTATTTGGGAATCTCTTTTATTTCCACCGAGATCACCATTTCCTTTAAAAATACAAAACTTAATATGGGAAGCTCGATTTGTATCCCACCGAGATCCCCGTTTCCATTGGAAATACAAAACTTTATTTGGGAAGCTCTACTTTTATCCCACCGAGACCCCGTTTCCATTGAAAATACAAAACTTAATATGGAATAATCGACTTTTTTTCCCATCGATATCCTCGTTTACTTTTAAAATACAAAACTTAATATGGAAAGCTCGACTTTGTCCCCTAATAGATCCCCGTTTTCAAGGAAACTATACTAATCCTTTCATTCACTATCGCGCAGTCAATTTTACATTGAAAATGGAAATTAATTTGGAAAGCTCTACTTTTATTTTACCGAGATCCCCGTTTCCATTGAAATACAAAATTTAATATTGAAAGCTCGACTTTTTACCCACAGAGATCCCGTGATATCCCTCGAATTAACCGTGGCGACCTTGATATTGCCGCCTGAGCAAATATTTTTAGCGACGCTCACGATCTCACCCGAGATGAAAGAGAATTAATATATCGCACATGCTGTACCAATTATGTCATACTACTATAACGCAACGTAAACATCCATGAACTTGAATCGTGTTGTAAACCAACGACCCGGCGTTAACGTAAAACTGTATATTAAACAATCATGCATTGGGAAGGCATGCAGATGTGTTTTGAAAGGATAAATAAAGGACAAGACAAAATATTTTTTTTTTAAAGCGTCTTTCACTATTTGCGGCTTTATTATTTAATGTTCACCAAGATAAGTTAAATAGGACAAAAATTATAACAGTTTGAAATAATTAATACAATATTCACTCAGCCCTCCTAAAAGAAATGCCTACCCGTTTTGAGTTGCCGCAGTATTCTTCCAAAGCTATTTTTTAATGCCTATATAGTTACGCCTTCAAAAAGTTACCGGTTATCCGAAAAAAAAAGTTACGACAAAGTTCATGTACCTACCTGCAAAAGTTGAGTAGCATTTCTCCCAACAAACCTTTGATAGAGGCAGCTCACACTAGAGGGTAAGGTTTTAGTGTACGATTTTAAAATATCATAACACGATTATTCGTGGTAGTACTTTTATGTATTATTTTATAATAATACATAAAATTACTACCAGATACTTTTAGTTAGTCCTCACACAAGTAAGAGAACTAAGGAACCAAAGATTTAAAAAATAATCATGTATTCAGATACAGCATTTGGCAATAACAACTTTGATTGTTACAACAACCTCTCAAAAAGGCTGAAAAGCATAAATTCAATTTTAACGAGTAAAACTGTCGAGAGCATTTTGTAGTTTCAGCCAAACGGAATTTTAATTTAGGGAATGATAAAATAAATACTACTTATTTCATATTTTTATTAATATGGCGAGCTAAACAAATTAGTAAAGTGACCGTGTTCGCACTTGAGAGTGTCACCCGATAAGGATCAGTTGGTGCCTAATGGCTTCAGTAAAGGATGTTTACAGATTTGTATCGCTGCAAATGTGGTAAATGCCAACACGCTCGTGCCAATATTTAAAGCATTTGAAACTATGTGCGCAAACATTGATGAAAAAGTTAGAAGACCGCGGCAACGCTGGTATTAAAAAGTCAAATAAGAAGAAAAGAACTTGAAATTCTTTTGGTTGGGATTGATAAACGATAAAATTGAGCAGGATGACATTGAACTGGGTGGAATATACTACAAAATCTTGACGAATACTAAAATTTAGTGGCCGAATTTTCGTAACCAGATAGGGTTTCTTATCCTGGCGAACCTGGCTTGTTATGGAATGGGAATTAGTTTGGTCGTTTCGGGCCATTGTTATACCTTACCTTCAACAGAAATCATGCGATCGACCCACACCAACTCACCAACAAAACAACTTATTTTATGTTTGTTATTACAATCTTCTATGAAGTTATAATTTCTTAGCTTATGGTATGTAACAGTAGGTATTAAACTTTCCAGACATTTTCAATTATTGTAGCCGCACGGGTCGATCTTCAAGGTTAAGCAACGCTTGCCGAGGTTGGTCTGTGGATGGGCCATCTTAACACACCGAGACTCCTCCGTGCCTCGGAAAACACGTTAAGCCGTTGGTCCCGGCTGTCATTTGTAGATCTTTAACAGTCGTTACGGATTGTCAGAAGCCAGATAATCTGACACCAATCTTGCCAAGGAGTACCGTTTACCTAGTTAATGGGTTGTGGAGGTCTGGTAGGCAGCCGCTCCACGTAAAATACTGGTATTCAACTGAATCCGGTTTGACTGGAAGCCGACCCCAATATAGTTGAGAAAAGGCTAGGCAGATGTAGTTGAAGTAGGTACACAGTCCACTTTTACCGTCGGGAACGTTCGATTTCGTAACCGTGCCAAATAGTCAGAGCTTCAAGCTCTTTCTAAAGGCGTTTTTTTTATTAATGTCTTTTATCAAGTATGTGTGCTTTTAAACAGATTTTGGACGAAAGTTTTATCTTTCTCAGAGCAATCCACTGCCTACGATATCTTCAGGAAGACTGGTCGGTTCACTCCTCCCGCGCGGTCTATTCCTCGCTTCAGAAAGTATACCGTCGAAGATTTCCAGTTCATCAAGGTGCTGGGCAAAGGGAGCTTTGGAAAAGTAAGTTCATTAACTCCTTTGTTTTCGCAAATTTTCAGTAATCAATCTTTCAACTTCCGCGCTACCAGGGCATTAATAAGTCAGTGGTGTGTCATAATGATCATTGTTTTCTCTCGTTGACCTGAATCTGGCTCAGAAGAGGCAAGTGCCAGATTTCTGACATGAAATCCCGCTTCGAAGTTTAAAAATGAATCAATATTACACAACAATCAAAGAGATCATCTTATTCTACTTTCAGATACTTTCAAAGTAGTATTCTTCAAACGTGCCTTTGAGTTTTTAAAGTCAGTGAGATATTTAATGTAGTAGATATCTTGTAAAGTTTTATTCCTGCCCAAAAAAACTTAGCTAATGCTCGCGTCTGCACCTCGCAGATATAAAACATTATTCTTCCTAATTGCTACTAAGAAAAAGTGATTATTTTTTGTAAAATTCAAGGTGTGTACGTATTCTCCGTCCCAAAATAAACGAAAACTGAAACAAGGGATTTTGCCAAGAGAAAAAACAGCTCTCGCATACATAGATAATCAGTTGTGTACACATAATGATTTGCAACGGACAACACTGAACACAGTGTATTTAGTTGCTGAAAGACGCGTCTAATAATACAAAGATATGACAAACTCGACACATTCCACGGCTACAAAAATAATACGCCCATTAATTTACGAAAGTGTTAAAATGTTTAAATTCTGAATTGATTTGTTCAATTTAAAACTAAGTCCCTGAGATGTGATTTCTATTGGCTTTTCTACTCAATAACGTCTTCCGGATTGCAAAAACTAATGGGAAATTTTCTTAGGGATTTGCGTAATGCGGAAAGTTTTGTTTTAATCCAGTTATAGATTTCATACATTATTCTTATGTAACTTTGCAACGTTTTATTAATTCCAGATTTTTATTTATCGCTCTTTTTCTTGCTGAGACTTATAGTTTCGATCTTGCTTCCAAAATGTCTGTTAGGTACGTCATCAGTAGTCTAGATCTGACATAACATATTTGATATTTCTATGGTAGCTTCTTGCATCACAGTAGGAACAGTCAGACAAGAAGTGTTAGGTATTCTTAGACAGTGGCATAATGGCTTCCCTCCTATGACCTATATTCCTGTTCCACGTTGTCGCCAATATGGATAAGGTGTCTAAGCAAAGTGCTAGTGCAACAACCTATTACCTACATACACTTTTGTTTTCCAAATAGACGAATACTGGTCAGAAAAAATAATAATTTGAGTAGTCAATCGACACGCAAAGAAGAAGAATTTTTAGGACAGTGCTGAAATGCTTTAAGAATTTCTATTATTATGTTATTCGTTTTCAAGCCAGGAGGTAGGTGTATTTAACTGCTATGAGCGCAACAACTCAACACATATTCTAGTGTCTTGACACCTTAGGTACCTAGTTATTGCACTCGAAAACTGTGTCAAAGTGTTAGGAAATCATATGAAAATAGAATTAACTACCTGTGAATTCAAGAATAGATGGAACTAGGTCGCGAAAGAGTACTTCATGTTCATGTTAACTCATGATAATTTGAACAGAGAACATCATATTATTTTGACTAGTGATGGAAAGAGAGATTGATTTAGGGACACAGCCGTACGCAACTGCTTCTGTAAAATGGAATAAAATAGGTAGTGTATGGGTAACGTTTTTAGGGTTTCGTTGTCAACAAGGAACCCTTATAGTTTCGCCATGTCCGTCTATCCGCGGTTTAGCTCACGAAACGCTTAGCACTAGAAAGTTGGAATTTAGTATGGCTATACATACACATTACACGCCGACTAAAAAAATGTTTTTAGGTTAGGTAAAGTGGATAATTATGATATTTTTTTTATCGTCTATCCCATGGTGTGGAGTGTCGTTGGATAGGTCGATTTAAAATATTGTGGGTGTGCGGAAACCATTTTTCCATCCAAGGAACCGTTCGCGAAATATTAAGCTAAAAATTGACAATTTTTGTTAAAATCAAGTGCACCGTTTAGCAGAGAGAAGGGGGGGGGGCCTTCTATAGAGAAGGCAGAGGCTAAACGGTGCGTAGTTTTTGGAGACGTGAAAAAAATCATGGTATTAGCATAAACGAGTTTAAAAGGAAAACTATCACAGCTAAGTAGGCTTTACAAGTTAACGTGTAGGTACCTAATAGTCGACCAAGCAAAAAATGTAGGTACCTACTTACTTGGAGAAGGAAAATTTCGTATTTTTTTTTTATAACTGTGAAACCGTGAACTCAATTAATATATTCATAGAATCAAACAAAATGCACCATTCTCAGTTGGCAATAGTGACGTAGGTACAATGCAACTACGGAGCCTACTGCGCGTGGCCCGACACGCACTTGGCCGGTTTTTTATTATGTCTCAACGTGCTATTACACGACTAATCATGGTTGATGACGTCAAGAGACGAGTCCAATTCCCAACAGGTAGACAGGGCAGACATTTCTACGTCATGGCAAGATGGCTTCATCTAAAATATTAGGTGTCCAGTTGATTTTGACAAGTGACGATGTAATACTATTTATTTCTCGGATACGACACGCAGCGGCGAGTGGCCAGTTAATGGTGACGCACATAACATCAAAGAGTTAGGAAATGTCGAATAATATTTTTATTTTACACGTAGCGGGCGATGAACTCGTAAAGCTCTGGACCATAATTAATCTGGCGTGCGTTTAAAGAAATATAAAGTGCAACTTTGAATGACCTGAATTTCAAATGAGTAGCAGTTACTCATGAATATTACTGCTGAGCGAATGCTTTCGTATTAGGTACCTTCTGAAGTGACGACGCTTCGATTAGAGATCTAAGAATGTTTTGGACCAAAGATCTGTTGAAAGGGGATACCTACCTGAGTGAGGTATAGCGGTAGGACACCTTCTTTTAAACTTCAGTGTTCGCATAATAAATAAAGGGGACATAAAGTCAAAGCTCCTATATAGCTGTCAGTGGTGAGCTATAAAGTTCTCTCGTACGTCGCCGTCAACCTTTCCTTTCAACTCAGGATAAAATTATCTACCGATATTGTGCAACAAACTGTAGCAGCTTTGAGCTCAAAATATTTCAGAACCCTGAAGTTTAAATATAATTGTGAGATACCAGTACAAAAAACAACTTTAGGAAAATTATAAAGAACAGAATAACTAAAGACTAATGGAGATTGTCTTGTTTTGTGGCTTAAGTCAGGCGGACTTAGGCCACAACACAAGACATAGAGCACCACAACGGTACATGAAGTTTCGATAAATAACGTTAGGTTGTCAATTAATTTGGAAAAGTTAGTTAACGACTTCAAGAGACAAAGGATTTCGAAAAGGCTAAATAGATGACAAAAATTGGTGAACCCATTTCTCAAAACCTACTTATACATAATATACCTGTCTCAGTACTTTTATAGTGCTTCGACTTTTCAGGCTGTTAGCCAGACTAAAGTAAAAATAGGAATCAGGACAGATGAGCAGGTCTCACTGTGACTGGTGCAATAAATTATTTTAATAATCGCCCTGCTTCTCAGAATCTGTTTGAAAGCAAATACCTACCTATCGAAATATTGTGACAGAAAAATTAGCACAACAAGACAACAATGCTCGTCGGAATTAGGTTGGCGTTTTGTTTATTTGGCATGACATTTGTAAGTAGATTCCAAAAGAGTAAACCACAAACGGTACAACAATATTGTGGACAGGAATAGACAACGACTATTTTTATTTTGCTTTAAGACAGTATTTGCTGTCTTTGACATATCCGATGATTATGCATTTATGATTTTGGTGTAAATGCAGCGCTGACCGTAACCTCAGCATGATGCGCGATGGCAGCGTGCCACCGGCAGCTTAGCGGCTCCCCGCAGTTTACCTGCCCTGCTATCGTACTGAAACATTACATTTATTCGCTCTATTTCGGGTGCCTACATCACTGGCCACCTTTCCAACGTCAGCGAGCACGTGTCATCGTCCTCCCTCCGCTCGACGTTCTGTCGCCTATTAACAATATTGTCTATCGTGGCTTAATAGTCTACCTTCTACATTATGATCTAGCTATAGAATGATATTATTATGTGTTAGCCAAAACAACACGAATCTTTCAACGCATGTAGAGGCGCGCTATTTTTCTACAGCGTATTTTTATTCTCTAAACGGATGCGTCACATGAATGTGTTTTCATCGATTCTTTTCGCTCTTGTGTCTGTACCTATTCTTTATGCAGCTTTTCTACTTAAAATATGACTTCATATTGGCTAGCACACCTGTTGAACTAAACATTTAATTTTGAATTTTCTTAAAATAAATTAGCAAATGTGTTCCGTTAAAATTGATTTACGGCTATACCAAATACACGTTTATTAGCGCAAGTGATCCACGCGTTACGTGAGCCAGAACGCAACGTCTTCCTGGTTTCGCAGAGCTGGCCCAATTGCCTTTGAGAATGGGCCAAGAATACGGAGAAAGCATGATAAGTATATATGAATTATAAAATTAAAACTTCTGTCGTGCGCCGTCACGTTCCCTTCCTGCGACATATAGGTTTATTTATTTTATTAGCACATAATTTTACTTTGTTTTTGTCAATATAGGATTTGCAAAGCAACAAATAAGATCAAGATCACCTCTTGAAATATTTGATATTAGCGGCAACGCCTTGTTATATAATAACAAACAAGATGGAAGATCATCCAGTGACTCGATCTATTGAGTCTGCGTCGCCATCTGCATGACTTTTCAAAGACAAATCTTTCACACAGTTCGTTTTTGTGGCATCCGCTAACGATTTGCGTCTCTCTAAATAGAACCGGTATCAATATCTGTTTGTCTCTGTAATGTCGTCTATTTATGCGTGCCTACGCACTGAACTGGAGAACGTCGATGTACACTGAACCAGAGTTAAATAGTTTTCGGTTCAGGGAATATTCAGCAGATAATCTGTAATATCTGTTTCTATGATAACGATACTCTGCCAGGGTTAAGGATTTTTTCGAAGGAGTCACCGCGGCCCTGGGAACGCAAAGAGCATTAGGAGGAACACGGATGGGTTTTAGTCAGTAAGTCTGACACTCCTTTCCTTAGCCCAGAGCGGAAGGAGTCATTTGATGATTTCCCATACCTACCTAATAAAAAACTAAATAAAAAAAACGATACTATAGGTAGATACGAGTTTAATTGAGAAGCTCCAACTCTAAGGTCTAAATTGGATTTTGAGTACTTATCTACCTACCTACTTAAGACTGTTTTGCATAGAAAATTAAAAGCTTGACCTCGATTTTCCAAAAAAAGCTGCATACCTACCCGTACCCAGACAATTCAGTGGATTCTTTATATTTCCAGGTATTATTGGCGGAACTTCGCGACACAGAATATTACTACGCCGTCAAATGTTTGAAAAAAGACGTGGTTTTAGAAGACGACGACGTGGAGTGCACTTTGATCGAAAGGAAAGTTCTCGCACTTGGCACAAACCACCCTTACCTCTGCCATTTGTTCGCGACTTTCCAGACGGATGTAAGTACACTCAACATTTACAATAATATTTCACGCTTCACGATGACATTTGAAATCTCTACAATCCACCTATTTTTTGCGGAATTCATTAATGATTACACTTTCATTTTTACATCTAATAAATTGTGGAAAATATTTCTACAAATCTTCATTAATATACTTGGTGAGTGAGTAGTATTTATAGTGAAAATTGGCGCACTATGCCGGCTCTAATAGCTTTAGGACAGCACAGTTATGATTTCCGGTGAATATAATATGTGTTATGCGGAGTGATGAGTGGGTCATGTAATTCGTAGGACCTTTGGCATATAACGATTCTGGAAGGACGACAGTCAGTCTAGTAAAGCGAAGCTTTGGACGGTTCCCAATCTGATGAGAAGCGAGTAAGGATAGCCGATGGAAGCAGCGATAGACAGTGCACCTACATCTATCTACCTACACCCTGTGTGGTGGACCATTTAATATCTTCTCTGGGCGTTTTTAAACTCACTCTTAGAGAGCTTACGCACTACGTCCGATTCGAACCCGATCAGTATCCGTGAAAATACGGTCCTTTGTATGTAATACGCACTACACCCAATTTCCGTCATCTGATTTCTCTCCGTCATCCGAGAATTTCCATTTCGGATAAGATTCTGTATTCGGTAGTATTTGTAAAATTTCCTGTCGTATTGACGTAACACTGCGTGGTAATAAAGCTTCTTTTAAACAACGATCCAGCAAGAGAGGGTGCACCCAGAATTTTTGACATTTTCTGCGTCTCTATACGTACAATAGCATTGCCAGAAGTAGACGCCGATTGAAGGTGCATAGATCAACGACGTAACGGTAAACCATAGAGTAGGTAGGTAATATAATATAGTGATGTGAACGCTCTGTAGTGGCTCCGCGTAAAATGACGTCTGAATCACGGATTTGGATCGGAGGTAGAGCGTAAACAATATCCGAGTTCGGTCCGGTTTTCTCAGACAGTATTTTGACAGATTCTGATCGGACGTAGTGCGCAACCGCTCCTTTTCTATACTTTTTGTATGGATAATTCGGATCCAGTTTAAAAAGGTTATCAAAAATCACAAATACGTGAAAATATTAACCGAATATCTAGGTACCTATGAGTATCTACCTAAGTGCACAATATGTCTCTAATGAGAATCTGATTAATAATATTTGGTGTCATAATTGAAGTGTGCTCTTATATGCATTTTAGTCTCACCTGTTCTTCGTGATGGAGTACCTGAATGGCGGTGACCTGATGTTCCATATCCAACAAAGCGGGCGCTTCCCCGAGGCACGTGCGAGGTTCTATGCTGCGGAAATTGTATCAGGACTCAAATTCTTGCACAAGAGAGGCATTGTTTACAGGTAATTTTAGAGGTGTAGATTTTAGTTTGAATAAAGTATTGTGGAGACTATAATATGCACAGTGTAACTACTTGAATCTGGTGACTGGTGATTTGGGACGCAATTATATGAAAATCTTATGGGCTTCTGCATCGCATCGCTTTTGATGCCGTTTCTGCTGCAAGCACCAATTGTATGAAATCGGTTTTAAATCGTATTCAAAATAATTTGATTTTTGCTTATCAAATCGCTATTCTCAACGCCACGGGACGTGCTGTACCTGCTTACTCCTATGAGATGAGACCTATCTTGCTCGGACTAAGACTTAACAGGCACCTACTTACAAATACTTGCATATTTTTCCAGGGACTTAAAACTGGACAACATCCTCCTCGACTTCGAAGGTCACGTGCGCATCGCCGACTTCGGCATGTGCAAGCTGCAGATCTACTTGGACAAGACGGCAGACACTTTCTGCGGCACACCAGACTATATGGCGCCGGAGGTCAGTAACTCAGTCTCAATCAATAAAATTTGTCTCACCTTTTCTCAACTATGTTGGGTCAGCTTGCAGTCCAACCGGATGCAGTTGAATACCAGTAATTCTACAAGGGGCTACTGCCTAGCTGACCTCCACAAACCAATAACTGGCCACTACCACAATAACCCAGTTGTATATGTCCCTTGGTGCCTATTGGCCTAGCTCAATTCTGTCTCCTGCTTGAATGGTCCCTCCATTCAAGTGGACATTATATTTATTCCTACTTCTTCGCTTTGCTTCTCTGATTAATTTCTCGGCGTTTTTCTGGTGGTCGCCACTATTGATTCTGGCTTTCAGGAGTTGCAGTGGTTGGGAATGCGAGCTTGACCAAAAAAACAAAAAAAAAATAGCACAATACCTCTTGGCAAGACTGTCAGATTTTCTGGCTTCTGACTACCCGTAAGGACTTACAAAGATCTACAAAAAGCAACCGGGACCAACGGCTTTCCGAGGCACGGAGCTAAGAGTCTCAGCTTGTTCAGATGGTCATCCATCCACTGACCGACCTCGTCAAGCATTGCTTAACCTTGAAGATCGACCCGATCGACTGTTATTATTTAGGCACATACGGTACGGTACGGTACGGACGGTAGTATATTTATTAGCCTATTTTGTCCCACTGCTGGGCAAAGACTGGGCTGTATTGTGACTTGTAAATGCCACCATGAATTCAGTCCGAAAGAGGAATGGCGCTCTCGATCATGTATAGGTTCATCTTTGTCAAGATGGTAAAACATCGTAAAAAGGCAGCTATAGTCGTATTTTTGGAATTGTTGTAAATATTCCAACTGTAGCAATTAGTCAAATAAAAACAATTAAGTATTATAAACACGTACTTACCTACACATCTGTGCATCTTCATTTCAGTAGGTAGTAAATCTCTCTATACTGAATCGATCTGTCTCCATAGATCTTGTCATAATGAATGGTCATTGAATCATCCATACAGCTGCCAATCTCATGCTTGGCAATTTGGCAGTCGCGTTAATGGTCTTATAATCGTGTTGCCACATGATCAAAGGTTGAAGTTTTTCCTCTCATAGGCCCTTGTACAAATTGTTCTAACTTTATTGATTCTGTACCTACTCATCAACCCGTATAGATAAGTAAAGTGAACTCGATAGACTTCATAGTTCACTTGTGCCTAAGGCACAATCTACATGGCCACCAGTTGGGCTCAAGTTATACCCTTAACTTGAGGGTACTTTGAACCCAACGGGTGGCGGTCGACTAACAAAGGAGACCTCTAAAACACGAGAAATTCAAAGTCCCACAAACCAATTTCACTTGGTAAACCGTGATCTCGTTTTTGAGAAAACCAGTACCTAGGTACTTAAAGTGGTGTGATTGATCACAAAACCTCGTGACTTTCAGATCGTGTTTGTTTACTAGATAGTTACGTAGTAAACACATTGCGGCTACAGCTTGTGTTCGATGAAAGATTGTCAGTCTCGCTGCGTTGCATATTTATGATATGACACATCTTGACTACAGAAGATTTTTTATTAGCAGCCAAATGTCTGTCAACACTGTGCACAACAACAATAGGTTAGCGTCTCGTTCTGTCCTCTGCAAACGTACAGAGTAACTTGTGGCGGAGGTCACGCGACTTTACCTACCTACCTTATTAGCGACATCTTGGGAAAATTCGTTTTAGTGTTGCTCATGCATCATGTATGTAGGTACATTATAAACTCGCTTCACTCAATGTTTCATGATGTAGTATGACGAACAATTTGAATCTTAGATCTTTATCCATTTAACATAATCAATCCCCTTTCTATGTCCCTACCTAGTGCCATGCATCGACTTGTGGCTCCTCAACGAGCACAAATCTTACTATAGCACTTGCAATAGCACTAGGAAGCTTGTGAAGCTCCCAGGAAGCGTCTGTGATTCTGAGCGGAGGCCATGTTAGCCTCCTGGCTAACATGGCCCCCACGTGTGCACACACATTCATCTGGCTCAATAGATCTCTCCAAAACGGACAATGGAGTTCATGCATCGATCGAATCGTTGTGTCATCGTGCCCAGAGATTTGAGCCGTAGTTGCCGTGTCGCATCGGTCTTTATGATAAGTACAAAAAGAGAAAAACAAAGTTGAAATATTTGTTTTCTTTCAGATAATAAAAGGCTTGAAATACAACCAGACGGTGGATTGGTGGTCTTTCGGCGTGCTGCTATACGAGATGCTGATTGGTCAGAGTCCGTTCAGCGGCTGCGACGAGGACGAGCTATTCTGGTCTATCTGCAACGAGATGCCATCTTACCCGCGCTTCCTTTCGCATGAGGCGCTCACCATATTGACCAGGGTATGTTGAGGTTTATTTATGAAATGATTCACTGGGGGATTATTGACCCCGTGTGAATGCGGTGCCGTTCAACCAATATCCCACCCGCTGCAGTATCCGAAGTACCTACCTATCCAAAATAACGTCACTGATGCGTTCGGTACCTAACCTATAAGTGGCCCCAAATCATTTAACATTTTGACCGCCATTGTCACGTATACATGACAAGCAAGCGCGTGCCCTATACGCCAAACGTCATAAATATGTGACAAAAAGTACCTACGGCGAATATGTGACTTGGCGTCGGGGGCACGCCGATGCGTTCATGCTCCGGCGTTCAAAAGGTTAATTAAATATTATTATAATATTTCAAGCTTATGTAAGATCTATGAGAAGTTATTATGTAAGATCTATGAGATCGGGGAATGAAGGAAAAAAATAGAAAGTGTAGCTATCCCCCATTATTACTATCACCCAGTACTATCTAGTATCCCAACCAATTTATTTTGCTTGGGATGGAAAGGTTGTTTTCGTAATATTTATGATCCTTGTTGTTGTAGCTTTTGGACAAGGACGCGCGGACCAGGCTGGGCGGCACCGAGTGCATGCACGGAGACATCAGGGACCAGGACTTCTTCCACGCCATCCACTGGGACCGGCTCGAGAGGCGCGAGCTAGAGACGCCCTTCAGACCTCGGGTGGTAAGTGCGACATTGCTATCAGACGACTTGCAAGCATCTGTGGATTATTGGGAACTTTTCATTTCCAAAACCCAAGTCCTTTTCAAGAGAAGGGCCATCTTAACCTGGGGTGTTCTTCTTCTTTAGTAAATAATCTGTCTTTAGTAAAAATCCACATTTTGATAATCCGTCCATACTTGTTGCTACCACAGAGAAATCAGTTCAATCTAACAATGATTTCTTACAGAGACACCCGATGGACACTCAATACTTCGACAAAGCGTTCACCGGCGAGCGGCCCCGCCTCACCGCAGTAGAACCCCACGTATTGCGCTCCATGGACCAAGAGCCTTTCAGAGGCTTCTCCTACACCAACCCCAACACGACGGACCGCTAAACTCAACTCTAGCACATAGAGCGATGGTTGAAATTATCTTGATACATTTAGCAGGCGCGGGCGCAGCAACGTTTTCGAGAGCGTTGGGTGCGTGATCGTCGGTTTTATTATTGGTGATTGTAAGTCCCGCTGGACGGTAGTCTTTTGCAGTAAAGTTTTTGTAGTAGTAACGAATAAGTACTTAGTGCCCATGAGTAGAAATTAGAACATTCGGAACAGTAGATGCTTATAATCTACTTTTTTACAAGAATGGGTCGAGTTAAGAAGCTGCCTTATGTGTTGTATTCTAAAACGAATGTATACCTACATGTAGAGTGTATCTTATATGAAATCAGGTGAAATGCATATCAATTAAAACGTATGTTATTGTGTCTGGTACACGAATTGTATTGTTATATGGAATAAGTGATATGTAAGGGCTGTAACACACACGCTGCATATCGTCTATAGTTTGTTTTCAGCGATCAACTTTTAATCAGCGTTTTAATTATTATCAGTCTGTGTGTTGCATGGATATTTAAATAATTTAAAATATTTTATATGATCAATATATTCATGTTACCTAATTATTTTAGTTGCACCTACAAACCACAACAATATTTTATAAATCTGAAAATTGACATTAAATGCAAAAATGTTTTCAATGACCTCTTATGAATTATTATCCAAATAGGAGAACCTTAGTAGACTCAGGCAATTTTAGTTCAATAATTTGAACTCAGAATCGAAATAAAAATAAAAGTTGAACAAAGAAAAATAATTTATTTGTACCTACAATGTTATTGTTATTGAAGTAATGTCATGATTATTTACATTGACGGA